>CM053770.1:466740374-466758499 GCA_028658325.1 Potorous gilbertii
GCTTGAAATATTTGCTCCTTGACCTGGGAATTTTGGAATTTGGCCACAATGTTCCTAGGAGTTTCTCTTTTTGGATCTCTTTCAGTCAGTGATCAGTGGATTCTTGAATACTTATTTTGCCCTCTGGTTCTAGAATATCAGGGCAGTTTTCCTTGATAATTTCATGAAAGATGATGTCTAGTCTTTTTTTGTGATCATGGCTTTCAGGTAGCCCCTTAATTTTTAAATTGTCTCTCCTGGATCTATTTTCCAGGTCAGTTGTTTTTCCAATGAGATATTTCACATTCTCTTGCATTTTTTCATTTTTTGATTTTGTTTTGTGATTTCTTGGTTTCTCAGAAAGTCATTGGCCTCCATCTGTTCCATTCTAATTTTGAGAGTACTATTTTCTTCAGTGAGCTTTTCAACCACTTTTTCCACTTGGCTAATTCTGCTTTTGAAAGTATTCTTCCCCTAATTGGCTTTTTGAACCTCTTTTGCTAATTGAGTTAGCCTATTTTTCAAGGTGTTATTTTCTTCAGCATTTTTTTGGGTCTCCTTTATCAAGGTATTGACCCGTTTTTCATGCTTTTCTTGAATCTCTCTCATTTCTCTTCCCAGTTTTTCCTCCACCTGTCTAACTTGATTTTCAAAATCCTTTTTGAGCTCTTCCATGGCCTGAGGCCGTTGGATATCGATTTCAGATGTTTGTGATACAGGGGCCTTGACTTTTATGTCTTTACCTGATGGTAAGCATTGTTCTTCCTCCTCAAAAATAAAAGGAGCTAACATCTGTTCACCAAGAAAGTAACTTTCTATGGTCTTATTTTTTTTTCCCTTTTCTGGGCGTTTTCCCAGCCAGTTACTTGAGTTCTGAGAGTCCTCTCCACCCTGGCTTAGATCTGCCCAGCTAGTGCTTGGGGTCTGAGATTCAAATGCTGCTCTCTAGCCTCATGGCTTTCAGCCACTGGCCTGGCTGCTATTCAGGGTAAGATTAAATCAGATTCGCAGGTGGGGGCAGGGCCACCTCCCAGGCTCAGTTCCCTCAGGGGATTTATGCAAAGACCTTCAGTAATGGATCTGAGGTCCTGCCTGCTCTGGGACCCTCTGGCGGGCAGTGCCTCTGCAGCTGCCCCCTGAGGGGGTCTGAGTTATGGAGACACCCCATTCCCCTCTCGACAAGCCCAGAAGTCTCTGTTACTAACCTGCAGTACCTGTGGGTGGATGGTCCCATGTGGCCACTGGAGATTCCGTCCCTGAAGCCTGCTCAGATCTGCTCCTCCCAGGGCTGTACAGCCAAGGTAGCGCTGGTTTCCACTCTGGTGCCGTGGGTGATGGACCTTTGGTGAGGGTTTTCCTGGTCTTTCTGGAATAGAAATCTCCTCCACTCTGTTGTTCTGTGGCTTCTACCACTCCAGAATTTGTTAGGAGCTCTTCTTTACAGATATTTTATAGGCTGTGGTTTCGGAGCTAGCATAAGTGTGTCTTTCTACTTTGCCATCTGGGCTTCTCCTCGGTATTCTCAGAAGGTGAATTCCTATCTTCTCTATTTCCATAGTAGCTCTCTATGGTTGGATTCTTTCTCCTTTGCTTGTGTGTGTGTGTGTGTGTGTGTGTGTGTGTGTGTGTGTGTGTATGATTGTAATAATGTAGTTTTTATAATTGCTTCCATTCCTGGGGGATAGGGAATGGTGCCTCTGGTCTCTGGTTCTCTGTGGTTCTCTCCTTTGCCCTCTCCACCCAGCTAATCCCAGGGCTTGACACTTGTTTAAACAGCTTGCTGTTTGTGGTTAAAGTAGACCATAGTCTGAATGTGTTTTCTCTTCACAAGGATGAAATCTGGCCCTGGGATTTTTCTTCATATCTTCTCCAATTGTCCCAGGAGTACCCCTGTTCTGCCCCCAACTATTGTTTGTTTTCACAGGTCTATGTTTTTCCAGAGGCACTATTTTGTCTCTTTTGTGGAGGAAAATCTTGAGAGTTTGAAATTTTCTTACCTCCTCCACCATCTTCCCAGAATACTCTCCTTTTCTTAAAGATGGAAGTAGGACACAAAACTATATTCAGGTCTAGCTCTTAGGATTTCTTTTCTTTTATGTTTTAATTTCATTTTACATTTTTACATATGAAAACTAAAAAAAATCCAGAAACTTAAAGGCCAGGCAGAAAGAAATAGCTTTCAATTCAATTTATGCCCCTTGCATTGTCAATTATTAGAGAGAACACATAAATGTCTTGCTTTTTAAATGTCTTTTAAAGCCACATTTTCGTGAAAAACAGTATTCATTAAAACACTCACGTTAAATGTGAAGTAATTACGAGTTGCAGAACACAATGACTCCTTGGAATTACAAAAAAAATCATAAAACAACAATAACTCTTTGTAAGGTGTGATTGATACAATTTGAGATAAACAATTTCAATAAAACACATTTTGATACATGATCTTATGATTATCATCCTGAAACTTGTTTTTATCTATTTTATCTATTGAGATGATTAAATTGATTCTATATCATTTTTATTAATCCTATTTGTAATTGTTTTTGTCCTGTAACTTTGTCTCTGAATTTAAAGTATAATCTCAGCTGAACTGTAATGAGTTGAATTATAAATTCAGTTCTCTTACTAGGCCCTGTTCTAATTCTTGCCTTAATGAAATCTGCTATCCTTGAGGGATGCAGGTGGACACTGGGGAGTCTAGTCTCATTTCTTTGCATGCTTTTCCAAGAAGTCTTGTCCACTGACTTTAACCTTACTGATAGATTAAAATGATGAACTTCTCTTAGTCACAAGAGGAAAGTAAGGGTCTCATGTTAAGCTCTCTTTCCCATCTTACAACTAACCATATTGTTACCATCTCCTCTGCTTTGAAACCAGTTAAATTTTCCTCTCCCCCATGACACTGCCAACTCTGTAATCGTATTATTTTCCCATCTTCACTATTCTATTCTTTTTTCTATGCTGATATAAAAGAAACTACATCTTGATTCAGGAGTCTTTTGACTCACCAAAGCAGTCACTTGACCTGCTTTTTTCAGATTTAGATTATGAAATGCAATGATTATATTGTAAATCTGCTCTTTTGGTGATTGAAACTTGCCATAATTACTCATCTATTTTAAAGAGTTAGAAAAAGAATGAATTAAAATTTACAAATATTTACAAAACACCTTTTGTTTTAACAAAGAATTGGAAACATATCAGCATGCATTAAAGAATTGCTAAACAAATTATAGCATGGCTCCACCAAAAGAAATGATATGATTCTCATGGTTTCAGAGACATGTATGAAATGATACAAATTGAAAGGAGTACGGCCATGATAATAACGCAAGGGAAAATGTCTTTGAGTGACTTCAGAATTCTAATCAATCGGTTATCACTGTAGTGATAAATCAATCAGTGGCAAACATTTATTAAGCATATGTAAGATATTTTGCTAGGAACACAAATATGAAAAGTGAAACAATCTGTATTTAAATTGCTTACATTCTAACGGGATATATATACACATAAATGCATATGAATACACACATGTATATATGTGTGCTTTATGTATATGTGTGTGGATATGTAGACATAGTATTTATATGTAGCATAAATATTAAGTGAATGAATAGAAATAAATTTGTTAAAAGCTTTGTTGGGAAGAAAAAAGGAGTATCAATGGAGATGAGCATGAAAGGCTTTTGCTGTCAGGCAAAGAGATTTTGAGTATCATGTCTTCAGAGGACTGGTGATCTTACTTACTTCTAACAAGAGAGCTGATAGATGAAGTGTACAAAATGAGATATGAATTTTCAGATATTGTGAGTGCAGTGTAATGGTGTTGTTGTGATTTTGGTGGACAAATGGTGCAGGGGATAGACTCAGTAAGATCTCAGTTCAAATATTATCAGACATTTGCTAATTGTGAGACTCAGAGCAAGTTCTCTAAAATATTTTTGCTTCAGTTTTCCCATTTGTAAAATGGAAATAAAAATGATATCTATCTCCTAGGGTTACTGGGAAGGTCAAAATAAAAGTGTGTTATAAACCATAAAGTTATATAAATGATAATTATTACTGCTGTTTGTACTTTAGTTGACTATACTTATTTGCAGTAAGTAGAGGCTCCCATTTGGGAGGTGGAGAGTGAATTAGTGGATAGGAATTAAGATTTCCTTTTTAAATAAGAAACAAAAGTGCAACTGGAAAACACCTATTTTTACATACATGGAAGGAAAACTACATCTTCAGAAAGTGTAATAAAAATTTGACTATTTTAGATTGAAAATATGCTTTAAAACTTTTATATAATGCAAGTTCATAATTTCATATATACCGATCTTCTTTAGATGTTGATTTTTTTTCTGTTAAAACAATCACAGCTCATATAACTCAATAGTGGATGTGGTATCTTCTGATTGGCCTGGTAAGGGCAAAAAAGCACAATGCAAATTATATAAGACTAACAACAATAACAGGTAGCATTTTACAAAGGCTACTATGAACAAGCTTAAGTGTAGGATATGTTCAGGGATGACTAATTCCTCTGGTATGAGGGTTTCTGAGCTCTTTCCAGTGCTACTTTCCACTTTTGTTGTCTATCTAGTCCACCCAACTCTCACCCATGGCTCCAAAAAGCAGTACCATGAGCAGTGGTCAAACCCTAGTAAACCATTACAATAGATAAGCTAAACTAGAAAGAGGGTAAGAGAGGTGCCTCAAACCCTTAGGTGAGTTAGTGGGGGATCTAACCCAAGCATCTGAAGAATTCCCCTGGCAGAATGGACAGATGAGAACAATTTGTTTCAACAGCCATGAAGGCAGCTGAAGCAGGCGTTGTACAGTGCTTAGAGTTTGTTTATACATTGAAGAAGGCAAGGTCATGCACTACATCCTGAGCTATCACTAGTCATCTTGAATTTATCTTGCCACTGGATTCTGATGACTCTGGAAGAGTGAGGCTGATGATTCTGCATAATTTTGCCTCACTTAAATCCAATTTATGTGTTAATCAAAAGATATCACTCATACCATTTTCACCTACCTCAAAATCCTGTGGTGGCCATGAAGGGATGAAGCAGCAGATGTGGATGTATTTACAACCTTGCAAACAAGTGGCACAGATCATAGGGATATCTTCTCACTTCAGTGAAGGAACACCCAGAATGTCTGAACAATCTTCTCAAAGGACTGTACTGTTCACCTCCTGGCATGAGGGAGGGGCTAGCAAAGGCACCTTAAAATTTTTTTGCTGTCCTGCTTACCTTGGTAAGTAGGGATCACAGTGTGAGCTAGAAATGCAAAGAAAAAATGTCAAAAAAACTTATACAAAGATGATTCCATTTATCATTGGTCCATGGGATTTACACATGCTTGCAGATAACATGAAATCCGGTTTACCTGTAGAACAGCTCTTGTGAGAACATTCAGCAGTTATCATGTCCAAATGGTAGTTCTGAGTTAGACAAGGTTGGCAAATGAAGGCTTTTTAGCATGATATTTGCAGTAATGTTGTAAGACAACTTCAATAAAGATAATAACAGCATCAAAGTCAGTTACCACACTGACAATATTATTTTTATTTCAAACAGGCTATAAGGTAAGACTAAAATAGAAATAGAGTTGTGCATGCTTTCTTGTTTGAAGAAGATTGTGAGCTCAGTGTAGCCCCTGAAGCAGAGATACAACAAAGTATGAATTGATTCTCTACTGCTTGTGCTAAATTGTGCCAAACAATTTACCCCAAGAAAACAAAGGCTCTTCACTATTCAGCTCTACAGCATCTGTACATGGTACCACCATTTTCAGAAAATGGAGAAATATTGAATGCTGGGAATAACTTCAGTTAGCTTGCTAGTATAATTTCTTGGGATGTACACCTAGAGGATGAAGTTGACACACACATTGCCAGAGTTAGATCTGAGTTGGGAGACTTTGAAGGAAAGTGTGAGAGTGAAGCAATATTACAATGCGTACCAAACTGAAAGTCCATAAAGTCACTGTGCTGAATTCATTGCAGTATGACTGTGACATCTGGATGGTATACAAGTGACATACCAGGAAACTGAATTGCTTCCATCTGAATTGTCTTCAGAAGATTCTGAAGCTCACCTGGCACGATAAGGCACCAGTCACTGAGGTCTTTTCTTGAGATAAACTTCCAAGCATTCAAATGCTACTGCTCCAATAGGCTGACCATTCTGCCAAATGTACATTTCCTAAAAGACTATTTGATGGAGGATTCACAAGGCAAACATACACAACGAGGAAATGAGAAATGATATAAGTATGTTTTCAAGTTCTCTCTGAATAACTTTGGAATTGATTACATGACATGTGAGATACTTTCAGAGAGTTTCTCAGTGATATGTCTTCATCAAAGGGAGTGTTGGGCTCTTTATGAAGGAGAAGTGCAGTATTTCAAAAGAAAATACACAAATTCAGAAATATTTGCATTCAAAATATTCATATGGACTATTTGCATGCAATTGGTAGTCAGGTCTTCTTAGATCATATTGGTATGATCAGGCACATTTGAATGTACTTTATGCTGACTCCAAGATAATAATGTCATTTAGGTCCTGTTCAAGAATGATAAAAAACAACCAACTAACCAGGAGTTGTGCTAAATGCTTTAGATTGCTTATTTATTTTTTAAAATCATAACAAATATGTGGCTTAGGTGTTATTGTTACTCTCATTCTTCAATCAAGGAAAGAGAGGAAAGCTGAAGTTAAATGATTCATCTAGAATCAAGCAACTAGTAAGTGTCTAAAGCTGTACATGAACTTAGGGCTTCCTGATTGCAAGTTCATTGTTCTCTCCACTGAGGGTGGGGAGTTACAAGGCTTTATTCAAAATCTAGATCTGTGCCAAATTAGTTAAGTTGTTATTTTACCTTTGTGGACCTGTTTCTTAATTGAAACAGAAGAGATTAGTCAAAACAATATTTCATGCCTCCTAGGCTCTACCACTCAAGGGTATTAACATGTTTTTGTTGTTGGATGCAACACCTTGTATATCTCTTTCTAAGAAATGTTACCAGTTTGCTTTCCTTTTTGAATTTATGCCTAAAACTATGTACTGCCTTTCAAAATCAGACTCATGGATAATTTGAAAACATTAACATTTTTGACCATTCCATAGAAGAGATACTACCATTTGTTTTACATGTAGTAACAAAGATATGTTTTCTTTGGTGTCTTACTATTAAGTTATTTTTGCCTCATCAATTAAATCTACAAGACTGAGATGTCACCTGAGAGGCCAGAATCAAAATGGCAGAGTAAAAGAAAGGACTTGGTTGAGTTCTTCCCAAACTCTGCCAAATACCTGTAAAAAATGACTATAAACAAATTCTGGAGTTGTGCAACCGACAGAATGATGGTATGAAGCAAATCCTTAGCCCAAGAGAGCTTGGAAGGTAGATGGCAAGTGTCTGTCATGCCAGGAAGGGAGCATAACACAGTCCAGCATGAGCTGCACGAGTACAGACAGGACCTGAGCTTCCCTGGGCATGGGAAGAGGGTGAAACTGAATCACGAGCAGCTGTGGTGGTTTCAGAGTTCTCAACCTCAAAACGCTGAGGCCAGAAGGTAAATGGAAAAAAAAAACCTGTCAGACCTTTGTGAAACAGTAGCCTGGTTCAGCCCTAAGTGCTGCAGAGGGGAAGAGGAGCCTATGACAGTCACAGGAGCAACAGCAGCATTAGTGACTGTTTCTGGAGATTCAGGCCCACAGATTGTGGGGGATCAAGTGGTGGACAGTACCCCCCCGACCTCACTGAAAGCAGAGAAATAACTTGACAAAGAGCTCAAAAATCAAGTAAGTGACTGAGGAAATGATAAAAAAGAGAAAAAAATCAGCCTATGGAATCTTACTTTGGAAATAATGAAAACCAAAACATAAATTCAGAAGACAATAGAGTCAAAACTCCTATATCAAAATTCTCCAAGAAAAATATAACTTGGTCACAGGACATGAAAGAGGTCACAGAGGATTTTGAAAATCAAGTAAGGGAAATAGAGGAAAAATTGGGAAGGTAAATGAGTTATGGAAGAAAATCATGAAAAACAAGTCAACTGTTTGCTAAAAGGGAACCTAAAAATGCTGAAGAGAATAAAACCATAAAAAATAGACTAACCCAAATGTCAAAAGAGATCCAAAAAGCCAGTGAGAAGAATGACTTAAAAAGCAGAACTGATTAAATGGAAAAGGAGGTTCAAAAGTTCATTGAGGAAAATAATTCCTTCATATTAGAACAGAAAAGATGGAAGCACATGACTTTATGAGAAATGAAGAAATTACAACAGAAAACCAAAAGAAAGAAAAAATAGAAGAAATACCTCATGGGAAAAACAACTGTTCTGGAAAATAGATGCACGGGAGACAATTTAAAAATTATGGGACTCTCTGTAAATGATCAGAAAATAAAAGACTAGACATCAACTTTCAAGAAATTATCAAGGAATACTTCCCTGATATTCTAGAACTGGGGCTTAGAAGAGATATTGAAAGACTCTCCCCATCACCTCCTGAAAAAAATCCCAAAGGAAAACTCCTAGGAATGTTGTAGGTAAATGTCAGATTTCCAAGGTGAAGGAAACAATATTGCAAGCAGTCAGAAAGAAACAACTTGAGTATTGTGAACCACAATCAGGATAATACAAGATCTATCAGCTTCTGCATTAAGGAATTCAAGGGCTTGGAATATAATATTCCAGAGGTCAAAGGAGATACATTAAAAGCAAGAATCACCTACCAAGCAAAACTGAGTATAATAGCTCAGAGGAAAAAATATTCATTCAATGAAATAGAAGACTTTCAAGCATTCTTGCTGAAAAGACCAGAGCTCATTAAGAAATTTGACTTTCAAATACAAGAGTCGAGAAGTATGAAAAGGTGTAAAAAGGAAAGAAAAATCATAAGGCACTTAGTGGAGTTGTAAAATAGTATTTGTAACCCTTGATATTTTCTCAATATTAGAGTAGTTGGAGGGATATCTATCCATCTATCCATCTATCCATCCATCTATCTATCTATCTATCTATCTATCTATCTAGATATTTCTAAATGCACACACACACATACATAGATACATACATACACACATATATACATATAGATATAGATACACACACATAGACAAATAGCACAGGGTGAGTAGTATATGAAGGAATAATATCTAAAAAATTAAAGAATGGGAGGAATATATTGGGAGGAGAAAGGGAGAAATAGATAGAATGGAGTAAATTACCTCTCACATAAAAGAGGTAAAAGAAAACTTATATATATAAGAAGGAGAGAGGCAATCTTATTCTCTTGGTTTTTGTCCTTCATTCTCAAAGAGGACACAAATGACATCACCATGATAAAGAGAAGTTTCAATGCATATGACAGTGGGTGATCAGACCAAATGAGCTTGGAATGCTCTACCACAGATTGGGTAGAGATAGTACATGTGAACATTTGGGGTGGTTACTCCAAATTTGTGCATCCTACATTTCCTTTGTGTTGTTTCAATTTTGCTTTGCTTATAGAGCACAGCACCTTTTCTGTTGTGGGCATGGCCTGTTGAGCAGTCCTGTGCCAGTATCTCCCATGTTGCACACTCAAATCCAGTGTTCTTGAGAGAGACCTTGAGAGTGTCCTTGGACCGCTGCTCTCATAGGATTTGGCTTAAGGAAGGAGTAACATGCACACTCAATTTGATTAGAAAATCTGCCTTACTCTATAGACAAGCAGGGAGGGAGTATCAATGATAGAAGGGAGGACAAATGGGAGGAGGGGGAAAGTAGAAGTAAATACTTTTGAGGAGAGTCAAGGGAGAGAATAGAACAAATGGGTGGGCTGGATGTGATGTAGGGAAATGTAGTTTGTCTTTCACTACATGAATATTATGGAAGTGTTTTGCATGATTACGCATGTATAAACTATATAGCATTGCTTGGCTTTTCAGTGTGGGTGTGTGGGTAGGAAGAGAGAGAAGTTGGAACTCAAAGTTTTAAAAAAGAATGTTAAAAATGTTTTTTTAACATGAAACTGGGAAATAGTATGTACAGTCAATGAGGTATAGAAACCTATCTTGTCCTATAAGAAAACAGAGGGGAAAGGAATAAGAGAAGGGGATGTGATAAAAAGGACGGCAGGTTATGGGAAGGGGCTAATCAGAATGACTTTTGTCTTGGGGTGGAGGGAGAAAAAACATGTGGAAAAAAATGGAACTGAAAATGTGGAAGTGAATGTTGAAAACTAAAAATATATAAATTAAAAAAAATAAAATCTACAAGATTTAAATTTCTGAAAATGTATGATGCCAGTGCAAGAAATATGCCCTTTTTCACACAATGGTTCTGTCATATTTCTCAATCTCATACACCACAAAGAAAGTGAGGACTTTCATAATGGCAAACACTTTCTTCCCCAAAAACGTTTCACACATGTATTTTGATATTTTGTACATCATGCTCCTATGAATTAGGTTGCCTTACTTTTACTTCTTGGTATCATCTCATACTGGGCTTCAAGAAGCAAGAGAAAAATTAATATTTGTCCTATACATATATGCAGGACATTAAACCAAACAATTTTTGTGGAACAACCTTTAGATATATGACTTCAGAGAAAACAGAAATATACATGTGTGTATAAACATGTACCTAAAGTATTTCTATGACTACACATTTGCATGTTTTCTTGTTCCTACACATGTACTCAAAGTTATGTGTACATTCATGCATGGCTGCATGTATGCATCTGAAGGACCTCCCCATGTACAGGGAATCTTATGTAATTGGACACTATGCAATGTATCCTCTTTGAAAATAGTGAATGTCTTTGGTAAATATATCTCTGTTTTAAGCCTTGCTTGACATTACATCAAAAATGTAATTGAAGAGGTATTTGTTGTTTGTGGTCTTTATCAAGGAATTTTCTATGATGCTAGGATATGTATCTAAACCACTTATTGATAGGAGAGACTTGAAGGCTTGATTTTGATTCAGTGAGTTAATTTTTATATTTTTTGATAGTATGCAAAAGACTGTGAAATCAAAGTAGTAAGTGAATATATGAAGAGAAGCATGCATCATAGGCACAAATATGAGGAACTGACGAGTTACAATGTGTATTGATTGGTATTGATATCAATGATATAACGTATCTAAGAATTGTGTCTGTGTGTACATGTGCTTATGCATGTGTGCATGTTTGTGAGTGACAATACTGTGTAGTGGATATAAAGCCAAGCTTGAAGCAATGAAAATTTGGATTAAAGCTCTACCTCTGACATATACCAGTTGAATGACCCTAGAAAAGACAATCCTTTTTCCTGAGCCTTGTTATCCACATCTAGATAATGAGAGTATCTTATCATATGCACTTAAATGTTAGATATATTTTTCTAAGCTCCTAAGATCTGTTACTCAAACTACTCTCTAAATGTATGGTTTATATGATTTATTCATCTAATAATCAGCATCACAAGAAGGAATTTCTAATCGGAAATTCCTGAAAACAGTAAATTATAGGCCCAGGTTACACTATACTATACATTGTACCATATTATGTTATATTGTGTGGTGCTGTAATGTATTCTATTTCACTATATCATGTTATATAACATCATCTCATAAGTTGCAGGTAGGTTATATAATGGATAAAGTGTTAGTTTTAGGGTCAGGAAGAACTCAATTGAAATACAGCCTCCAACACTTACTAGCTGTGTGACCCCAGGCAAGTCATTTTAATCCTGTTTTCCTCAGTTTTCTCATATGCAAAATGTTCTGAAGAAAGAAATTTCAAAATAACTTTAATATCTTTCCCAGGACAATCTTAAATGTGGTCAAGAAGAGTCATATATGACTGAAATGACTGAACAGTAAGAAGAAAATCATATCATATCATATATCTTATCGTTCACATATCATATCTTATACTCAGAAACCTATATCATGGGAGAAAATTTCCTAAACACATTTATGTATTTGCATAAATGCAAGTATAAAATTATCTTCAATATACAATTCAACATTTTCTTCATATTTTGATTATAATCCCTACAGCCTTAGTAATTTTCTAAAACTTATATGGGCAGTAAGCTATAATATAAGCAGAATATCTTTTAATATAATTTTTAAGTAGTCATCACTGTTTGGCTATAGAAGTTAAAGAAAATCAACAAGAGAAACCCTCTATGTTTAAAACAGTATTTCCTTTTCAAACAAGCTGCCACTGCTTTATGATGTTTCATAATGGAATATCATGCCATATTAGAAGTAGACTTCTTATACTACAACTTTAAATATATGCACACATTCATGTGTT
The DNA here is from genome assembly GCA_028658325.1 of Potorous gilbertii. Taxonomy (NCBI): domain Eukaryota; kingdom Metazoa; phylum Chordata; class Mammalia; order Diprotodontia; family Potoroidae; genus Potorous; species Potorous gilbertii. The sequence goes on from CM053770.1 coordinate 466,752,669, forward strand.
TATACACATGTTTATGCATATTTGTGTTCATTAATATATACGTACACTTAAAAAAAGAACCCAGAAAAGTGTAGAATTATGCAAATTGGTCCCCACCCTTAACATAGTCCATTTTTGGGGCAATATTTTGTCAAAAAAAGTGGTAGAGCTAGAAATACAAAAGCAAAGCAAGTCTGATAAGCAAAAAGTGTATTTTCTTCTCAGTCCTACTAAGTGGTTGATGTAGCTTTGACGGTTTTCTGTCCGAAAATGACCATTAACCTCTACTCTATGAACCAAAGACCTTCCAAGGAAATGGGAAAAAAATACTGATTATCTAATCCCTCTGCCCTGTCTCTCTCTATCACTTTGTCTCTGTCTATTTTTCTGTATGTAATAAATTCCCTTTATATACGAACACATAGGCACAAATATACATCATCTGAATGACTGATTTAATTAATTCACTTTAAAAATGTGGGTAGAAACCTTTTGTTCATCTTATAGCTTTAGAAGATTTCCTGGGGGCACTGATAGGTTGTGTGACTCTTTGCCAGGGTCTTGCAGCCAATATATTTAAGAGGCAAGATTGGAACCAAGGTTTTGACTTTGAATCAGGATCTTTATCCACTTTTTCAGGCTGCCTCTCAGGGGAATATATTTCTCTAAGTTCTATGGGAAATAACCCTATGTACAACTTTCAAAGGCTCAGATAACTGTTACTATTTTAAACAGCTCTCTACATAAAGGAATACAAGGACAAAGTCCCAATACTCGGGAGAAGAAAAATGCCTTTAAAAAAAGTGTTTGAAAAGCTATACAATTTCTACAAAGAAGCCTCCTACAGCCCTTTGAGAAGGCAAAAGGGACTTTTAAGTGCTACATTTTTACTCTTTTCAACCTGAGGCTATATTTTCTGTTTCACAATTCAGTTCTGCACATGGAGGGCTTTATTTTTATAGGTATTGGGAATCGGCTTTTAGAATTCTGGCTAATCATTGTCATTATGAGGACCACCACTAAATGAGGACAAGAAAAGAAGAATATTAGATCTCAGACAAATTTTTAAAGGCACAATCATTATATTAAAAAGAATATGCCCTTAAATATCATCCACAAAGAAAATAACAGGAAAATCATGAATTCAAAGCTACAAACACAAAATATTCTTGTTATCCATCAAAAACATTTCTGAAGTGTCTACCACCCTATGTTGCTAGAACTATTTGCTGTGCAAAAAGAAAGACATTCACATGTTCCTTTCTTTTGGGAGCTAAAGATCCAAAACTAAAGGTATGTCTCATCAAATATGTGGATTAATAACAGTTAACATGTAAGATATTTAGAAATGTATATAGTTGTATACACAATAATAGACATGTGGATGTTCATTTTTCTTCTATTTTTTAATCAAGCAACATAATAATAGGATATATTGTTAATTTTATTCTATGGAGGTTAGGTTATACATTGATATATTGATATCGACAGTAGTGTACCCCAGTTGGTTAGAGTTAAGGGGAATTTCTGTCCAAACAATTAGTATTAGAGAAAATGTAACAGGAGGGATGAATAGAAATAAGTAAGAGAAACTACTTCTCAACATGAGAATGGACTAGATTATCCATATCGATGTCATGATTTTGAGAGTGCTGGGGTGGGCCCTTTCTCATTCTGGAAATTTTCTCTGCCGTCTGTTGTGTAATGTTTCAGATTTTGTCATTAGAATTCTATTCTGTCACCTTAGATCTTTGATCGCAGGCAATATTCACCAGGGCTACATTTTAATATGTCATTTATATTTTAATAATATATTTTGTATTTCAATTTTGTCTTTATTTTTTATATATTTATGTATTTATCTAAGTTTTCAACATTCATTTCCATAAATTTTGATTTCCAATTTTTCTTCCTATCTCTCCCCTCCCTCCACCCCAAAATGCCTTGCATTTGATTTCCAATTTTTCTTCCTATCTCTCCCCTCCCTCCACCCCAAAATGCCTTGCAAAATTGCCTTTCTGCTAATGTGCCCTCCCTACTAACACCCCTCCCCTCCCTAATCCTCATCTTTTCTCTTCTCCTGTAAGGGAAGATAAATTTCTATATCCCATTACCTGTATTTCTAATTTCCCAGTTGTTTGCAAAACCAGATCTCAACATTTCTTCTTAAAACTTTGAATTACAACTTCTCTTCCTTCCTCCCTCCCTACCATTCCCCACTGAGAAGTCTATCAATTCAATATTTGCTATATATATGTAGTTTTGCATATGATTTCCATAGTAGTCATGTTGTGTAAGACTAATTATATTTCCTTTCATTCTGTCCTAGCCACCATTTTTTCTATTCTCTCTTTTGATCTTGTCACTCCCCAAGACTGTTTACTTCTATTTGCTCCCTTCTCTCATTTGCCCTCCCTTTCATCATCAGTCCCACTCATGCTTATCTCCTTCTCCCCTATAGGGTAAGATAAATTTTCATGCCAAATTGAGTGTGCACATTATTCCTTCCATGAGCCAAGTGAGATGAGAGTAAGCTTCACTGTTTCCCTCTCACCTCTCTCCTTTTCCCCCCCACTGGAAAGTCTTTTTCTAGCCTCTTCTATGACCTAATATATTCCTCTCTCATCCCTTAATTTTATTTTTTTAGATATGATCCCATCCTATTCAACTCACTCTGTGCTCTCTGTCTCTGTCTCTGTCTCTGTGTCTCTGTCTCTCTCTCTCTCTCTCTCTCTCTCTCTCTCTCTCTCTCCCTCTCTCTCTCTCTCTCTCCCTCTCTCTCTCTCTCTCCCTCTGTGTGTGTGTGTGTGTGTGTGTGTGTGTGTGTGTGTGTGTGTGTGTGTGTGTAAAATTCCTTTGAGAGGGATAATTTCAAGACAATGAGAAAACATTCAAAAGTTGCAAGCATTAACTTTCCATTTAGGAATGTAAACAGTTCAACTTTAGTAAGTCCCTTGTGATTTCTCCTCCCTGTTTACCTTTTCATGCATTTCTTGATTCCTGTGTTTGAAAGCCAAATTTTCTTTTCAGCTCTGGTCTTTTCATGAAAAATTCTTGGAAGTCCTCTATTTTGTTGAATAGTCATTTTTTTCTCTTGAAGTACTATACTCATTTTTTATGGGTAGGTGACTCTTGGCTTTAATAATAGTTTCTTGGACTCCTGCAATATCATATTTTAAGCCTTATGAGCTTTTAATGTAAAAGCTGCTAGATCTTGAGTTATTTTTATTGTATTTCCATAATACTTGAATTGTTTCTTTCTTTAGCTACTTGCAATATGTTCTCCTTGACCTGGAAAGTCTGGAATTTGACTACAGTATTCCTCGGAGTTTCTCTTTTGGGATCTCTTTCAGGAGGTGATCAGTGGATTCCTTCAACATTTATTTTGCCCTGTGTTTCTAGAATATCAGGGCAGTTTTGTTTGAAAGTTTCATGAAAGATGATGTCTAGACTCTTTTGTTGATCATGGCTTTCGGGTAGTCCCATAATTTTAAAATTGTCTCTCCTGGATATATTTTCCAGGTCAGTTGTTTTTCCATTGAGATATTTCATATTATCTTCCTTTTTTTCATTCTTTTGGCTTTGTTTTGTAATTTCTTGTTTTCTCATAAAGTCATTAGGTTCCATCCTGTCCATTCTAAATTTTAAAGAACTATTTTCTTCAGTGATCTTTTGAACCTCTTTTTCCATTTGACTAATTCTACTTTTTAAAGCATTCTTGTCCTCATTGACTTTTTGGACCTATTTTGCAATTGAGTTAGCTTACTTTTAAAGGTGTTATTTTCTTTAGCAAGCTATTGAATCACTTTTTATCATTTTCTTGCATCACTCTCCTTTCTCTTCCTAATTTTTCCTTCACCTCTCTTACCTGATTTTCAAAATCCTTTTTGAGTGTTTCTATGACCTGACCTCCTATGGGCCTCCACTTTTGAGGTTTTGGATGCACAGTTCCTCACCATTAGGTCTTCCTCTGATGGCATGCATTGCTTCTCCTCATCTGAAGGGATGGAAGAATATACCCATTCACCAGGAAAGTAACCTTCTATTGTCATTCTTTTTACCTTTTGGGGGGCATTTTCTCACTCAGTTACTTGACTTTTAAATCAAGCAGAATTAGCCAAATGGAAAAGAAGGCTCAAAACCTCACAGAAGGAAATAGTTTTTTAAAAATTATAATGGAACAGATGGAAGCTAATGACACACACATAATATGTGTGTGTATATATATATATATATATATATATATATATATGCAGAGAGAGAGAAAGAGAGAGAGAAGACAGGGAGAAAGAGAGAGCACAGGGTGAGTTGCACAGGAAGGGATCATACATAAAAATATTAAGGGGTGAGAGAGGAATGTATTGTGGGGGGGAAAGGAAGAAATGGAATGGGGCACATTATCTCTCCTAAAAGAGCCAAGAAAAAGATTTTTCTTTTCTTTAATATAAATTTATTCATTTAACTTTTTACATTCATTTTCACAAATTTGGGGGTTCCAAAATTTTCTCCCCATTTGTCCCCTCCTCCCACCCCAATACACTGAGCATTCAAATTTCTCCTATCACCAATCTGCCTCTCTTCTATCATCCCTCCCTTCTCTTGTCCCCATCTTCTCTTTTGTCCTGTAGGACCAGATAACTTTCTATTCCCCAATACCTGTATTCCTTATTTCCTAGTAGCAAGAATCATACTCGACAGTTGCTCCTAAAACTTCGAGTTCCAAGTTTTCCCCATCCCTCCCTCCCCACCCATTCCCTTTAGGAAGGCAGGCAATTCAATATAGGCCATATCTGTGTCGTTTTGCAAATGACTTCCATAACAGTCGTGTTGTGTAAGACTAACTATATTTCCCTCCCTCCTATTCTGCCCCCCATTGTTTCTATTCTCTCTTTTGATCCTGTCTCTCCCCAAGAGTGTTGACTTCGAATTGCTACCTCCTCCCATTGTCCTTCCTTCCACCATCCTCCCACCCTGTTTATCTCCTTCTCTCCCACTTTCCTGTACTGTAAGATAGGTTTCATACCAAAATGAGTGCGCATTTTATTCTTTCCTTTAGTCGAATGTGATGAGAGTAAACTTCATGTTTCTTATTTTTTTGTTTTGTTTTTTCTCAGCTCTCCTCTTTTCCCTCCACTAAAAAGTCTCCTGCTTGCCTCTTCTATGAGAGGTAATTTACCCCATTCCATTTCACCCTCTCTCCTCCCACTACATTTCTGTCTCACCGTTTACTTTGATTTCTTTTAAGATATGATCCCTTCCTATTCAATTCACTCTGTGCTCTCTGTCTCTGTGTGAGCATGCATGTGTGTAGGTGTGTGTGCGCACACCTGTGTACATTTGTGTGTGCGTGTATGTATGTGTGTAATCCCACCAAATACCCAGATACTGAAAAATTTCAGGAGTTGTAAATTCCATATAGGAATGTAAATTTCAGGAGTTGTAAATTCCATATATAAATGTAAAAAGTTCAACATTGGTAAGTCCCTTATGACTTCTCTTTGCTGTTTACTTTTTCATGCTTCTTCTCATTCTTGTGTTTGAAAGTCAAATTTTCTTTCCAGCTCTGTTCTTTTCATCAAGAATGTTTGAAAGTCCTCTATTTCATTGAAAGAACATTTTTTCCCCTGAAGTATTATACTCAGTTTTGCTGGGTAAGTAATTCTTGGTTTTAGTCCTAGTTCCTTTGACTTCTGGAATATCCTATTCCACGTCCTGCGATCCCTTAGTGTAGAAGCTGCTAGATCTTGTGTTATCCTAATTGTATCTCCACAATACTGGAATTGTTTCTTTCTAGCTGCTTGCAATATTTTCTCCTTGACCTGGGAATTCTGGAATTTGGCCACAATGTTCCT
>CM053770.1:466758599-466776818 GCA_028658325.1 Potorous gilbertii
CAGGTCAGTTATTTTTCTGGTGAGATATTTCACATTCTCTTCCATTTTGTCATTCTTTTGGTTTTGTTTTGTGATTTCTTGGTTTCTCAGAAAGTCATTGGCCTCCATCTGTTCCATTCTAATTTTGAGAGAACTGTTTTCTTCAGTGAGCTTTTGCATCTCTTTTTCCACTTGGCTAATTCTGCTTTTGAAAGCATTCTTCTCCTCATTGGCTTTTTGAACCTCTTTTGCCAATTGAGTTAGCCTATTTTTCAAGGTGTTATTTTCTTCAACATTTTTTTGGGTCTCCTTTATCAAGGTATTGACCCGTTTTTCATGCTTTTCTTGCATCTCACTCATTTCTCTTCCCAGTTTTTCCTCCACCGGTCTAACTTGATTTTCAAAATCCTTTTTGAGCTCTTCCAAGGCCTGTGCCCATTGGATATCTTTTTCAGATGTTTGGGCTACAGAGACCTTGACTCTTATGTCTTTACCTGATGGTGAGCATTGGTCTTCTTCGTCAGAGAGGAAGGGTGGAATCATCTTGCCCCAAGAAACTTTCTATGGTCTTATTTTTTTTCCTTTTTCTGGGCATTTTTCTGGCAAGTTACTTGACTTCTGAGAGTCCTCTCCACCCCCGCCTATGTCTGCCCAGCTAGTTCTTGGGGTCTGAGATTCAAATGCTGCTCCCCAGCCTCAGGGCTTTCAGGGGTAGCCCTGGCTGCTATTCAATGTGAGCTTAAGTTCTGGTGCTCAGGTTGGGGCTGGGCTGCCTCCCAGGCTCAGTTCCCTCCGGGGGTTTATGCAGAGACCTTCTGTAATGGTGCTGCTCCCGAACTCCTGCCTGCTCTGGGAGCCTCTGGCCACCCGCTGCCTCTGGTGCTGCCTCCCGATGAGGCCTGAGTCATGGAGACACCCCGCTCCCTTCTCAGCCTGTCCAGACGTCTCTCTCACTGACTTGTGTGTCTGTGGGTGGAGGGACCTTTGTGGCTGCTGGAGATTCTCTCTCTGAAGCCTGCTCGGATCTGCCTGCTCCTCTGAGTGCCACGTGGTCAGGGCAGGGCAGGACTCTGCTCCAGTCCGGTGCGTGATGGACCTTTGTGATCAGTTTTTCAGGGCGCTCTGGAACACAAATCTCCTTCACCCTGTTGCTGTGCGGCTCCACTGTTTCAGAATTTGTTGGGAGTTCTTTTTATAGATAATTATGGACTATGTGGGTTCAGAGCTATCATATGTGAGTCTTTCTACTCTGCCATCTTTGCTCCGCCCTGAAAAAGTTTTTTCAATGGAGGAGAAAAGGGAGGAGTTGAGACAGAAAAAGTGAATCTAAATATCCTCGTATTTGGTTTAAGGAGGGAATAGCATACTCACTAAATTTATTATGGAAATCTATCTGACACCACAGGAAATAATTGGAGAAGAGTACAAGAGGGGTGGGGGTGATGCAGGGGAGCACAAGTGGTAGGAGGAAGCATTTAGAAGTAAACACTCTTGAAGTGAGACAAGGTCAAAAGAGAAAATAGAACAAATAGGGGGCTGTATAGCATGGAGGGAAGTATAATTAGTCTTACAAAACATGACTATTATAGAAGTCATATGCAAAACTACACATATGTAGCCTATATTGAATTGCTTGCCTTCTCAGGGGTGATGGGTGGAGAGGGAGGAGGGAATAAAAGTTGAAACTCAAAGTTTTAGGAACAAAAACAAAGTTTTAGGGACATTTTTGCATACAACTGGGAAATAAGAAATGCAGTTAATTGGGTATAAAAATTTATCTTGCCCTATAAGACAAGAGAGAAGATGGGGATAAGGGAATGGAGGGGTGTTAGAAGGGAGGGCACATTGGTGGAAGGGGTCATCAGAATACAAGGTGTTTTGGGGTGGTGAGAATGGGAGATGGGGAGAAAATCTGGAACTCAAAATTTTGTGGAAATGAATGTTGAAAACTAAAGATAAAAAAGAAACATTAAAAATGGAAAAATAAAAGAAGAGATCAGGGGAAACCTAAAGATTTGAGAAGGCAGAAACGGTAGGTGCAGGATTGGAAGAAGATCAGGTATTCTTGAATTAAACCATGCCTACTTTTATAATTTCTATAATTTGATAAATATTTATTGACTACTTGATGCCAGACACTGTACCTGCATCTGGATACAAAAAAGAAAAAATAGACCCTACTCTCAAGAAGCTTAAAAAGCTAATAATGAAAGACAATGCTGTAAGAAAGGAGGAAGGAAAGGGAGGAATGCCAGAGAGTACTTGGTTTAGAGCCATCTCTTTCCATGGAGTTGACAAGAGGCAGATAAATATTACAAAACAGAGTGAACTTGAAGTTTCATTTTGCCCTCTATGAAGGAGGAAACTGAGAGGAATTTAGTATTCCTACTCTCTAGTTCTCTAATGAAAAGGGAAAAGAGGCTGAAGGTTTCCAGGTTTGAATTAGAAACATAGCGATGAGATTAAAAGTGACAGCATGGTGGTTTGATGGAGCAACACTGGACCTGACTGGGTCTTACAGCAACTTGTTGTTCAGTTCAGTTTTTTCTTTATTTCTTAGTTGGCAAAGATCTTAGAGTAATTAGTCATTTCCTTCTCCATCTCATTTTACAGGTGAGAAACTGGGGCAAGCAGGGTTGAGCAACTTGCTTGGGTCAAGCTGAACTCTTGAAGATGAGTTTTCCTGACTCCAGGCCTGGTTTTGTATTCACTGTCTCATGTACTTGGATTCTATGATTCATGGGTCTGTCTCCTAGTCACTCCTGACAAAAATCTTACCAAAGTCTTTTTTAATTGACTGATCCTTCCCTGGGAAGGTCATTATCTACCTGCAAACCTGTGTGTCTTCAGAAATAGCCAAGGAATGGTAGAAAAGTTGCTTGCTTCCCAACAAGTCTAGGAGAAATGCCAGAGTAGAACTAAACTCTGTACACAAAATTTGTAGATCTGAACAAGGTATCTCATGCTGTCAGTCATGAGGACTTATGGGAAATTACATCAATATTTGGTTGCCAATTGAAGTTCATCAGCAATTGAAAATTTCATGACACAATGTTTGAGTGGGTTCTGGTTAATGGGTAATGATCTTGTGCTTCCCCAGTCACCATTGGAGTGAAACAATGCTGTGTGTTTGCTCCTTTACTTTTTAACATGATGTTTTCAGCCATGTTATCAAATGTTTTCACTGAAGATGAACACAGAGTCAAGGTCTGCTACTGCACTGATGGTAAATTGTTCAACTTGAAAAGGCTACAAGTCAAAATCAAAGTGGAGGGAGTGTTGTGATTGTGCATGCAATGCAGCCTCTGAATCTGAGATGCAGCTAAGTATGAATCAATTCTCTACTGCTTTTGCTAATTTTGGCCCAACAATTGTACTAAAAGTTTTATCTTACATAACTGAGTTATAAAATCATAACAGAGAACCAATTTATCAGATCTATACTTCAATAACTATATTAATGCAACTAGTGTGTAAACTGGACTAAACTAAAATTTACAGTATTCTGAAATATAGCCAATCACATATTTGTATACTTTATAGCTATCTCTCAGTGTGATACATTTTCCTCAAGCTCTAGTAATATTTCTACACTCTTTTTGGTAATTGAGTCTTTGCTATTAGTTGAAATAAGACTGCAGGCAGGAGATGTTTTAGTCACTTTTAGAACATTATTTTTGAGCTAAATAAAACAATAGGACAAAAAACTAGTCAGAATACATTTATTTCACATACATGTCAGCTGGTGGTTATATCACATTATACACTGTAAATTTTAGAAGAAAGAGGAGGGAGTACATGTCTTAGTAGCTAGAAGGGCAGTTTTAGAATCAGGATATTATGACTTCAAATTCTGCCCATTACTTGTTTGACCCAAGGTAACTCCTTTAACATCTTTGCACTAATCAGACATCTTTGAAAGCATCTATGTTACAAATGACTGTACCATTTGAGTTAGTAGATATAATTTTCATATCATGGAGTTCTCTATACTGATGAATTCATAGGTCATCTAAAAATAATTTTTAAAAACCTGCAGAAAACCATTATGCACCAATGGAAATTTTGGAGGTGTGGGACAGGTATATAATTTGAAACTTATGTGAAAGTCCTATAAGAATATCAAATTCATCTAATCATTTTAATTATAAAATAATATAAAAAATAAAGTTTTTTTTTCTAAATAGCATGTTACAAGGTACAATTAAAAATTGAAATGCTTAACGAGTAAATATTTAGAGCCCCAGTCTGGGATGGATTTGATGATTTGCATGTTTAATGTAGAAATGCATGCATTGACACTGCATCATTCTTATAAAAATCCCCATTCTGTATAAAATTATACTGTTTTTAAGCTATCTGTAGTTACTCTGTAAGATTAATTTAAAATAAAATGTATCTTGATGCATTTTGGTTTCATCTTCAAAAAGCATTCGTAAATACATTTGGAAATAGAAGGATGTTATTTGTTGAGAAACAGTCTTCAAATTTTAAATTCATTTAAAACTTTTCTAGTAAATCTAGGAATATTTTCTTTTAAAAATCTCTGTGTTAATGATCAATGCTTTTCTTCACAGTGGTGCATTAATCCAAGGAAGCACCTTCCATGCTTGCAGAAATTTTCCTTATTTTGAGTTATGTGTATGTGTATGTGTGTAATAAACATGAATTCAAATCCAAATCCTAATAACTATCAGGTCATTTCTCAATTTTGTGTGGGGATATGCACACTGGAAGTTCTCTACATCAGTAAAAATCATACTTTTACTCAAGTAGAGTTAAACAACCCCTTTATGTGGTCAGTGGGTGACCTTGATAAAGACTTTCAGTCAACTCAAAAGCAACTAGTCTTGGGTTCCCTTCTAAACTCTCATTTCTTGCATAGTCTACTGCTCTAGAACAAACACTCCAAATGTAAGAAAAATCAGCTTGTCTTTATTGGGAAGGAAAAGTTCTTCTAAATATATAGACAGGAGTGGATTCAAGATGGTGGAGTGAGAGCAGCTACTAACCTAAGATCTTAAACAAACTCCCAAAGATACCTCTAAAAAAAGAATCTGATGAGATTTTAGAGGGGAAGAGTTCAATAGGAGACAGACCGTGGCAGATTCACAGTCCAGGACAGACTGGAAGGTAGACAGGAAGGATCTGTTCCTCAGGGCTAGAGGAGCACACAGCACACAGTACACAGCACACAGTGCACAACACACAGGCTATACCAGTGGGTCTCCATGTAGCAGGACTGAGCAGGAAGCCATGGGCAGTCTGAGGCAGCAGTTACACTGTGGAATTTCAAGCATATGAGCCCAGGACAGGATTCTAGTAGAAAGGAACAAGTGAGAGCTGCAGAGCCCCAGGTGTCTGCATCAGCTGCTCCTGAGACTATCAGCTCACAGAAGAAATGTCTGTAAGTCACCTACTTGAATTTCTGGTAGCCAAAATGGCAGAGTGATTGGTAAATTCTCTCTCTCCCTCTCCTTCTGGACTTTGAAAGAAACATAAAATATTTCCCCAGAAAAATCCTGGAACAGTGGGATCAACAGACTGGGCAAACAGTCTCTTAGCATGTGAGGCTATAAAAATCTCTAAAGAGGGTCCCTCTTGCTATGGTTAAAGGGGACCAGTACAGGACCATAGCTGTCCAAGACAGCCCCACTTCACCAAACCAGGGGAAGATCTGGAGCCCCAGGAATGTGGAGCCCCACAACCACCAACATCAGGAACCCAGGCATGCCTCAGCACCCCAGGGGAATCAGGAATACACTAGGGCAGCCATGATCCCCAAATACTGCGCTTTCATATGCTCTAGCTTAGCACAGGAGACCTCCTGTGGACAGATCCCCTCCCTCACACTTAATAAGCTAAGTCCAAGGAAAATCCAGGGAAACACAAAAAGACTTCACCTGGCCTCTTCTTTCTCACATCAGTCAGCTCAGCAGCAGGTAAGCTGCAGCACTTTAGCTTCTAATTGATAGGACCAGAAGCCACAACACACAAAGCCTTAAGTTCAAGTCATAAGAACTGTGGGACAGAACCCATTGTGCCCTGGAAGCAGAGATCTACTTTAAACTCAGGAAAGGGATGATTATCATCATCATGAATAAGAAACAAAACAGGACCAAAAAGACCATAGAATATTTCTATAGGGACAAGGACCAAAACACGAATATCAAAGAGCTCAGCATTGACATTCTACTCTGATCTGAAATTACAAGGGGACTATGGACTGATCACAAGTACAAACAGCACTTTTGGAAGACTTTAAAAAGGATTGTAAAAGCCAAATTAGGGAAATAGAAGAAAATTTGGCCACTGATTTTAAAAGTATGAAAAAGGAATTCACTGACGAGAACATCTACTTAAAAGGGAAAATTGGACAAATGGAAAAGGAAGCACAAAACCTAAGTGGGAAAATTGGTCAAATGGAAAAGGAAGTACAAAAAAATAACTGGATAAAATAACTCCTTAAAAGGAATAATTGGACTGATGGAAAAGGAGATGCAAAAGTTAACTGAAGAAAACAATTTGTTGAAAATTAGAATTGGGCAAGTAGAAGCTAATGACTGTATGAGATGTCAAAAATCAGTCAAATAAAATATAAAGAGTGAAAAGACAGAAGAAAATACAAAATATCTAATTGGAAAAAGCAACTGACCTGGAAAACAGAGCCAGGAGAGAAAATCAAAGAATTATTGGCCTACTCATGATGGAGAAAAGAGCCTGGACAATATCGACCAAGAAATCATCAAGAAAAACTGCTCAGAAGTCTGAGATTTCACCAAAGGGCAAAATAGTCATCAAAAGAATCCAGCATTCACCTCCTGAAAGGAATCCCAAACTAAAAACACCAAGGAACATCATTGTAAAATTCTAGTATTTTCAAGTGAAGGAGAAAATACTGCAGTCAGCCAGAAAGAAACATTCAAATATCAAGGAACTATAGTCAAGATCACACAGGACCTTGCAGTTTCTGCATTAAAAGACAGAAGAAATTGGAATATGATATTCCATAAGACAAAGGAAATGGGATGACAGCCAAGGATCAATTATCCAGTAAAGTTGAGCATTGTATTTCAGACAAGGACATGGACATTCAGGGAAATAACAGATTTCCAGACTTTCTGATGAAAAGGCCAGAACTCAATAGAAAATTCGATCATCAAGCAGAGATCTCAAGAGAGGCTTAAAAAGGTAAACAATGGAAAAGAAAAACTTGTTACACAATATGGGCAAACTATTTACATCCCTCTAAGGGAAGATGATACTTGTTAATCTTGAGAACTGTGTATTTATTACAATATATAAAAGAGGTGTAATCGAGGAAGTGGGTATGAAGTAAATGATGTGATGATAAATATGTGATTAAAGGGCGTGAAGGGACTGTAACAGAAGATGTGAAAAGGAGGAGACAGAAAATGCAAATTACATCACAAGAATAGTTTCAAAATTATATTACAGTACAGGGAAAGAGGAGAGGGAGATGAGCATTGTTCGATACTTACTCTCATCTGATTTGGATCAAGGAAAGAACAACAAACTTAATTAAGTATATAAAACTAACTAGCACTATACAAAATAGGAGGGGAAGGGGGAAAGAAAAGGGAGAGAAGGCTAAAATGGAGGAAAGAAGCCGTAAGTGTAAAGGAGAGTGAAAGGGAGAGAGGCTGAAAGAAGAAAGGAAAGACCACGGGAGGTAGTGGTCAACAATTAAAACTCTATTGTGGAGGAAAAGGGAGAAGAAAAACTGAAATATAGGGGAAGAGGATGGAGGGAAAGACAGAGATAGTAATCATAACTGGGAATGTGAAAGGGATGAATTCTCCAATAAAACGGAGATGGACTGCAGAATGGATTAAAAACCATAATCCAACAATATGTTGTTTAAAAGAAACACATTTGAAATGGAGGGATACACAAAGGGTAGAGGTAAAAGGTTGGAGCAGAATACATTGTGCTTCATCCATTGTAAAAAAAAAAAAAAAGCAGGGCTAGAAATCTGAATCTCAGACAAAACAAAAGCAGAAATTAGTTCTAATCAAAATAGAAAAAGAAGGAAAATGTATCCTACTAAAAGTCAGCAGAAACAATGAAGCAATGTCATTACTAAATATATATGCTCCAAATGACATAGCATCCAAATTCTTAGAGGAGAAGTTAAGGGAGTTACAGGAAGAAATAGACAGGAAAGCTATTCTAGTCAGGGATCTCAGCCTCTCCCTCTCTGAACTTGATAAAGTTATTCTCAAAAGAAGCAAAAAAGAGGTTAAGGAGGAGAATAAGGTACACATGTTAGATGTCTGGAGAAAACTGAGTAGAGATAGAAAGGAATATATCTTTTTCACAGTGTTACATGGCACATATACAAAAATTGACCATGAACTAGGGCATAAAAACCTCACCATCCAATGCATAAAGACAGAGATAGTGAGTGTATCCTTCTCTGATCATAATGCAATAAAAATTGTATGCAATCAAAGTCCATGGAAAGATAGACCAAAAATCAATAGGAAACTAAATAATCTAATCCTAAAGAATGAGTGGGTTAAAGAACAGATTATGGAAACCCTCAATTACTTCATTCAAGAGAATGACAATAATGAGACAACATATCAAATCTAACCAGTTCTTAGTGGAAGTTTTATATCTTTGAGTGCCTACATGAATAAAATAGAGAAAGAGGGGATCAATGAATTGGTCATGCAGCTGAAAAAGCTACAAAAAGAACAAATTGGAAATCCCAAGTAAATACCATATTAGAACTACTGACAACCAAAAGAGAGATGAATAAAATTGAAATTAAGAAAATTATTGAACTGATAAATAAAATGAAGACTTCGTTTTATGAAAAAACAATAAAATTGATAAACCACTGGTCAATTTGATTTAAAAAAAGAAAGAAGAAAACCAAATTACAAATATTAAAAATGAAAACAGTGACCAACTACAATGAGGAGGAAATTAAAACAATCATTAGAAATTACTTTGCCCAACTGTATGCCCATTAATTTCACAATTTGAATGAGATGATTATTTTAAAAATACAAGTTACCCAGATTAACAGAAGAGGAATTTGAATACGTAAATAACCCCATATCAGAAAAAGTAATTGAATAAGCCATCGATGAACTCCCTAAGAAAAAATCTTTAGGGCTGGATGGATTTACAAGTGAATTCTATCAAACATTTAAAGAACAGTTAATTCCAATATTTTATAGTCTATTAGGGAAAACTGAAGAAGATGGTGTTCTTCTAAATTCTGTGTATGACACAAATATGATTTTGATACCACAAGCCAGGAAGAGCCATAACAGAGAAAGAAAATTATAGACCTGTAAAGAAAATTATAGACCTGTTTTTCTAATGAATATAGATGCAAAAAATTTAAATAAAATTTTAGCAAAAATAATACAGAAACTTATGATGAAAATAATACAATACAAGGAGGTAAAATTTATGCCAGTAATGTAGGGCTGGTTCAATACTATGAAAAGTATCCACATTATTGATTGTATCTACAATAAAACAAAAAGAAAACACATGATTACCTCAAGAGATGCAGAAAAAGTTTTTGATGAAATAAAACACTCATTCCTACTGAAAACGCTGGAGAGCATAGGAATAAATGGAATGTTCCATAAAATAATAAATAGTATCTACCTAAAACCTTCAGCAAGCATTATATGCAATGGGGATAAGCTGGTTGCATTTCCAAAAAAGATCGGGAGTGAAACAAGGATGTCCATTATCACCAGTATTATTCAATATGATACCGGTAATGTTAGCTGTAGCAATAAGAGCAGAAAAGGAAAATGAAGAAATTAGAATAGGCAAAGGTGAAACTATGCTATCACATGTGATAATGTACTTAGAGAATCCAAGAGATTCAAGTAAATAATTACTGTAAATAATAAAGAACTTTGGCAAAGCTGCAGGTTACAAAATAAACCCACACAAATCTCCCTTTCTATATATTATTAACAAAGCCCAACAGCAAGAGATACAAGGAGAAAACCCATTTAAAGCTACAGTAGACACTATAAAATATTTGGAAGTCTACCTCCCAAAACAATCCCAGGGATTATATGAACACAATTACAAAGCACTTTTTGTACAAATAAAGTCAGATTTAAGTTAAGTGGAAAAAGATAATTTGCTTCATGGTAGGCCAAGTCGATATAACAAAAATGGCAATTCTTCCTAAATCAATTTACTTGTTCGGTGCCATATCAATCAAACAATCAGATCATTATCAGAGTTAAAAAAAGCAATGTCAAAATTCATCCGGAAGAACAAAAGGTCGAGAATATCAAGGTAACTAAGGAAAACGAATGCTAGGGAAGATGGTCTACTTGTACCCGATCTCAAATTGCAATATAAAGCAGCAATTACCAAAACCACTTGGTATTGACTAAGAAACAGAAAGGTAAACCAGTGGAATATGTTAAGAACTCAAGACATAGTTGACAATGAATATAGCAATCTAGTGTTTGATAAATCCAAGGACTCAAGCTTCTGGAATAAGAATTCCCTGTGGGATAAAAATTGCTGGGAAAATTGGATAACAGTGTGGTTGAAACTAGACAAAGAATAATGAATGACACCACCCACAAGAATAAAGTCTAAATGGCACATGATCTAAGTATAAATCATGATATTATAAACAAATTAGTGGAGCAAGGAATGCTGTATTCATTAGATTTATGGAAAAAGTAGGAATTTTTGACTAAACAAGACATAGAAAAACTTATGAAGTGTGAAATAAATAATTTTGAGTACATTAAATTGAAACATTTTGCACAAACAAACTCAGTGCCATCAATATTAGGAGGGAAACAGAAAACTGGGAAAGAATTTTTGCACCTAGTGCCTGTGATAAAGATCTCATTTCTAAAATATGTAGAGAACTGAGTCAAATGTTCAAGAATACAAATCGTTCCCCAATTGATAAATGGTCAAAGGAAATGAACAAGTAGTTCTCAGAGGAAGAAAGTAAAGTTATTTATATTCATGTGTAAAAATGCATTAAATCCTTATTGATTAGAGAGATGAAAATCAAAACAACTCTGAGACACCTCATCACACCTATCATATTGACTAATATGACAACACAGGAAGTTGAAAAATGTTGGAGAACATGTGGGAGAGTTGGAACACTAATTCATTGTTGGTGGAGTTGTGAACTGATCCAACCATTCTGGAGAGCAATTTGGAACTATGCCCAAAGCTCTACAAAAATATGCATACACTTTTGACCCAGCATATACCCTTTGTCCCAGCAATACCTCTTGAACAAGCATTCCCAAGAGATCATAGTAATGGGAAAGGGTCTCACATGTTCAAAAATATTTACAGCAACTCTCTTTGTGGTGGTCAAAAACTGAAAATCAAGGAGATGTCCATCAATTGGGGAATGGTTGAATAAACTGTGGCATATGAGTGTAATGAAATACTATTGTGCTATAAGAAATGATGAATAGGAAGACTTCAGAGAGATCTGGAAAGATTTATATGAACTGATACTGAGTGATACTAATACTTACATGAACTGAGGGAAAGGAGCAGAACCAGGAGAACTTTGTACACAGCAGCATCCATAGTTTGTGAGGAATATTTCTATTAGACTTAGTACTTCATTTCAACACAAAGACTTAAAAAATTCCCAATGGACTCAGTTCAAAATATCTTCCACATCCAAAGAAAGAACTACGGAATTTGATCACAGAATGAATTAGATCAATTTCACTTGTATTATTGTTTTGTTTTGCTTTATGAATTCTCCTATTCATTTTAATTCTTCTATGCAACATGGTTAAGGTGACAATGTATTTAATAGGAATATATGTGTAGAATTTATATAAAATTGTATGCCATCTCAGGAAGGGAGTTAGGGGGTAAGGAAAAAGGAGGGGAGGGAGGCGGAAAATTACTATATGAAAGTGATTGTAGAACACTGAAAAACAAATAAAATAATAAAATTTACTTGTTAAAATATAAATGTATAGACAATAAGTTACATTCATATACAGCAAAACCTAAAAAAAGGTAGTGATCCCAATTTTCTAGATAATGAAGCTACAGAGGAGAGAAAATGGATAAAGGATAAATTTATCATATTCCATTGGATGACAACAGATATATCCAGGCAAACAATAACTTGCACACTACTATAGACCCTGAAGAAGATCAGTGAACCAGATAAAGATCCAACTGTTCATGATTATGTTCAATTTAGGGTATTTCATCCAATGGCTAGTTTATTGACCTCTGGTAAGTGTATTCACCCTACCTTTCTTTTCTCTTTCCCGTTGAGAGAATTACTAGTGGGTAAAGTCTGTCTATGAATGCAATTAGCACCACTTCTTTACAGTTTTCACGAATTTCTGAGGCCCTGAGAGGTCTTCCTCATTTGCAGTTTTACTTTTAATTCAACATACTATAATGCCTCATAGGTAAATTTATACTATCTTTTTATTATATGAACTTTCATCTTTCCAATAATAAAAAAATCACATAGTAAATTTAGTACATTGTGCAATATGTGCCAGAAAGAAGGAAGACTAATCTGTGTTTGCAAGTTGCAGGAACCTAAATAAAGAACACATTCAATTACCATGACAAAAGAACAATATTTACAGAAATTTTATATATTTAGGAAATTACAACAACATATAAATTTATATATTTAGGAAATACAACATACCAGAAAAAAATCATGTTAATTTTCTCCTCACCACTTCCTCCCACTTTCTAGAATTTGTAAAGATTTTCATTGTGATTTAGAATAACACATCCTGCTACTACTTATATATCCCTAATCATTGAAATTATTATAACACCCTATATACAGTGTGTGTGCTTCATTTAATACTTTCTGGTTTTACTTCCGATGTGTTATTTGTATTCTTCCCTATTATACTTTTTTGTGAAAGTCTTAAAGGAGGAGGAAGTAAAAATAGAGTTCAAATATTTATTAATGTCTCAGAGACACATTGTCTATAAACATAGTTAATGAATTGATCATTGATCTGTGTTACTGCTTCCATTTGCTCATGTCTTCTTAATTTGTAAAATCTTCACCAAACTCAGAATTAGATGATGATGATGATGAAAATGAAGATGATAGCTAGCATTTATATTATACCTACTCTGTGCAAAGTGCTGTGATAAGTGATTTACAAATATTATCTCATTTGATTGCTATTATCCAAATTATACAATTGAGAGACTGAAACAAACCAAAGTTAAGTGGCTTGTTCAAGATTGCATAGTTAGTTAATAACTGAGGTCACATTTGAACTCTTGTCCTCCTGACTCCAGGCTCAGTACTTTATCCATCTGGCAACCTAGATATCTCTGTCTTTACCAACTTTGATATGCAAAATTGGTACCAGAATCAATGAGTCATCCATCCCAACCAACAATGACTTAAGAATCTACCATACAACACATCCAAAGAATTCTTGTCTATCCAGACTTTTTTATCAAGTTCTCTACTGAATGGGAATTCAATTTCCATTCAGGCAGGAGATTCAACTTTGTGGTAATTATGTGAGACAGGAAATATATGTAGAATATAATTCTACATTTGAATCCTTGTCCTATCAGTTCTTTTAACATCTCATCATAGAAAGCATGGTGTTTGACCTGGCAGCGTGAAAATCCCGACATAATAGTGAACACACATACACACACACACACACACGTCCATTTGGATAGCATGCCAGGCCTCAAGTACGCTCATCTTCCTGAATTCAAATCTGGCCTCACAGACCGTGTGATCCGAGACAAGTCACTTAACTCTATCTTCCTGTTTCCTCATTTGTAAAATGAACTAGAAAAGGAAATGGCAAATCACTCCAATATCTCTATCAAGAAAATCCCAAATAGAGTCAAAAAGCATTGAACAAGACTGAAAATTTTCTGATCATACACATACATGTGTGTGCATGTATGTGTTTGTGGCTCTGTATATATATGAATCAAGATTATCTTCATGAAGAATATTTCCCTCATTGAATCAAACTGATTCTACATTTTTAATGGCTATGTCAGTCAGAATTATAGCTAGGGATTTTTGCACTTGGGACAAATGTCAATAGTCACTTCCATGTCTGTTTGTGCATAGTGCACTTTTATTTGGGGTGAAGGAAGAAAAGGTAAGATTAGACCTAGTACAAAAGAGCCAGATGCTCTGGGACATTAGCACACATCAACTACTATGGAGGAAGCATGGTTTGACAGGAGAGAGATCACTTCAATATGTAATCTGGAAACTTTTTTTTAATCTTTATTTTTGCTGTGTGCTAGGCCTGTTAATTTTTAAGTTTCAGAAAGACTCCAAGCAAGAGAACTTAAACCCTCTAAATCTCATATCCTGGGACCAAGTTCCAGTCACCTTGTCTTAGTTCCCTTCTGCCAGAAGAACAAAGCTCTGAGAGGATATATTTCAAATACTTCAAATAAATGCCCTTGAAAAACTTTGTCTTTATTGTCTAAGGATGATCCTACCTAAAATCAAAGAAGTTTTCTCATTATCATAAAGTAAACTAAACTGCGAGGAATTTATTTTGGCCATGGTAAATCATAAAACTATCTTCAGAAGCACGGAAGGGGTTAGTGATGGGATTATGCACATTGATATAATTACAGATCTGCAACTACTTTGTATTCAGTGGCAAAAATAAAAGGAAATTGAGGGAAGATATATGGTACATTCTATTTAAATATCAGTAAAATGACAAACAGAATAGAATCTGTAGGACATGGAACAGAGAAGAAAATATTTCTTTGCCTTTTAATTTCCAAGTTCATGATTAGTCTGAGGAGAAGATTTTGGGTTAGGGATTTATATATTCAATAATCCATTGATCAGTTGATTTCTTGGACAAGGAAGAATTTTTTCTCTATTGCTAAGTCATTCAGGAGGCACATACTAAGTGATTACTATATGCCAAGTAAGTCGCTTGACCCTCATCAAGTCATGAAAATAAATTAAAATCCCAATTATGGACTCTATATTAGTAGAAAAATTTCTTTGCTGATGGAAGTTCTCTCTGATGAATTCAGAGGTCTAATCAAAAAAGCAAATAAAAAAGTTCTTGACTCTATGCCTGAGCTGGTGAATATCATTTGAACTGTTACAGGCCCAGCCACCAGCCCCCAATCCCTTTGATATTGTGTAAAACATTAGAACCAGAAAGGAAATGAAAAGGGGGAAAGAGGAGTGAAGGAAAAGAAAGGATGGAAGAATGAAAGGTGGTAGAGAACAAGGGAGGGAAAGAGAGAATGAAGCAAAAAAGTAAAAGAAAGAGAAAAAGGAAGAGGAGGGAAAGAGAAAAAGGAGAGAGACAAAGAGAGAAAGAGACAGAGAGAGAGAGAGAGAAGAGAGAGACAGAGAGAGAGAGAAAGAGAGAGAGAGAGAGAGAGTGAGGGAGGGAGGGAGGGAGGGAGGGAGGGAGTCAGTACTCAAACAGATAACTAAATACAAAATGTAAGTTAAATGTAATTTTAGAGGTCAGAAGTTGGCACAGAGGATACAGCACTGGGTCTGGACTTAAGAAGACACGAGTTCAAATCCAGTCTCAGACCCTTACTATTTATGTGACCTATTATGATATTAACTCCTGTTTTTCATAGTTCCTTCATCTGTAAATATGGGTAATAATAGTATCTCCCTTCCAGGGCTGTAGTGAAGATCAAAAGAGTTAATTAATGATTGTAAAGCACCTAACATGGTACCTGGCACACAGTAAGTGTGATATAAATGTAAGTCACGGTTTTGGGTATTATTGCTAACAATTGAGAGAGTAAGGAAAAGCTACATGTAGACATTAAAATACTTTGTGTATTTAAATTTTATGCATAAATATATCTAATACATTATATATTCATAACAAAAATCACCTCGGAGTACATCAACTCTACAATAAAATGAAATATAATGCATATGTGTAAAGCTATAATAGCAACTGGATATTTTAAACAATTTTAGACTCCATCCACAGTTTTTATTTATGGTACTCTGCTGTAAAACTAAAACTGCTCTCATTATAACAATGAGGCATCTTCTGGGGATTATAATTTGTCCTATATCCTTCATTGCTGATTCACTTCTTGATCCGTTTTATTCTCACATTTCACCAGCCATATACTTTCTCCATCAATCATCTTCAGACAAGCGAAGATGAAAAGAAATGATTAAAGAAATAATGTTCATTTATGCTACTAACATACTGTTTGTAGGAAGATCAAGATTTCAATCATATTTTCATTTGAAGATGATAGTATTTACAGGGTATTACATGTAGTATTCACTCCTGTCTACTACAGTCTTGGTATAAAATGGCCTTCAAGATAGATCACTAACATCCACAATAGATATCCTTAGTTGGTAGTATATGCTGAATTTTTTTTTCTGACTAAACAATGGTGCTACATATCTCCTGGGGTGGGGGAGAGAAGTGAATGTGCCCCAAGTGAAAATAATTATTTATCTTTGATTTTTACAATGATACATGACTTCAAAGCTAAGAACTCCAATATATGTATAGAGCAGCACATGTTATTGTCCTCTATTCATGATGCCATTGGATCTGTACTCGTTGGTGATCACATTCATTCTCTTAGTACTATTATACTCAAAGTTTTACAAGCTAGCTTTCACATGTCAGATAAAAGGCTTGTTTGCATTTGAATGAGCTAAAACTAGAGTAAGTATAGGATAACAGACAGACCACTAAAAACTTCGTTGTTTTAAATCTCTCCGGCATTCTTTGAATAAGTGCAAAAGTTGTAGAATCTATTGATCTATGTTGATATATTTTTGTTCTCAATTACTTATCTGTAATACATTTATTGTTTCAATAATATAAACATAATTCATTATAAATTTCCTTCAGTAAACTTTATTCTTAGAAAAGATTTAAAAATTCATAGATTCTTTGGGCATACCTATTTAAAGAATACTTTTATTTTATTTTTATTTTTTGTAAATCAGCATTTTTTTATTGAGATTCGGGAAAATTGAAATAAAATTTAAAAAATACTTAATAATTTTAAACTAGCTTTCTGTAGTCAGTCTAATAATTACCTTATTCCTTCTTTATGTTATTCTAATGACTCTTCAAAAAACAATGTCATCTAAGCACACTAACACTTCTGAATAATTCTCATCTACAACTGTTTTCCCTTTCTTAAGCTACTGGAAAGTGGCAGATGCCCAGAAGTTACTTGGATGCCTGTGTTTAACTGGGAAAAATCCACTGTGACAGAAGAATTTCTCTTTACTTCTCTTTGCTTGTTTTTTCCTACTGTAAATATTTGACAATAACATTGTCTAAAGACAAAATTGAAGGCATTCTACAGGACAATTTAGGAAATATTGAAGTCTTTACTAATTTTGTACATATGCAATTTAATTATTCTATTGAGAATCAGGTAATTCACTATCTTCTTACCTTCTCAATCTCTTTAACACTATCAGTATAGTATTTATACCCTTTTGTCCTCTGAGATAATACCATTAACCAATTTTCCAAAACTTATTTTTTATGAGCATTCATCATTTCTTACTTCTACTAATCCCCCAAATTGATGATAAAATAATAAAAATGAAAGAAAATTTTCATAAAACAAGATGGACAATGCTGCCAAATAAATTTCCACGTTTGGTATCCCCACAGTATATGTTTGATTCTTCATTTTAAGCAGTTTGCTTTTGTATGGAGGTTTTTGTTCTGCATTTCCCTAAATTATGATTTATCTTTGCACTGAAATAATTACTATCTTCCAATAATGTATTTTTCTTCATAAAAATAGTTTCATGCTATAAATTGTTTCCCTAGTTATACTGACTTCACTCTGCATCAGTTTTTTTGAAATCTTCCATGTTTCCTCTCATCCTGTGCATTTCACCATTGCCAAATAAATAATCATATTCAATTTCATTTATATACTTCAATTTATTTAGCCATTCATTAATAACTAGCCATATCCTTGCTTTCCAGGGTTTTTTATACTGTGAACTTTCCATTTTATTTTTGATGAGTAAAATTCGATTTACCACTCATGCTGCTCTTTTATTTCAATTTAAAAATACAAAGTATTAAGATATTCCAGAAGTTAAAGGAACTAGGTCTAAAACCAAGAATCACCTACCCAGAAAAAGTGAGTATAATACTTCAGGGGAAAATATGGTCTTTCAATGAAACTGAGGACTTTCAAGCATTCTTGATGAAAAGA
>CM053770.1:466777318-466815642 GCA_028658325.1 Potorous gilbertii
AGAGAAGGTGGGGTAAGGGAAGGGAGGGATGATAGAAGAGAGGGTAGATTGGTGATATGAGTAATTAGAATGTCCAGTGTATTGGGGAGGGGGGAGAAAATTTTGGAACCCAAAATCTTGTGAAAATGAATGTAAAAAGTTAAATAAATTAATTTAAAAATAAAACATATTCTTCTTAAATATCTCACACAATGTTTTCTATATTTTAAGTATTTGTATCTAGAATAAATTAATTTAGAGCATTACTTATTGTCAGTTTTCATCATATTTCTGTAGAGAGACAAATGAATCCAGATAGAATAGGCCCATGAAATTATATCAACTGTTTTCCAGTTCTGAAAATGCCTTCATCTCTGATGGCATCTTCCTTTTCCATTGCTAATGCTTTAGATATCAAATTCTGTGTTACTGAAGCTCAATTCTCTTCACTCATTCATTCATCTCTTCACATTCATTCTGTGCATGACCTTTAAAACTGCTATTATACAGCAAATAGAATTACTCTTCTGGTGTTTCTTTGGTAGTGCTGTGCCTCCATCTTGTTTTCATCTCTTTTCCTATTACTATTTCAGGAGCAGTTAGATGGTTCAGTAGATAGAGAGCTAGGCCTGCAGTGGGGGAGGCTCATCTTCATGAGTTCAAATCCAGCCTCTGATACTTATTATCTCAGTGACCCTGAGCAAATCACTTAATCTGATTTGCCTCAGTTTCTCCTTACTTCAAAAATGCCAAGAAAACATCAAACAGGTTCACAAAGGTTGGACAGGACAAATTACTGAACAATACCACAATACTTTTACATATGAAATATATTTGCTCATTTATCTTCTACTTCATAAATCCCATGTGAGCATTTTTGGATGAGTTTTGATTGGAAAAATGATAAAATAAAACCTAGAAATAATAAAATGCCCTTGTGGTGGTTGGAAGTTGAATCTTTACAGTTTTTGATATTTTGTGAGGTCTTTTTATGCTGCTAAAATGATTGTTTGTGACTGATCAGCTTTGGACAGTTTAGTGATGTTTTCAAAGTTATTAAAATCTTAAGGCTGGTCTCAATCCAAGCAAAGCTTATAGTCATTTACTTATACGGTTGTGCTCTTGTCTGTATCATTAAAGGGGGATCATCTCTCTGGATATCAGTCTAGATAAGTTGTTGTCCAATCAAGAAAGGAATTCAGTGCTAACTCCCATTGTGTTGAATAATATTTCTGAAATAAACTATCACCATCATGATCAAGAGGGGCTAGGACATACAACTCAAGTTTTTATATGAATTCCAATTTTCATAGTAAGTAGTTTCTTCTGTTTAGTCATGTCAATAAACACTTATTAAGTATCTGCTACATGCCAGACATTGTGTGCTAAGTACTGGAGATATGGAAAAAAAGGAAAATTAACTAAATAAAACAATGTCTTTACACAAGAAACTCAGAGGATGAGAAGGGATACAACATGCAAATTTCTATACAAACAAGATATGGAGTGGAAAAATTAGAGATAAGCCCAGAAGAACAAGCCTTGACTTTGTACATGTATCAGTTATCCTTTTTTTTTTTTGCTCCATAGGCAACCCAGGCTCAGATCTACCTATGAATTAATTTCCCGTTATGACATAATATAATGACTTTTATCTAAACTTCTTGATGACCTATCCCTTTCTAAAATATATATGTGTGTGTGTGTTTATGTGTGTAACACATATAGATACATATACATCCACAGCTCTCTTTTGGACTTCGCATATTTCTATTAGAACCTAAAGCAAAAATTAGAGACAAAAATGACAGTGTACAGTGAGAAACTCAACTGATATCCTCCAATCTTTCTCTCCAAACAATTTTAAAATAACACTTCAAATTGAATTCTAGAGAGACAGAGCCAAAAGAAAAGGTTGAAGTGAAACATTTTTCTAAGCTAAGACAACTGGGGAGGTTGGCAGAAGAGGTCTGTGACACTAGTGTGTGGGATGGCCTCAGATGCAGGCCCTGGAGGCAGGTGCAAGAGCACTAATAGCAGTTTCAGTAGCTTGCAGTCCAGAGAGATCAAGGAGTCAGACAACTGGTCAGAAAGAGATTAAAGGGGACTCTGTCTTGGCACTGGATACAGCTGGTTCTGATTAGCAAATTTATTAACCTTCAATTTTATGGTGCATTTCCAGGGCAGAGAAGAAAACTGCTGCTGGGTCAGAAAAGACCAGGGGGCGTAGTCATAGATCCCAGGCACAAAAGAGTCCTTATGGTCAGTTTATTACTTCTTTATCATTTTATCTATCTCTTTTTATCCTGTTCCTTCTCAAAAGTGTGTTTTACTTCTGACCACTGCCTCCCTTAATATGTTCTTCTCTGAGTATCCCCTCTTTCTCTTCACCACCTAAGAAGAAGGAATTATATATATATATATATATATATATATATATATATATATATATATATATATATATATATGGAGTTATTTCGTCCAAGTGTATTTTTTTAAAAAACCATGACAATCTAAAGGAAATGAATAAATGTTTACAAAACTATAAATTGACCAGAATAACAGAAAGGAAATATAATTTTTAAATAGCCTCATCTTAGAAAAAATAAGCCACAACTGAGTTTCCTAAGAAAAGAAATCACCAAGACCAAATAAATTCACAAATGAATTCTACCAATAATATAAAAAATAACTCCTTTCACTACTACACAAATATTTTCTAGAGCTAGGGAAAATAATATCAAAATTCATCTGGAAGAACAAAAGGTGCAGAATATCAGGGAAACTGATGAAAAGATCCCCTAGGGAAGAGAATCTAGACCTACCAGATTTCAAATTGTATTATAAAGCAGCAATCATCAAAACTCCTTGGTACTGGCTAAGAAATAGCGGAGTAGACCACTGGAATATGTTAGGTACTCAAGACACAGTAGTCAGTGAATATAGCAATCTGTTAATTGATAAACCCAAACTTCTGGGATATTCCAGCTTCTGGGATAAGAACTCGCTGACTGACAAAAACTTCTGGGAAAACTGGATAACAATGTGGCAGAAACTGAGCATAATCCAATGCCTGACTCTGTATGCCAGAGTAAAGTTCAAATGGGTACACAATCTCAGAATAAAATCTGATATTATAAACAAATTATGGGAACATGGAATAATTTATCCCTCAGATTTATGGAGAATGGAGGAATTTATGAACAAACAAGAGCTAGAGAACATTATGAAATGCAAAATGGATAATTTTGATTACTAAAATTGAAAAGGTTTTGCACAAACAAACCCAATGAAAAAAGATTAGGAGGGAGGCAGAAAACTTGGAAAGCAGTTTGGCAGCTAGTGTATGTGACAAAAGCCTCATTTCTAAAATATATATAGAATTGAATCAAATATCCAAAAACACAAGTTATTCCCCAATTGATAAATTATCAAATATATGAACAAGTAATTTTACAGAGGTAGAAGGTAAAGCTATCTATAATCATATGAAAAAATGTTCTAAATCACTATTGATTAGAGAGATGCAAATCAAAATAACTCTGAGGAACCACATCACACCTGTCAAATTGGCTAATAGGAAAAAACAGGAAGATGATAAATGTTAGAAAAGATGTGGGAGAGTTGGAACACTAATTCATTGTTGGGAGAGCTGTAAGCTGATCCAAATATTTTGGAGAGAAATTTGAAACTATGCCTAAAGAGCTATAAAAATATACATGCCCTTTGACCCAGTACTACCATTTTAGGGTTGTATCCCAAAGAGATCATAGAAATGGGAAAAGGATCCACATGTACAAAAATATTTATAGCAGCAATTTTGGTCGTGACCCAGAACTGGAAATGGAGGGAATGCCCATCAATTAAGTAATGGCTGAGCAAGTTGTGGTATATGAATCTGATAGAATATCATTGTACCATAAAAAATGACAAATAGGTAGACTTCAGAAATACCTGGATAGACATAAGAATTGATGCTGAGTAACATGAGCAGAACCAAGAGAACATTTTACACAGTAATGCCACAGTGGGTGAGGGCTGTTTTTTATATACTTAGTTCTCTACTTTAAAATGAAGACTTAAAACATTTCCAAAGGACTCATATTACAAAATATGATTCACATTCACAACCACATTCAGAGAAAGAACTATGAAGTCAGAACACAAAGTGAAGCAAACTAGTTTCTCTTATGTTATATTTGGTTTTGTTTAGTTTGACTCAAGCTTTCTTCCATTTGACTTAATTCTCTTACACAACATGACTAAAGTAAAAATGTGTTTAATTAGAATGTATCTCTAGTTTGGTTTTGTTTCTTGGTTTCTCCCATTCCTTTTAATTCTTCTATACAACATGACAAAGGTGAAAATGTATTTAATAGGAATGTATGTGTAGAACCTGTATAAGATTGCATGCTATCTCAGGGAAGGAATGTGGAGGGAGGGGGAAAAAAGAGGGAGGGAAGGGAAAAAAAAGCTAAGACAGAGCCTATTGTAGGACACTGAAAACAAATAAAATAATTTAACAAGAAAAAAAAAGAATGTATATGTAGAGCTCATAATTTTCCATAGTAATAAAATTACCAAAAATATTTTATAGAGCTAGAAAAAATAATAACAAAATTCAACAGGAGGAAAACCAGTCAATAACTTCAGGATAATCAGTAAAAAAAAAATGATGGAAGGTAGCCTAGCAGCACCAAACAACACCATATCTCAAAATCTATTATAAATCTATAATCTTGAAAACAATCTGGTAAGACGGGGCAAGTAGGTGGCATAGTGATATAGGCCCTGCCTTGAAGTCAGGAAGATTCATCTTCCTAACTTCAAATCTGATCTCAACCACTTACTAAATGTGTCACTTAATGATATGTGCCTCAACTATAAAATGAGCTGGAGAAAGAAACAGCAAATCACTCCAGTATCTTTGCATAGAAAGCCCAAATTGGATCAAGAAGAGTTGGACATATTTGAAATGGTCAAACAACACTGGCTAAGAAATAGTGATGTGTCAGTGGAATAGATTAGATATTAAATAGTACATAGTAGTAAATGGCCTTGCAAATCTGTTGCTTAATTAACTTAATTTAACAGTTCAAATTTTGGGTGCAAAAACTCACTATTTGACAAAAAAAACTGGGAAAATTGGAAAGCAGTCTCACACTATATACCAAGAAAAAGATTAAATAAGTACATTGTTTAGACATAACAAGTTGGTAAGCAAATAGGGAAGCAGGGAGAATTCTTCCTTTAAATCTATGAATAAGGGAAGATTTTATGACCAAACAAAAGATCATAGGATTTAAAATGGATAATTTTGAGTAAATTAAAAAGATTTTTAACAAACAAAACACATGTACCCAAGATTAGAATAAAATAAAGGAACTGAGAAAACATTTTTGCAGAAAGTTTCTCTGATAAAGGCCTCATTTCTCAAATATATGTAGTCCTGGATCAAATTTATAAGAACACAAATCATCTCGAAATGACAAGTGATCTAAAGATATGAACCAGAAGATGTTAGGGAAAGTAATCAAAGCTATCTATAGTCATATAAAAATGCTCCAAAGCACTATTGATTAGAGAAATGCAAATTGGCAGAATTCTAAAGAACCACCTTACCCCTACCAAATTGACCAATATGACAGAATAATAAAATTACCATATTGCAGGGAATGTGAAAAATAAGGGCACTATACATTGTTGGTAGAGTTGTGAACTGATTCAGCTATTTGGGAGAACAATTTATAAGTAGTCCTAAATGGCTATAAAACTATGCATATCCTTTTAACCAGCAACACCACTGCTAGATCTGTATTCTAAATAAATTAAATAAAAAGGACCTATATGTGCAAATTATTCATAACACTTTTTTTGTGGGGGAAAATAATTAGAAATCAAGAAGATGCCTATCATATAGGGAATATTGAATGAGCTTCAGTGCATGGTTGTGATGGAATACTATTTTGCTATAAGAAGTGGTGAGAATGGTTTTAGAAAAAAAACTAGTAAGGCTTGCATGAACTGATGAAAGTGAAATGGGCAGAGTCAGGAGAATATCATACACAGTAACAACAAGATTGTACTATGATCAGCTGTTACTGACTTCACTATATTCATCAATACAATGATCCAAGACAACTTTAAAGGAATTGTGATGGAAAAACTATCCATTTTCAAACTCTAGAGATGATATATCAATGAAGAATGAAGCATGACTTTTGCACTTTCTTTTCGTTTTTGTTTTTTTTTTTTTAATTTGTCTGTTATGGATGGGGGGGATTTGCTTGATTTCAAATATATCACATTGCCTTTTCAATGACAGGATGAGAATTCAGAAATCAATTTTATTAAATGAATAAAAATAATAAATTAAAAAATAAATTTTGAAAATCTGAAAAAATCAGAAACTTTGAAAAAAATATATCCTTAGCCCACAGCACTATTTCTTGTACATTGTAAGATCAAAATAAATGTTCTATCAAGCTACAAATCAATTTTCAGTCTCTTTTTCTCTTAGACCCTCTTCTCTCATTAGAGGCTCTATATTTTTAACCAACCACTTCTCCTCCTTTTAAGGTCTTATGTAAATTCATTTTCAATTACTATTCACTACTATTAAAGTTTGGGGTATTTTTCAATGTTTAGATTGAATAATTGACAGGATACTGACTGAACTAACTTCCCAGGCTTTATTTTTTTTATAAACTGTCTTGCAAACTAGTAGCTCATTGAACTCTATTTCCAATATATTTCTACTTTAAAAATACATCCTCTAAGGTCAACTTGAAAATAGATTTCCACAAATTTCTAGACTTAAAGAAAAATAGGCATAACAATAAATTGGTATTTAGTCAATAAATAATGATAAATTAATCATGTAGCCTACAAAGTATAAATAAATTGCAGTCAGTTCAATTAGTGGCTAAAAATCACAATAAAATAGGGAAATTGGGGCCATTAATTTTTAGGAGCATAATCAGGTTAGCAGAATAATACCAATATATATATGACAAAGAAAAAAGTGTGTTTTTGTGTATGTGTGAGTGTGTGTGTGTGCATTCAACAGTAGGAGGCATGAGCCTGAATATTCTAGGTAGAAGGATATCAAACATCGATAACCAGGCTTGAGTTTCCACCTACATATATGCTTCATTTCCCTGTTTGTAGTAACTTGTTTTAAGTAATGATACCAAGTAAATGACCAGGTCAAGTTCATCAGTATGAGAGTATTTCTGGTATATGTTCTTATAAGCAATCTAATGAGATTATGTCCTAGATGCACCAGGTATACCTACCAGGTGTACTCCTACCACACTCATATGTTTTTTCCTCATCAGCCTTAGAATGTGAATCATATAATTAAGACTTCTGGGCTGGAGATATCATTCAATAAATAGGTTTTGTCTCTTTATTTATTTGTAAAACATTTACTTAAATGTAAACAGAATTTTCTGTGTTTTCATTACTGACATGAGATTCTTAATTTCTCATGCCCCTTAGACTTTCGAGTTTTAAAATAAAACAAAATGTAGATGTCTCCACATAGTTGGTGAATTTGACAAGGTCTTCAGCTATCCTTCAGATCTGTTTAAAATGACATCATCCCTCCTGATTAGTCATTTAATATCTATATAGCTGCAGCTTTGTATGATCTCTTCTTTTTCTTCTCATCTTCCTCATTCTCCTCCTCCTCCTCCTTTTTCATCTTCTCTGTCTTTATCTCCTCCTCTTTCTCCTCCTAAAACGATTTACTTTTGTCCTATTCTGTTTTCCTTTTTTTTTTTGTTCTTTTTTTTTAGTTCATAGCTGTGAAAAGCAGGCTTTTAAGAAAGTCTACTGCATCTTAATGGAGCTATTTGACTATACTTTTAAACCAAAATAATCCAGTTTTTCATCAAATGTAGTAACAGTCACAACACAAGCCTCTGTGGATAATTGTTCAGGTGATAATGAGTTAGAATAAGCATAGATAACAATTGTTTTCTGTTATAGCCAGAAACTTTGAGGGTCTTTCCCTCCCAGATTAATATTTTTGGGATGGTAAATTGGGCCATATTTTGTCTCAATTCTTACCTAGCTCTTACTCATTGAGTGGAAATGACTTCAGACAAATGGAGATGTGGAGAAGACCTTAACTTTTAAAAAGTACGCGGTCACCCATTGAATCCCAGGCCACTGCAACTCATCTTAACCTTTGTTTTGCCACTGAACTCCAATGATTCTGAAGGAGAGAGTGAGACTGAGAAATCTGCTCAGCTTTGCTTCACTCAAATCCAACCCATGTGTAAGTCAAAATTTCATACTCCTGATGTCAATGGTCCTCTTTAAGAACAAAGCATAAGCAACAATGATAACTACCTGCCAATATGGCCTTTCCATTGTAGGGTCAGAAATGAGTGTTGTACAAAAGCTCTAGTGTTTATTTTCTTTTTAATCCTTTTTAAAGAAATGTGTTAGGTATTTATGAGAAAATTCTAATATCTATTACATTCTCCTCCTGACATGCCTATTTTATGACTTTTTTTCTCCTGTCACCTACTTCTACTTGCCAACTTCTAGACCATAATTTGGAATTAGATTTCCTTTTCATATAATTCAGCTTTAAATAAGGCAGAGCTCTTAGATATCACACAATTCAGACTCTCCATTTTGTAGATGAGGAAATTGAGCTTCCAATAATTTAAGTGACCTGATTGAGGACCCACAGGTATTATTTGTCAGAACAGAAATTCAAAATGAGTTTCATTTTTTTCCTCAAAATACGTTCTTTTCCACTGGGATATCTTCACTTGATTCCTAAAAGTTTTATTTTTCTCTGACTTTAGCAATCAGCTTTGTATTGACAAGCCTCCTTAATCAATATTTAATCAAAATAGCAATATGCAGAGAGAACCATGACTAGAATCTTCAAAATTTTCATGTTCATCTCTTTAAAATTCTTTTCACTGCAGTTATTTCCCAAATTTCTTGCTCCTAGAAAGTCTAATTTTAATCACAGAATCAGAGAACAAAGATCATCATAGGATCTGAGTTCCAATAGTTCTCACAAATCATCTTCTTTAATTACACTCCTGAGCAGGAATTCCCTCCATAGAATCTACATCAGTGATAATCCATTCTCTATTTCAAGAATCTCATGAATCAGAAATGTGATCAGGAAGACAAATAGCTAATTCAGTCTCTCAAGGCTCTCTGAAAGGGAGACGTAGCTTCCAGGGACAAGGTGGTAATCCTATTATTCTTTGCCTTTGTCAGAATTCATCCAGAGTACTGTATTAAGTTCTGAATAATATAGCTTAAGGGGGACATTAATAAAGTGATGAGAAACCAGATGAGGGCAGTCAGGAAGATGAGGGCTCTTATGCACAATGCTTATGAGAGAGGAGACTACGGGAGCAAAGGTATCTGTTTACAAGTATTAGAATGAATTTCATTAGGAAGAGGCATTGGTCTTCTATCTGACCAAAGAGAATATAAAGAAGATAATTAGGTAATTAGACATTACCAAAAGGTCAGGTTAATCTTAATATTGGGGGAGGAAGTGGGGGGAGAAAACAAAAGTACCCCAATGGAATCATTCAAAAGAGGAATTTTTATTTAAAGCATGTGTTGGATTAACTGACTGATGAGGTCCCTCCCAATTCCATAATTCTGCATTTTGTGTTTTAAAGACCTTTTACTATGGAGAATTCGTTCCCTTTTAAGCTAGCCCACACCATCTTTGGAAAGCACTAACATTTTTCAAGTCTCTTTTGATTTTGCACAAATCCTACTTCTCAATGTTGTAGCTTCTACTTTCTGGGGCCAATAAAACAAATCTAACCATGCTTATGATATGATGAAAATATGATAACTATTCACATGCTTGAAAACAATTTGTTTGTGCCTCTGAGCCTTCTGATAATGCTTTTAACCTTTTCTTATAACCCTTAAGGCCCAGCACATTATATTCCCAACACAATATATGTTGTAAATTTGTAATAAATGTATATTGGCTAATTGATTAAGTAGGTGTGGAGGTTAGCCTAGTAAGCCCCAAGCAACATAAGTTAAGTGCTATGACATGATACATTTATCAGACCAGAACATATATTGATTGTTCACTCAGGAGGAGTGAACATGGCTCAAACACATCCCTAAGTGAAAGAGGAATTCTGTTTGCTCATGTCCTGAGAACTTTCTGAAACTGGAAAGTGTTTCAGAAGCAATTTGCAAGGCTCTTGGATATACAAAGTTATGAGGACATAAAATGCTGACCTAGCAAAAGAATCCACAACATAATAACTCTCAAAGAGAGAGACTAGGAGTGAGCTATGAAGGAACTATGGAGGAGGAGGCATATATCCATAAGGGCCCACCTGATGCATTTCTCATAGCAGGAGGTTTGTGCTAGTGCTACCAGTTGTCTTCACTTCCTTGAGTAATAATGTAATTTCCAAGAAACTTTTGTCCTTTCCTTAACTTCACATTTTGGCATGTATTAGAGGATATTACAAGATGATCTGCTGTTATGACCAGCAACCTGAATTTTACCTAAATTGTGAAACTATGGCTTAGCTAGACATGAGTGTAAGTGCACATTAAGGCATGGAGTCAAACATCTGCCTAAATAAGGGGAATTTTCCTAAATGGTTGTTTTGTGTGACTGTACTCCTAACTATTTTTTAAATATAAGCACTGTGAAGTTGTTGAGGAGGGAATCATATAGACATGTGGAAATTTTATATTTCCCTTAGTCTTAAAATAAGTTAATTCTTATAACAGGGTATGTCATTCCTATAGCATGGCTTTAAGTCCCTTCATCAGAGGTACATTAGGAAATGTTTAACTTGTATTTTTAAGTTCGATCTGTATTATAGCATTTTCCTCATCACTTTCTTACGTTTAGAGGGAAAAAATACAATAAATCAAGCTGTTGTTTATTCAGTATTTGCAAATTTTTTAAGTATAAATGCTTGCAATAGCAATTTAGTAATCTGTTTTCAAGTTCCATTTCAAAGTGATTCTAGAATGCCCCTATTCTTTTCATCCTAGTCACCTTCCTATGAATGTACTTGGAACTTGTCAATGGACTGCTGAAAGTATAATGTGTAGAACTAGCTATGTTGATCCAAATGGTATCAAACCAAGGCAGAGAAAATAGGACTAGACCTTCCCTTGTTTTTGATACTATGACTTGCAGGATGTAGCTTAACATGGCATTAACTTTATTGGCTACCCAATTCTACTGACATATGTGAAGCTTGTAGTCCACTAAAAGCCAGCAAAAATTCCAACTCTAGGCCTACAGGTTTTCTCTCTCTCTCTCTATTATTCTCATTTTCTATATTATTAGTACACTTTAAGAATAAATTCTTTTGCTTTTCCACATTACTGTGTACACGTGAATTCTCTCAATCTAAAAATCTATATGCATTACAATAGAGAATAATACCAATGTTTTTATAGATTTTAGTGGGATCTGATTTTTCCAAATAATTCTGAAGATTTGTGGAGTGAGAATGTCATTTCCATCCTATAATATGATAACAGTATATCGTAGACTAAGCTTATGAACAGGTTGTACATATTCAATCCCCAGACTGTCCATGATGTGACATACCTATGTAGGTCTAATTAAATTCCTTTAATTTTCAGAGAGCTTGATCAATTCTTTTGCTGATTTCCAGGACACAGGTTGTGACTGCACAAAGGGGAGTATAGAGAAAGGTCAGAGGAGGTTCACAGATTTGCCAGTAGAAGTCTGCCTGGAGAGATTGGTATTCTAAAAAGGTCATGAGGATCAGGTTACCATCTGATTCTAGTAGCAGAGAATTAAACAGAAGAAAGCTTTGAATAAAAAGGTCCCAATGCCAGGTTTTATTAGTTCGGTCTGCCACAAATGGCACGGGCTGATCTCAGTTAATATATTTCAGTTAGAAAGAGGAACTGTCTTTGGTAGAGAAACTGATTGTTTTCGCTAGAATACTTAGAAGACAGATTCCTAATACCAGATGAAGTAATCTAACTAAAGTATGCAGTATAAAATGGGTTTTGCTATAATTTCTTAGTCCTAGTAGCAAAATGGTCTGTAAAGTTCTGTGCTATTTGTTAGTTCCCTGAGATTTTCATCATTTGACCAAATCTCATGTCATTGCAATGATGAGGTCTAAAACAAACAAACAGAAAACCTACTTTGGTACACCACAAGCATTAGAATGCATTAACAGGGTGATGCAGATACAAAGAAAACTAATGGGGACTCATTCAACATAAACAGAGGCATAACTTCTGGCTTTCCATTCATTCAATGGCTACTATGTGTAAGGTACATTGTTATTTGCTGGGGGGGGGTGTGATAAAAAGATAGAATATCAACATTCTTGCCCTCAAAGAAGGAAGTAAACAAGCATGTATCAACTGCTTATTTTGTGTCAGCCACTATGATACTTCGAGTTGTTGTTTAGTCAGTTACTCATGTCCAGCTCCACTACATCATTTGGCATATTGACAAAGATATTGGAGTGATTTGTCATTACCTTCTCTAGCTCATTTTTCAGATGAGGAAACTGAGGCAAATAGGCTTAAGGGACTTGCCCAGGACTACACAACTAGTAGATTCATGAGGTCAAATTTGAACTCAGTTTCCTCCTGCCACCAAGTCCAGTACTCTTTCCAATGTGCCACCTGGCTGTGTTATAGGCGCTGATAACAAACGCTTTACAAATATTATCTCATTTTACCTTCACAACAATGCAGAGGGAGGTGCTATTATTATTTTCATTTTATAGTTGAGGAAACTAAGGCAGACAGAGGGAAATTGAGTTACTTAGGCTCACACAGCAAATAAGTGTGTGAGGTAAAATTTGAAGATTTTTTTCCTGAATCTAGGTCCATTGTTCTGCCCACAACTCTGCCTACCTTTCCCCTAGAAATAGCTTATGCTCATCTAAAAGGATATGGATACACAATAAATGCATTATCTTTAATAAAAATGTCTAAAAGCTTCTTCCAGTCTTAAATCTGTGGTTCTATGAAAGAGCAATTATTTTAAAAGAACAGTGTAACTTACATTCAATGAAGGATATTTTATTCAATTGCTAAAGTGTTGTACAGCAACCAGATATACTAGAAAGATTAATAAATTCAGGAAGAGACAAAAATATTAGAGATCCTGTACTCAAATATCTTCTTTTTATTAGATGAGTAAACTAAGTCCCAGAGAGGTCAAATGATTTGCTTAAGCCGTATTGCTAATTGGTGCCAGGATTCAAAATCAAGCTATTCTCATGAATTCTATTTCATTCTTTTTTCTACTAAACATTGATGACTTTCTGCATTCTATACCCACTTGAATGAACTTGAACACTATACTGTGATTATTTGAACCATCATCAACATCATGATCATCATCATCATCATACAACCTTTTTATCACTTCCATACATCAGAAGGGATCACTCCATGGGAAGAGATATTACAGCTTTCTCAAGAGCATCAAAGAAAACTCAAACATCTCATTTGGTAGCTCTCATGCAAGAATAGTAGTCTGATGGTAGTGACTGTAGAACACTGAAAATAAATATAATTAATTAAAAAAAGAATAGTAGGCTGACCCCATGTAAACCCAATCCTCAGGATATGATGAACATACACTTGGAGAACAATGTACCCTTGTACAAGAGACTGGTTGGTCTGCTTCCTGAAAAACATGATAACATGGCATGCAAAGTCCATGCTCCATGACTCATATTAAGTAATGTTTTCCTTATCACATTAAAATGAGGATAATTTTGTTTGTTTATTGAGTGGGAAATGAGAACGCATCTAAAAACAGTAACTAGTCAAAGCATTTTCCTATTCTTTCCTGATTGTGTTCAAGATTAGAGGCAAGGGATGCTGTAAGCTTCTGAGAAAGAAAAGAGATTTCTTCAGAACAATTATGTTCTCACCCTGTTTGTTACCATTTCCATGAGAATTAGTTTCTGATTTTGCTTTAGCATCTGCTGTCTTTTCTTTCCTGCTCACAAGTGAAGAATAGCTAGACTACTGTGACCTTGTGAACCTCAAAAGTTTCGGAGAGTAACTACCAGATTCCAAGAGTCAAGGTTCAGCTGTGAATTGACCACATAACCAAGATGTTAGGTTTTATAAGAGAGTGAGGGAC
This sequence comes from Potorous gilbertii, assembly GCA_028658325.1. Classification (NCBI taxonomy): domain Eukaryota; kingdom Metazoa; phylum Chordata; class Mammalia; order Diprotodontia; family Potoroidae; genus Potorous; species Potorous gilbertii. Next base: position 466,791,447 of record CM053770.1, read on the forward strand.
TTGTTCATCACTTGGGTTACATTTGAGAGTGATTTTAGTGGGTAAAATACTTTGTAAAATTTGCTTTAAATTTGAGTTCACTGTCCTTAGGCCTTAATGTGTCAAAGAGAAAGGGACATATCTACACTGGGTTGAGGCATTTGAACTTCTGTTCTTATTATTCCTCCTCAAAAAATATCCATTTATAAAATCGAATAAATTTTGATTGGATACATGATACTGAGGCAATAATCACTAGTGATTAATATTACGGAGAAAACACCAAAATGGAATTTTCAGCCAATAATGTTTAAGTAGCACTGCAATTCTTCATATGTACTCCAAAAATCCTGAGGAAGAGTATAAACTAAGCATTTTTCTGAGACACATAGCTAATTAGTGTGAGCATGAGCTTGTGTGAAAATACTCAGAGATTGGCAATAATATCATTTCACAAGGATCTAGTGTAATTCTGAAGAATTGGGCTTATTGTACATTCCTTTTGGCTCAAGCCTCCTAGAGCAATGTGTTGTCCATATCAATCATCAATGGTTGGGACTCCAGTATCACTCAATTCTACTTAGGAAAGTAGAAATGCCTTGGCTACCTGTAGCTTTTGAATGCATGTTTGGTTCATGCTCAGTAGCTTATCTTTTTCACATGTTAAAGGAAGCAAATGTAGTTTACCTATGCATGCTCTGAATCAGGGAGCAATGCTCTTCCATTACATATTATAGCTCCTTTTGTGGAAGCATGCTCCTACGACACTTTTATGTAGGGTCATAGGAAGACAAACTCTATATATTTTAACATCCATGCCAACAACATGTTACAGGTACCATATTGATGAGACAGCAACACTTAAGGACAGTGACCTAACAGTGAAGGCATAGGGATGGGGCTCATCATTGGGAGGAAGTAGATCAGTCACCTTCAAGAGAAAGCATCTCCACTCCCTAATACTGGTATCCTGGTCCAAAGTCCTGACTTTGTGTATGACAATAGAATTGTTACTACTATGTCTTAGATACCATGTCCTCCTTAATATATCCTAATATTGAATTAATTTTCTTGACTATTGTCATGTCATATGTCAATATATTGACATATATTGAATCACTGAAATTGAACCTCTTATTGTGTATTTTTACATTAATAGCAAACTAAGCGCATTCCACTCATCTCACACTGGTTTTTGGTCCCATGTATGACTTTATAGTTATTGTTAGTAAATTTGAATGCATTGGACTTAATATTTGTTCTAATATAGATAGATAAATAGCTAGGTAGATGATAGATAGATAGATAGGTAGGTAGAGATATAGACATATGTATGTGTATGTGTGTACATGTATATATTTGAAATAATTTGAAGAAAGTAATTGAAAACATCAATTTTCTTTACGGTCTAATGCATAGATGAAATTGATAAACTTTTAAATTATCACTTTATATTTATCTCTACTTTTATTATTTAGAAAAGACACAACTATGTCACTGACTATATAATATTTACTTTGGTCTAATGCAGACATGTTATTTCACATTTTTTTAATTTCTACTTTCTTCCTCAAAATATGCTTTTAATTTCTCATGTTATTTTTCTGGCACTTTTATTGCAGAAAAGTCCACCTACAAATCTTCACATTTGCTTTCCTTTCCACATCAAATTTCAGACACATCTTAATGTCTTGATTTATTTCTCCAGGGTGAGTTCTTTTGGGTTTGTCCACCTTTTTCTATGATAATGGAATATTTAAAGATAGGTTTTAGCAGTAAGTAAATGCCAAGTTGTGTCAATTATATTACTGAGGTAGTATTTCATATTATTGTCAGCTCTGGAGCTTTTAGAGTAATTTCTGACCAGTTCTTCATGAATATTGATGATAAATGTAATTTGATATTAAGACCAAATTTTATTGTTCTTCCATATTCCCTTAGCAATCACTTTGCTTCTTATTTACTCTTGTGATAAGTTCTCTTACAAATGGTTCTTAGATTGAATTTTTTAGGCAGAAGAAAGGGTTACTCAAGACAGTCATAGATTTTGGAGGTTAATTCTTCTAGTAGTCAAAAGTGAAAACTGGTAAAGTATGCCAGTCATATCCATTTCCTTCCTTTTTGTGATGCTTCTTTGAATTTTAAAATGGGAAGAATATTTGATCCTTTTTCACAGAAATGTTTGGCAGCATGTTTGAGCAGAAAGGACTTTGCAGTTGGATTCACGAAATCTGGGTTTAATTTTTGGTTCTGGCACTTGGTAACTATATGTCCTTGGATAATGCTTTAAATACTTGAAGTCCCAGGTTCCTATCTGCGAAAAATAGGAATAATAATGCCTGACAGGGTAATTATCAATAAAAAACTTTGTAAACTTCAAAGCAAATTACAAATATATACTGTTCTTACAAAGGAAAATAGATTCTAAAACATCAAGCTTTTTTGAGAGAAATAAGATATATGAAATAAGTTGAAGCAATTATTTGAAACTATAAATTTTCTTTATTTTCTAATGCATAGATGAAATTGATAAACTTTCAAATATTCACTTTCAAATAATTAAATAGCAGATATATGTTATTTTCACAAAGTGAGCCGTGCCACATGACACCCTTTTAGGTTGTTTTTTCTCTAAGGTCATTAACTCAGGCCTCTGCAGGATGTAGTCCTCCTACTCTTATATATACTAGTGGGCAGTGCCCCAGTTTTATTCAATTAGTTTTTACAAAGAGTCATTGAAGATACAGAAAGAACAACCATGCAAATACTGCCATCCTCCCATGTCTCTCCCCCATGCCCAGCCATCCAACATCTCCTCCATACCCACATGCGTATATATTTACCTCAGGGATACACTCAGCTTAGCTCCTAGTAACATCAGTCCCATTATGTTTATGTCCAGATTTGGGCTGGTAGATGGTTTTATGTCTCAGTTTCCAATGTCAGGGATTTCAATTTTCACTCTCTAACTCAGCCTAGTCTCCCAATTTAAGATTCCTGGGGTTTGCTCTCATGACTTCAAAACTAATAACATTAGAGGTTACATTCTTTTCACATATAATTGAAAGGAACAGATTTAGACAGTAAAGATGAAAGCCCTTTCACAGGTTCACATGGTATCATAGAATAAAAAGGCCCCAAGGTCTCTTCTCTCACAAGATAGTGATCTTACATCACCAGAGCAGAGTAAAATGGGGGTGTGGTTAAAGGGGTTGGGTTGACTTTGACTTAGTTTTTTTAAGTCAAACCCAGTCCCAGTCACAGATGGATAGCGTCCTAACCATGTAGTTACTAGAACAGAGCTAGTTACAAGTGTTTCCAAATCTATACAGTCTCTGCAAGGGACTTCCATTCTCTATGTTTATGGCTCTCCTGGAAATAAGTTTATCAAAATGTTCACAAGGACTCCATCACACCTGCTTTCTGCATGTTTTAGGGCTCCATTACAAAATCATTTAATATATGTATATATGTGTGTGTATGTGTGCGTATGTGTGTGTATAGATACAGATGTGTTTGTGTGCATATTTCTTGAAAGTCACAAAATTCTTTTTACATATTATCTCATTCAGGACTGTAATGATTCCTTAATGTGAATAGAAGAAATGTTAATATTACCATTTTGCAGATAGAGGAATTGAATATCAAAGACTTTAACAAAAATTCACAATTATATAGTACTTTAATGTTTTTAAAGTACTTTCCTCACAGTTACCTGGTCTAGTAGAGAGTTATAAATATTATTACACTTATTTTGTAGAGGAAGTAATTGACAGTCTCTAAAATTAAGTAATTCGTTCTTGGTAACCTAGTCTGCCCATGGAGACAAGCAAAACCAAATTCTCTTGACTCAAAGTCCAACGTGCATTCTACTGTGTCCTATGTGACCCTAGTCTAAGTGACTTCTGTAAACTTAGGTGATAGGAGTAGAAGGAACTGAATCTAGAACTTAGTTTTTCTGACGCCAACTTCATTGTTTTTTTCAGTATACTATTTTGTTTCTGGTTTTGTTTGCTTTTCAAAATTCTGATTTCATCTGTTTGGGAATCTTTCAGTAAATGTGCATTTTGGAACCTGCAATGCAACTTATAAATGAATAGGCACCCAATTGTCTCAGTGGAAAGAACATTGGATATGGAGAAAGGAAGTTCTTGAGTTCAAAGACTACCTCAGATACCAGGTATGTGACTCTAATCAAGATGTAGCATATTTTTTCATCTGTAAATTGGGTATGGGAACAGTAGCTACCTTCCGCCAAATTAAATATTTGTAAAGAACTATACTTGGCACATAGTAGATGGAAGACATTGTTATTAGTAACAGTGTTAATATTATTATTATTATTGAGGATGGAAATTTAATAAGCAATCATACTACAAACATGTATGTATCCACAATGTGGATAGGTTTAAAGAAAGTAAACATTTGCAGTGTTGAAAAGTTTTTCAAGGGAGGGAGAGCAACAACTCACCTAAGTTCTTGGACAAATTCCTTCAGATAATTCTGAAGGAGGATCTGACCAAATTTTGGAGGTGTGGGATCCAATGGGAGACAGACTATGGCAGATTTGGAGCCCAGGACAGAATGGAAGGTCCATGGAAAGGATCTGTTACATGGGGGTAAACCCACAGCACACAGAGCAGACTGTCCAGCTCAGCGGAGGGGCTCCAGGAAACCTGAGAGCAGCAGGTGGAACCAGTGGAGTGGCACTCGAGAGTGGGAGACCAGCCAAGCCAAGACAGTGAGAGTCGCTGAGAGTCACATATAGGGACAGCAACTCCTGAGATGTTCAGCCTGCAGATGAAACATAAATAAGTCACCTACTTGAACTTCCAGGAGCCAGGATGGCAGAATGATCAGTAAACGCTCTCTCCTCCCTGCTTAATGACCTCAAAAGAATCATAAAATATTTCCCTAGAAAAATCCTGGATCAGTGGAAACAGTAGAGGGGACAAATACTCTCATAACATCTGAGCTAAGGGGGATTCCTCCTACTGTAGCGGAGGCAAACCAGAAGAGCAGAGGACCCAGGGTGGAGAAAAATCACAGTAGGACCCAGGAAAACCTCAGCACCAGGAGTGGATCCACAGGAGGGGTGGAAACTCAGACTAGCATCTAGGCATGCTTCAGCACTCCAGGGGAAATGGGAAGACAATAGGGCAGCTGAAATCACCATGCCCTGAGCTTGCCTTTGCCTCAGTTGAGCTGAGGAGATCTCCAATAACCAGACAACTCTTCCTCTAAACTTAAGACTGATCAGAGAAACACAAAACAATAAACTACTCAACTTTTTCACACAAGTTGGCTCAACACCAATTTCTGCAGCTTCCAACTGAAAGAACTAGAAGCCACAACACACAATCAAAATCATGAACAAGAAAAAGCAAAAGAGGTGAGAAAAAAACCATAGAATCTTTCTATGGGGAAAAGGACAAAAACACAAATAGCAAAGAGGTAAGTACTGAGACCATACTTCCTTCTGAAACTTCAGAAGAGACTATGAACTGCTCGCATATACAAACAGCTCTCCTGTAACAGTTGAAGAAGGAAATAGAAGAAAACTGCTAAATGATTTTAAAATTACAAAAAAGGAATCCACTGTGGGGGGCAGAGCCAAGATGGTGGACAAGAAAGACACACTTATGCAGGGTCCTCCCCATAGCCCATAAAATACCTGCAGAGAGGGACTCTCAACAAATTTTGGAGCAGCAGAAGTGGAGAACAACAGAGTGGAGGAGATTTCCAGCCTACGGTTACCTAAAAGGCCCATGGAAATGTCAGTTGCGCCAGGCGGGGGAGCACATTTAGTCCAGCCCAAACTTGGAAGCAGCACTATGAGACAATGGGAGGACGACACCTCGGGGGCAGAATCTGCATTCACAGTAGGGGGTCCTCAGATCCCTTGGCCCATCGCACCAAAGGTCAGTGACAAGGGTTTTATCAGAGGGCCACGAAGGGAGAAGGCTTTCCCATAGCTCTGGGCAGCAGGCACTGGCCACAGAGCTAGCACAGAAGCCCATAAGGAAACTCCATTGTTGGAACATAAAAACCTCTGGAGGCATTGAAGAGCTAAGTCTTACCTCAGCCTTGGGTGGAGGCCCTGGCTGAGCTGGTCTTTGTCTCAAACAGAATGGTGGCCCTGCCCATCCAGCTTGTCTGAAAATCAGCCCTCAGTGCTGGTTTTGTGGAACTGGAGCCCAAGTGGCTGTGGAGAGGTATCTGCTAAGATTCTGGGCACAAAAATCCCTCTCTGTGTCCATACCAGTTCACGCTTGATTGTGTTATCTTGGAGGAACTGAGATCTCACAGATTCTCAGAGTATACCCTACTCTGACAAAGGACCCAAAAGTCAAGTAACTGGCTGGGAAAATGCCAAGAAAAGGGGAAAAAAAAGACCATAGAAGGTTACGTTCTTGGTGAACAGATATCTCCTCTCATCGTTTCTGATGAGGAAGAACAATGCTTACCATCAGGGAAAGATATAGAAGTCAAGGTTTCTGTATCGAAAACATCCAAAATAAATATTCAATGGGCTTAGGCCATGGAATAGCTCAAAAAGGATTTTGAAAATCAAGTTAGAGAGGTGGAGGAAAAACTGGGAAGAGAAATGAGAGAGATTCAAGAAAAGCATGAAAAGCAGGTCAATACCTTGATAAAGGAGACCCTAAAAAATGATGAAGAAAATAACACCTTGAAAAATAGGCTAACTCATTGGCAAAGGAGGTTCCAAAAGCCATTGAGGAGAAGAACACTTTCAAAAGCAGAATAAGCCAAATGGAAAAGGAGGTCCAAAAACTCACTGAAGAAAACAGTTCTTTCGAAATTAGAATGGAACAGAAGGAGGCAAATGACATTACAAGAAACTAAGAAATCACAAATAAAACCAAAATGATGAAAAAATAGCAGATAATGTGAAATATCTCATTGGAAAAACAACTGACCTGGAAAATAGATCCAGTTGAGACAATTTAAAAATTATAGGACTACCTGAAAGCCATCATCAAAAAAAGAGCCTAGACATCATCCTTCATGAAATTATCAAGGAAAACTGCCCTGATATTCTAGAACCAGAGGGCAAAACAAGTATTCAAGGAATCCACCAATCACCGCCTGAAAAAGATCCAAAAAGAGAAACTCCTAGGAACATTGGGGCCAAATTCCAGAATTCCCAGCTCAAGGAGAAAATATTGCAAGCAGCTAGAAAGAAACAATTCAAGTATTGTGGAAATACAATCAGGATAACAGAAGATCCAGCAGCTTCTACAATAAGGCAAAGAAGGGCATGGAATAGGATATTCCAGAAGTCAAAGGAACTAGGACTAAAACCAAGAATCACCTACCCAAGAAAACTGAATATAATACTTCAGGAGAAAATCTGGTCTTTCAATGAAATAGAGGACTTTAAAGCATTCTTGATGTGAAGATCAGGGCTGAAAAGAAAATTTGACCTTCAAACACAAAAATGAAGAGAAGCATGAATGAGAAGCCATAAGGGACTTACTAAAGTTGAACTGTTTACATTCCTACATGGAAAGACAATATTTGTAACTCTTGAAACTTTTCAGTATCTGGGTAGTTGGTGGGCTTGCACACACACACACACACACACACACACACACAAACAGAGAGACAGAGAGCACAGAGTGAATTGAATAGGATGAGATAATATCTTAAAAAAATGAAATTAACTGGTAAGAAAAAACTATATTGGGAGGAGAAAGGGAGAAATGGAATGAGGCAAATTATCTCTCATAAAGGAGGAAAGCAAAAGACTTTTCAATGGAGGGAAAAAGAGGGGAGGTGAGGGAAAACCATGAAGCTTACTCTCATCACATTCATCTAAAGGAAGGAATAAAATGCATACTCATTTGGCTATGAAAACCTATCTTACAATACAGGAAAGTGGGGGAGAAGGGGATAAGCAGGGTGGGGGGGATGATGGAAGGCATGGCAGTGGGAGGAGGGAACAATATGAAGTCAACACTTTTGGGGAGGGACAGTATCTAAAGAGACAACAGAAGCAATGCGGGGCAGGATTGTATGGAGGGAAATATAGTCTTACACAACATGACTATTATGGAAGTCATTTGCAAAACTGCACAGATATGGCCTATATTGAATTGCTTGCTTTCCAAAGGGAATGGGTGAGGAGGGAGGGATGAAGAGAAGTTGGAAATCAAAGTTTTAGGAACAACTGTCGAGTATTGTTCTTACTACTAGAAAATAAGAAATACAGATAATGGGGTGTGGAAAGTTATCTGGCCCTACAGGACGAAAGAGAAGATGGGGACAAGGGAGGAGGGGGATGTTAGAAGTGAGGGCAGGTAAGGGATAGGGGCAATTAAAATGCTCAGCATTTTGGGGTGGGGGAAGGGGTGAAATGGGGAGAAAATTTGGAACCCAAAATTTTGTGAAAATGAATTTTAAAATTTAAATAAATAAATTTTTGAAAAAATTTAAAAACGAGGAATTCACTGATGAAAATATCTGTTTGAAAAGGAAAATTTAACAAATGGAAAGGGAAGTACAAAAATTAACTGCAGAAAATAACTCCCTAAATGGAACAGTTGGTTAAATGGAAAAGCAAGCAAAAAACCTAACCAGGAAATTTGGACAAATGGAAAAGGAAGTTAACTGGGGAAATAATTGCTTAAAAGGAAAAAAATATGGACAGATGGAAAATAAGATGCAAAAGTTAACTAAAGAAAACAATTTGATCAAGAATAGAATTGGACATGTAAAACCTAATGACTCAATGAGACAGCAAGAATCAGTGAAACAAAATCTAAAGAATGAAAAGAGAGAAGAAAACTTCAAATATCTAATTGGAAAAACATCTGACCTGGAAAATAGATCCAGAATAGAACATTTAAGAATTATTGACCTGCCAGAATGCCATGATGAAAATAAAAGTCTGGACAATTTCTTTCAGGGAATCCTCAAGGAAAAATGCCCAGAAGTGCTAGACCCAGAGGGCAAAATAGTCATCGACAGAATCCACCATTCCCCTCCCAAAAGGGATCCCAAACTCAAAACCCCAAGAAATATTGTTACCAAATTCCAGAACTATCAAGTGAAGGAGAAAATATTACAGACAGCCAGAAAGAAACATTTCAAATATCAAGGAGCTACAGTCAGGATCACACAGGACCTTGCAGCTTCTACATTAAAAGACATAAGGAATTGGAATCCAATATTCAGTAAGGCAAAGGATCTGGGGCTACAACCAAGGATCAACTATCCAGCAAAGTTCAGCATAATATTTCAAACAAGGAGACAGTCATTCAATGAAGTAAAGGATTTCCAGACCTTCCTGACAAAAACACCAGAACTTAATAGATAATTCACTTTTCACATTCAGGTGTCAAGAGAAGCATGAAAACGTAAACAGGGCGGGGGGGTGCGGGGGAGGAATAAAAAACAACGTGTTACTCAATTTGGGCAAATTGTTTACCTCCCTATAAGTGAAGATGATACCTGTTAATATTGAGAATTGTGCATCTATTATGAAATATAAAAGTGATATATAGAGAGGGAACAGGTATAAATTAAATGTAGCCATGTTAAAAATATGATATAAGTATTCCAAGGAATTTTAACAGGAGGTGTAAAAAGGAGGAAGCAGAAAATAGTAAATTACATCACAGGAAGAAGTACAAAATTATGGAAGAGGTAAAGAGGGAAGGGTGATGAGCCTTGTTTGAGAGGTACTCTCGTCTGATTTGTTTCAGGGAGTGATCAATAAAATTAACCAGATAATCCCAATTAGCTACATAGGCAGTAGGAGGTGAAGGAGGAAGAAGGGGGGGAAGCTAAAAGGGAGGGAAGAAGCAGTAAGGGTAAAGGAGAAGAAAGGGGAGGAGGGCTAAAAGAAGGAATGGAAGGCTGCAGGAGGAGGTGGTGAAAAGTGTAAACTACTGAGGAGGGGAAGGGAGACGGGAGAGCTAAAAGCACAAATGATGGGCAAGAGGATGGAGGGAAATACACAAATTGTAATCAGAACCGTGAATGTGAATGGAATGAACTCTTCTATAAAACAGAGACAGATAGCAGAATGGATTAAAAGTCATAATCCAATAATACATTGTTTACAAGAAAGTCATTTGAAACGGGGTGGTGGGGTGGGGTGGGGAGATACACACAAAATAAAGGCCAAAGGTTGGAACAGAATACATTGTGCTTCATCTGATGTAAGAAAAGTAGGAGTAGAAATCCTAATCTCAGACAAAGCAAAAGCAAAAAGAGATCTAATCAAGAGAGAAAAGGATGGAAATTATATCCTGCTAAATGGCACCATAGACAATGAAGCAATATCATTACTAAACATGTATACTCCAAGTGGTATAACATCCAAACCCTTAGAGGAGAGCTTGGGGGAGTTGAAGGAAGAAATTGACAGCAAAACTATACAAGTAGGGGACTTCAACTTCCCCCTCCTTGAACTTGATAAATCTAATCTCAAAATAAATAAGAAAGAGGTTAAGAAGGTAAATAAAATCCTGGATAAGGAAGATATGATAGATCTCTGGAGAAAACTGAATGGGAATAGAAAAGAATATACCTTTTTTCTCAGCAGTATATGGCACATTTACAAAAATTGACCAAGTACTAGGATATAAATACCTCACTGAAATGGATGGAGTAAATAATTCATAGGCAAGAGTCAATTGGGAATTTCGAGAGCATCTTTATTAGCCAGACTGGCGGCTGCTGCATGGGAAAATCCAGAGAAGACAGCCCCGAACTAAGGTGGGTGTGTGCATTTTAAGCATTTTGGAACTTCACAGTTAAACCTTGCGGTTTCTACAACAAACATTGTCCTGACAGGGCTTGGGGCTTGCTGCTAGGCAAGAGACCCCAACTGAAAGAAGTTGCCAGGAAAGGGACCCAATCAGATAGTATTTGTCACCCAACAAAAAGTGATTGTCAGTCGGGGGACACCCAGCAGAAGGTAGTTGCTGGCAAAGGGGTCTAACAAGAACAGTTCTGGGTGGGGTGGGGTTGGGGGGCACAATTGTTGCCATGCAAGGGGACTCAATAGGAAAATGGCTACTAGCAACTCAACAGATATTTCACAACCCAGGGAGGGAATAACGTTTTGACAGGGCCCCAACAAAAATGCTACTAGGCAGGTTATCCAACCCTGCCCAGTAACCTAACAGATATCTCTCAACCTAGGGGTTCAGGGAAGAATAATGTCCACTTCACTCACAATCCAGTGCAGAAAGGCAGAGATAATCAATGCTTCCTTTTGAGATCATAACGTGATAAAAATTACATGTAATAAAAAGCCATGGAAAGATAAACCAAAAATCAATTGGAAACTGAATAATCTAATCCTAAAGAAGGTGTGGTTAAAGAAGAAAACACAGAAACAATCAACAGCTTCAATCAAGAGAATGACAATAATGAGACAACCTACCAAATCTTATGGGATACTCCAAAAGCAGTTCTTAGGGGAAGTTTTATATCTTTGAATGTCTACATAAATAAAATAGAGAAAGAGGAAATCAGTGACTTGGGCACACAGCTGAAAAAAGACAGCAAAAGAACAAATTGAAAATCCCAAGTAAATACCAAATTAGAAACACTGAAAACCAAAGGAGAAATTAATAAAATTGAAATTAAGAAAACAATTGAATCAATAAATAAAACCAATAGTTGGTTTTAAGAAAAAAACCAATAAAATTGCTAAACATTTGGTCAATTTGATTAAGAAAAAAGAAAGGAGAAAATCAAATTACTAATATCGAAAATGAAAGGGATAAACTAACCTTCAATGAGGAAGAAATAAAAAAATAATTAGAAATTACTTTGCCCAACTTTATGCCTATAAATTCTGTAATCTAAATGAGATGGATATTTAACAAAAAACAAATTGCCTAGATTAACAGAAGAGAAATTTGAATACTTAAACAACCCCATCTCAGAAAAAGAAATTGAACAAGCCATCAATGAACTCCCTAGGAAAAAATCTCCAGGTCTAGGTGGATTTACAAGTGAATTCTATCAAATATTTAAAAAACAGTTAATTCCAATAGTATATAAACTCTTTTTGAAAACTGGGGAAGAAGTCCTCCCAAATTCTTTCTATGATACAGATATGGTTTTGATACCTAAACCAGGAAGAGACAAAACAGAGAAAGAAAAGTATAGACCAATTTCTCTAATGAATATAGATGCAAAATTTTAAAGAAGATTTTAGCAAATCGAATACAGTATCTTACCATGAAAATAATACATTATGATCAGGTAGAATTCATACCAGGAATGCAGGGCTGGTTCAATATTAGGGAAACTATTAGCATTATCACTCATATCAACAAGAAAACTAACAAAAACCACACGATTATCTCAGTAGATGCAGAAAAGCTTTTGACAAAATACAACACCCATTCCTATTAAAAACACTGGAGAATATAGGAATAAAGGGAACTTTCCATAAGATAATAAGAAGTATCTACCTAAAACCTTCAGCAAGCATTATATGTAATAGGGGTAAGCTAGATGTATCTCCAATAAGATCAGGGTGAAACAAAGATGTCTATTATCACCACTATTATTCAATACGGTACTAGAAATGTTAGCTGTAGCAATTAGACAAGATAAAGAAATTGAAGGAATTAGAACAGGGAAAATACAAACTAAGTTATCACTCTTTTCAGATGATATGATGATATACTTAGAGAATCCCAGAGATTCAAATGAAAAACTACTTGAAAAAATAATCAACTTTGGCAAAGTTGCAGGTTACATAATAAACCCACACAAATCTTCTGCATTCTTATATATTAGCAACAAAGTCCAATAACAAGAGATAGAAAGAGAAATCCTATTTAAATTTATAAAATACTTGGGAGTTTACCTGCCAAAACAAACCCAGGGACTATATGAACATAATTACAAGACACTTTTTGTACAAATAAAGTCAGATTTACGTAAGTGGAAAAAGATCAGTTGCTCATGGGTAGGCCAAGCTAATATAATAAAAATGACAATTCTGTCTAAATTAATTTACTTATTTAGTGCCATGCCGATTAAAGTATCAGAGAATTATTTTCTAGAGCTGGATAAAATAACATCAAAATTCATCTGGAAGAACAAAACATCCAGAATATCAAAGGGACTAATGAAAACAAATGCTAGGGAAGATGGCCTAGTACTACCCAGATCTCAAATTGTACTTTAAAGCAGCAATTATCAAAACCACTTGGCACTGGCTAAGAAACAGAATGTAGACAATTGATTTGGCACTCAAAATACAGTAGGCAAGGAATACAGCAACCTCCTTTATGATAAACCCAAAGACCCCAGCTTCTGGGATAAGGACTCACTGCTCGATAAAAATTGCTGAGACAACTGGATAACAGTGTGGCAGAAACTAGGCATAGACCCTTGCCTGACACTGTACAGAAGAATAAAGTCCAAATGGGTACACTAAATAAGTATAAGGATTGATACCATGGACAAACTGGAGGAGCAAGGAATAGTGTATTTATCAGATTTATGGAGAAGGGAACTTTTTTTTTGCTAAAGAAGAGATAGAAAGCATTATGAAATGAAAGATGGATAACTTTGATTACATTAAACTGAAAAGTATTTGCACAACCAAACTCAGAGGGTTGTAGTAAATTGGAAATAATTTTTATAGCTAATCTCCAGGATAAAGGCCTCATTTCTGGAATATATAGAGAACTCAGTCAAATGTACAGCAATACAATTCATTCCCTAATTTATAAATTGTCAAAGAATATGAAGAGGCAATTTTCAGAGGAAGAAATTTAAGATATCAATAATCATATGAAAAAATGCTCTAAATCACTTGATTAGAGAGATGAAAATCGAAACATCTCTGAGATACCACATCACACCTATAAGATTGACAAACATGACAGAACAGGAAAATGATAAATGTTGGAGAGGATGTGGTAGAGTTGGAACACTAATTCTTTGTGGGTGGACCTGTGAGCTCATCCAACCATTCTGGAGAGTGGTTTGGATCTATGCCCAAAGGGCTATAAAAATGTGCATACCCTTTGACCCAGCAATATTGCTACTAGGACTGTATCCCCAAGAGATCATAAAAATAGAAAGGGTCCCACATGTACAAAAATATTTAAAGCAGAACTCCTTGTGGTTACCAAAAACTGGAAATCAAGGGGATGTCCATGAATTGGGGAATGGCTGAATAAGTTGTGGTATATGAATGTAATGTAGTACTCTTGCGCCATAAGAAATGATGAACAAGAAGACTTCAGAGAGACCTGGAAGGACTTATATGTTCTGATGCTGAGGGAAAGGAGCAGAACCAGGAGAATTTTGTGCACAGGAACGACTACAGTGAGCAAGAATTTTTTCTGGTAGACTTGGAACTTCAAAATAACGCAAGAACTTAAATAATAATAATAATTCCCAGTGGTTTTCTAAGGCAAAATGCCTTCCCTACTCAGAGAAAGAACTATGGAATTCATTTGCAGAATGTAGCAGATCATGTTTGCATATCTGTGTGTGTGTATTATGTTTTAATTTGTTATATGATTTCTTCCATTTCTTTAAGTTCATCTATACAGCATGACTATAGTGAAAACATATTCAATAGGAAAGTACATGTAGATCATATATAGAATTGAATGGAGTCTTGGGGAGGGATTGGGGGTGGTGGTGGGGTAGGTGGGGGTAAGTTTTTTTGTAGTGATTGTAGAATATTAAAAAAGTAAATAAAAATAAACAAAAAGAAAGTAAACATCTAAAAATATCTGACTCACCTTGTATTTTCTGACCTTCTTTGTTTGTAGGTGTAGAAGTACTATTTTAAATAATGTGAAATTCAAAACAATATTGAATACCCTCTATTCTCAATTATATTCTTCTTGTAGGAGTAAGGAAAAGATAACACATACCCAAGTAAATAAGTAAAAGACATACAAAATTATTCATAATATATTCAAGAAAGAGAAAAAATAAAGGTAAAAAATCTTTACAAAGGAAGTGCCATTCAATATGAACTTTGAAAGAAGAAAGGATTGTAGAAATGGCGAACCTTCTATGGAGAGGCACAAATGTGGCACATGAAATGCTGTGCAAGGAGAACAGCTACGAAGAATGTCAGTCACCGAGAATATATGAAGGTTAATAACATGAAATGACAATATGAGAAATGTAAATGAGCTCAATATTTCTTAGTATTTCAAACGCTAGGGTGAGGACTTTTTATTTTTTAATTAATAGGGAGCCATTGACAATTTTTTAATGTGGGTACATGTGCATGCAAATGTGTGTGCTCATGTTTGTTTGTTGGAGGTTTGTGTTACACGTCTAGATATATTTTGGAAGTAATTTGATAACTATGTAGAAGATTGATCAAACTTCGATAGACAAAATAATATATTTCAATGACATTGTGGAATTTAAACAAGGTTGTTATTGTCAGTGTTTTGATATAGAGATTGTAAGGGAGGTAAGAATTAATTCTGTATTCATGGCTGCTAACATGAGTGATTATACACATGGGAATACCTTCCAAAGCAATAGGGAAGTTTGTAAAACAAATAGTCTTATTTATTTTATTAACTGGTTGGTTATGTTTTGTTTGTTTTTGGGGGGATTGAGGGATATATAATGAATTTTTTCTAAACATATTCAGCATGAAATGCCTAGGGGACATCCTGTAATGATGTCTAGTAGTGATACGAGACTGGAATGATTAGGTTTAGCCACAATTTGTAAGTCTATGAATAGGGGTAGTAATTCGAAAGTATGTTTTTTGTCATTAAGGTAACTTAGGACAATGAGAATGAATTGTTGGAAAGAGAGTCTAATAGGCCAAATTCTATTAAAAGTTCACTCTATCAGTTCCTGATAGTGTAATGAAGACTTGTTGTGCTGTGACTGTAAGAATGACAATAATATTAAACATTTATATACTACTTTAAAGTAGGTGAATCATTTTACACACATAGTGTAACTTGAGTTCCCAACAATCCTCGCAGAGGGTCCTAGAGATATTCCTTCTTCATAAGCATGAGGAAATTGAGGGGAGCATAGTAGAGAAAATAACATCTAAGAAAGCCAGGAGGAGTACAAAACATCTCTATCTATCTATGTATCTGTCTATGTATCTATCTCTATAATCTTTCCATCTGCTTTCTTTCTTTCCTTATTCTTTCTTTCCTTCCTGTCCTTATCTATCTTCCTTCCTTCTTTCCTCCTTTCTCTCTTTCTTTACCCTGTCTCTTCTCTCTATGTTTCTTCTCTTGGTGCTTCATTATATCTCTGTCTCTCTTCTTTCACTTTCTCTGCCATCTGTTTTCCTTTTCCATTTTTCTTTTTTTTCTCTTTAGATACAATTGTCAAGATAAATTCCATTTAAATATTTAATACTATTACTCTGTACCATTCCTGTAAAGACAGTATGTAATAGTGCATGCATGAATGATGATGATAAACTAATAATAATATTAAATATTTATATACTATTTTAAAATAAGTGAATCATTTTATAGCATTGTTATTATAATTAAAATAATTAGCATTTGTATAGTTCCTTCAACTCATGAAACACTTTCCAAATTTCGTTTTCTTTTATCATCACAGCAACCCTGGGAGTTAGGTAGTATTATTGTGCTTCTTTTATTGATAAGAAGACTGAGGCCGAAAGACTTTGCATCTTATCCAGGATCTCAGTAATAGTAAATGTATGAGGCTGGATTAGAATGTTTCATTTACTGTTTCATTTACTTCAGGTCTAACATATTTCACTGAAAGGTTCAAATTTGGTATATGACAGTAGCAATAAAACACTAGATTTGATATTTCATACTGGACTTCAACTTTGGTTGTGATAGACAGGTAGATAGATAGATAGATAAATAGATAGATACACCTACAAAGAGATAGAGATGTGTGTATGTGTGTGTACATGTACAGATACACACACATCTATACATACATACACAAATATAGTTCATGTATATAGCTATAAATGTATGTATGTGTATATGTATATATATGGAGAGAGAGAGAGGGAGAGAGAGAGAGAGAAAGAGAGAGGGAGAGAGATAGAGAGAGAGAGAGAGAGAGAGAGAGAGGTCTGCATTGGTACAGAAAGTTGCCACACTGAGTTGTCTGTGCTGTATAAATCACAGAATCATCTCATAGTTATTCATATGGAGAGTATTATGTCAATACTTTGGTAAGAACTCAGAATACAAAGATTACATATCCTCAAGGAACTTGAATTCAACTGGAGGGAAACAATGAGTACACAGATTACCAAACAAAAGAAATCTGAAAAGGAAGAGATCACTAGGAATTGGTGTTTATGTGGGTGAGAGAGAAGGGGATTCATAGTAAAGAGATATTATAGGGATAGAAAAAGCAAGATTTGGCAATGCATTTACTATATAGTATTAGGGAGTGTAAAGAGAAAATCCCGAGATGGTGAAGCAAGAAGGTTGAAACGGCCATGAACTATACGAGGAAGTTTTGACTACTCTCTATTTCCTAAGCATGGTAGAAGAGTTTGGCAATTAAAACCAGTGTTGTCTCTGTATGCTATTCTAATGTATTTGCCATTAGTTAATATACATATAAATGGTACCAATAATTAAAGTACTGGGTCTAATTGAAACATAAAAGTTAACCAAGGATACTATATTAATAGTCCTGACATGCAGTGATAGATTTTCACAGCCAGTCTCTGCAATTGTATACACAAAATTTCCCGTGTGAAAAGAATATCTGCATGTACAAATTAAGCATAATAGTTATACCTCTGATTAAACTGTTTTCATGCATAATGTTGAAGACCATTTTGAACTGGTAGCAAATTAGGTCCTTTGTAAGCTGTAGTGAGGCTGTTACCATAGAAAATGTTTTCATCCCTTTAGAAAGGAAGGAGGATAGTTTGATTATATCATGACCTCCTCACCCTCACCCCTTTAGTTTATCAGTCTGAAAGGCAGCAAAAATAAAGCTCCAGGGATCTTAAAGGATAACATCTCTCAGCTTAATAATTACCATAAATACGGGATTAAAAACCATTGCTTATTGTTGTGGTGCCAAAATGAACAAAGAAGGGGGAAAAATTGGTCTAGTTCAAGACTCCTGTGCCAAATAGCTCAGGAAGTAAAGCAAAGAGAGAAATAGTCTCCCCTATCCTTTTAAATTGCTTGTAAATCAAGGACGGAGCAACCACTGCACCCTTTGACTGAAGGCACGCAGATGCAAAGAGGGTACATTTAATTTCATTAAAAACCATCTTCCTAAGTGATAGCATAGGTTTTCTGCTGCATGACTGATGAGCTATGATGCACATGAGAATAAATAGAAAGAGACAGTGTGACTGAGTAATGTATATTCTTTCTGAAATTAGGCAATTAGGGACCCTGTCACCTTTGGGCATAAGTGTCATTCTCATGTCTGATGGAAACAATATATAGCTCATGAAATTACTTATAACCAAGTTGTCCTGTTCACTTCATATACAATCTACCATGCAGCACCCATGTGTAATATTGGATTTTTAAGGAAAACAGATTTGTAAGAAAATAGTATTTGAAGTCAAGGAAAATTATGATTATGTTAAATAGAAATGCTTGACATAAAATCTATAGACCTAGGTGAATGCATACATATGTGTGTGTTTATTGAATATATGTTAAAAACAACTATTCATTTGGTTTCTCAGCATGTATTACTTTTCATAATTTATATTTGGTGGACAAACAAATTTATCTTTTTTATAAAATCCCAGCAAACTCTTCGTAGGCTATTCTTTAGCACATTTAATCATCTAATGCTTAACCACTTTTTTTTCTATTTTAAAAATAACTAATGTCTTTCAGGCATGCTAAGATATGGGACAGCTTTGTCAATTGACTCTAAATAAGCAAGCAAACAAATGTATAAATAAATACAGTTTAATATGATTTGAGTGTTAATTCATATATATGATATTCAAATTTGTTGCAACAATAATCCTTGTTTGTCATTCTTGGAAAATTTTATAAACCAGAATAGTCAATTAATTTATATATGCCAGTTGTGACTAGACATTTTCACAGAGTATGTTATGAATCATGAGAAACAGTTTGAGAGTTGTTATTGACCTTGATTGCTATGAAGCTAAACTCATATTGTAAACGGAATTCCACCACGACCTAATATTTCATACTCTGCCAATAATTTACTCTATTTTCATATAAATTTATTTATTTACAATTTTCGACATTTACTTCCACAAAATTTTGAGTTTTAAATTTTCTCTTCATCTTCCTCCTACCATCCGTCTGATGACAGTGTGTTTTCTGACTTCCCTTTCTTCTAATCAGCACTCCCTTCTGTCACCAACACTCTTCAATCACCTTCCCTTGTATTATATACTCCATTGCCTACATATCTTATTTCTTAGTTGCATTTAAAAATAAACACTTATATGGATTTTTTATTTTATTTTTTTAATATAAAATTTATTTATTTTTCAGTTCTTAACATTCACTTCCACAAGAATTTGAATTAATAATTTCCTCCCCATCTCACTCTACACTCCACTCCAAGACAGCATGCAACCAATCTACTCCTCCCTCCAGGCTGTCCTCCCTTCTATTGCCCACCCTTCTTCCACCCTTCTTCCCCTCCATTTTCTTGCAGGGCAAAATAGATTTCTGTACTCCACTGCCTATATAACTTAATTTCCATTTGCATACTAAACAATTTTTAACATTCATTATTAAAACTTTGAGTTCCATATTCTCCCCTACCTTTCCCATCCACCCACATTGAGAAAACAAGCCATTCAATATAGGTAATACATGTGTAACAATGCAAAGTACTTCCATCATAGTTATGTTGTCAAAGATTAACTGTATTTCCCTCTATCATATCCAGCCCTTCATTTATTCCATTCTCTCCCTTGATCTGTCTGCCCACAATAGTGTTTGCTTCTGATTATCCTTTTTTCCAATTTGTTGTCCCATCTGTTATCTTCCTTCTTCTATCTCTCTCCCCATTGCCTTACTGCAGGGTAAAATAGATTTCCATATCCAATGAAGTGTGTGTTATTCCCTTCTTAAGCCAAATCTCATGAGAGTAAGGCTTATTTATTTCATTTCATTTCCCTCCTCCTCCCCTCCCCCCCTCCATTATGAAAGCTCTTTCTTTCATCTTTTATGTGAGATAATTTGCTAGATTCTATCTTTCCTTTTCTCTAACTCCTAGTACATTCCACTCAACAGTAAATTTTGGTTTTTTTAGGTATTCTCCCTTCATATTCAAATCACCCTGTGACCTCTATCTCTGTATGTGTGTATGTGTGTGTGTGGGTGTATACACACACACATACACTCATGTACGTATATATATACATATTACATATATATATATATATACTTACACATACAGAGTATACACATACATACATGCCCATACACACCTCCATATATCTATCTATCTATCTATCTATCTATCTATCTATCTATATATATATATATATACGTATATATACGTATATAAATTCCTGCTAACTACTCCAATACTGAAAAATATCTCATCAGTTATAAATAACACCTTTCCATGTAGGAATGTAAACAGTTCAACTTTAATGAATTCCTTAAGGTTTCTCTTTCCTATTTACCTTTTCATGTTTCTCTTGATTCTACTATATGAAAGTCAATTCAACATAGCTACTCAGCTATGGTCTTTCCAACAAGAATGCTTGGAAGTCCTCTATTTCATTGAAATTCCATTTTTCTCCTGAAGTATATACTCAGCTTTGCTATGTAGGTGATTCTGGGTTTCAATCCTATCTCCTTTGACCTCTGGAATATCATATTCCAAGACTTTCAATGACTTAGTGTAGAAGCTGCTAAATTCTGTGTTATCCTGATTATATTTCCACAACACTAGAATTGTTTCTTTCTGGCTGCTTGTAATATTTTCTCCTTAACCTGGGAACTCTGAAATTGGGCTACAATATTCTATGAGTTTCTTTTTTTGGCTCTTCTTACAGAAGGTGATCAGTGAATTCTTTCCATTTCTATTTTGCCTCTTGGCTCTAGAATACCCTGGCAGTTTTGCTTGATAATTTTTTGGAAGCTGATGCCGAGGCTCTTTTTTTGATCATGGTTTTCAAATAAGCCAACAATTTTTAAGTTATCTCTCCTGGATCTATTTTCCAGGTCAGTTGTTTTTGTAATGATGTATTTCACATTTTCTTCTACTTTTTAAATTCTTTTGGTTTTGTTTTGTAATGTCTTGGTTTTTCGTAAAGTCATTAGATTCTATCTGCCCCATTCTAATTTTTAAAGAACTATTTTCTTCAGTGAGCTTTTGAACCTACTTTTCCATGTGACCAATTCTGTTTTTTAAAGAATGCTTCTCCTCATTGGCTTTTTGGACCTCTTTTATCATTTGAATTAGTCTATTTTCAGAGATGTTCTTTTCTTCAGCATTTTTTGGGGGTCTCCTTTAGCAAGATATTGACCTCTTGTTTTTCATGATTTTCTTGCATTGTTCTCATTTCTCTTCCCAATTTTCCCTCCACCCCTCTTACTTATCTTTCAAAATCCTTTTTGAGTCCTTGCATGGCCTGAGACCATTACATAATTTTTTGGAGGTTTTGGATGTAGAAACCTTCACTTTTATGTCTTCCTCTGATGTTATGCTTTGCTCTTCCTCATCAGAAAGAGTGGAAGAAAATACCTGTTCACCAAGAAAGAACCTTATATATTCTTATTTTTCCCCTTGTTGGCACATTTTCCAGCCAGTTACTAGATTTTTGAGTCCTTTGTCAAGTGAAGAGTATACTTTTGAGATCTGCAAATTTTCGTTTCCTCCAAGATGGCAAAATCAAAGGAGAAGAGTTTCCTCCTCTCCTGGACTGCACTTTGGTCTGTGAGCAACCACAATCACTCTTTTCTACCCTAGATCTACAAGTAAAATTATGTCACCACAGTCACCACCAGCTCTACCACTCCAAGGTCAGGGCTCTTTCTCTCTCCAGGACCGTCACTTGAGACTGAGACTCAGATCAGCCATTAGATTACCTCAGATTTCCCCAAGGTCTTTAGACTAAGGGCTCCAAAGTGGGCACTGCTACTGCTGTAGTGGCTACCACCTCCCTGGGACCAGGACTGATGCCAAACTTCACTCCCCTCTCACCCAACTGAATGAGATTCTTTACTGACCTTTGAAGCTGTCTTTGACCTTTATGGGTTGAGAAATCTAGGAACGGCAACTGCTACCTATGATTCTTTGACCTGAATTCTTCTCCAGTCCTCTCTGTGACCCAGGCTAGGCTGCATTCTTCTCTGAATTGTGTGTGATGGACCTTTTGTGTCAGCCTTCCAAGATGTCTTGGACTGGAAATTTCTTTCACTCTGTCATTTTGTGGCTATTGCTGCTTTAGAATTTATTTAGAGTTATTTTTTGAAGGTATTTTATGGGCTAGGGGGGGAGAGCTAGAGGAGGTCTGTCTTTCTACTGTACCTTTTTGGCCTCTAACATTTATTTTTAAACTTTGAGTTCCACATTCTCTCCCTTTCCCTTCCCTACTCACCCACATTGAGAAGGCAAGCAATTCAATAAAGGTTATACATGAATGGTCATGTAAAACACTTCCACATCAGAAATGTTATGAAAGACTAATTATATATCTCTCTATCCTGTCCAGTCCTCCATTTTTCAATTCACTCCTTTGACCTATCCCTCTACCAAAGCCTTTGCTTCTGATTACCCTTTCCCCAATCTATTTTCCCCTCTATTATCCCATAATCCACTTCACTTCTGCTTTCCTGTAGGCTAAGACAAACTTCCATACCCAACTGAGTACACACGCTATTCTCTCCTCAAGCTAAATTCAATAAAAGTAAGGTTCACATTCCTTCTCAACTTCCCCTTCTTTTCTTCCATTGGAAAAGCCTTTTCTTACCTCTTTTACATGAGATGATTTACTACATTCTATTTCTCACTTTATCTTTTTTTCCTACATTTCTTTCAACCCTAAATTTACTTTTTCAGATATCGTCGCTTCATATTTAGCTCACCCGTGCCCTCTTGACCATATATCCACACACACACACACACACACACACACACACACACACACACACACATATTCCATTCAACTATGCTAATACTAAGAAAAGTCTCATAACTTACAAATATCATCTTACCTTTTAGGAATATCAATAGTTGAACTTCAATAAGCCCTTTATAATTTCTCTTTCCCAGGGGCAGAGCCAAGATGGCAGAGTAGAAAGACTCACATTTGCTAGGTCCGAACCCACAGCCCATAGATTTCCTGTAAAAAGAACTCCTGACAAATTCTGGAACAGTGGAAGCCACGCAGCAACACAGTGAAGGAGAATTCTGTTGCAGAGAGCCCTGAAAAACCGACCGCAAAGGTACCCCAGACGGGAGGGGAGTCCTGTCCTGCCGAGCACTCCCCTTCCTCGCCCCGGCCAGGTGGCACTGAGAGGAGCGAGCAGACCCAAGCAGGCGTCAGGGACCTGAATCTCCGGCAGCTGTGACGGTCCCTCCACCCACAGACGCACAGGTCAGTGAGAGAGACGGGCTGAGAAGGGAGCGGGGGATCTTCGGGACTTGGACCCCCTGAGAAGCGGCCACTGCGGCAGAGGCTGAGGCAGCTGGGCCAGAGGCAGAGGCAGCTCAGCCAGAGACTCCCAAAGCAGGCAGGAGCTCCACCCCAGTTCCATTACAAAAGATCTCTGCATAAACCCCCTGAGGGAACTGAGCTTGAGAGGTGGCCCTGCCCCCACCTGAGCACCAGCAGATAAGCCCCCATTGAAGAGCAGTCAGGCCTCCCGCCAAAAGCCCTGAGGCTGGGGAGCAGCATTTGAATCTCACACCCCAAGCACTACCTCAGCGGTTCTAAACCAGGGAGGTGGAGAGGACTCTCAGAAATCAAATAACTGGCTGGGAAAATGCCCATAAAAGGGAAAAAACTAAGACCATAGATGGTAATTTCCTTGAGAAGATCATTCCTCCATTTGTCTCTGATGACGAGGAGGTCTGCTTACCATCAGGTAAAGACATGAGAGTCGAAGTCTCTGTATCCCAAATATCTGAAAGAGATACCCCATGGGCTCAGGTCATGGAGGAGCTCAAAAAGGATTTTGAAAATCAAGTCAGACAGGTGGAGGAAAAACTGGGAAAAGAAATGAGAGAGATGCAAGAAAAGCATGAAAAACGGGTCAAT
>CM053770.1:466816142-466831273 GCA_028658325.1 Potorous gilbertii
TTGACTTTCAAACACAAGAATGAGAAGCATGAAAAAGTAAACAGCAAGGAGAAGTCACAAGGGACTTACCAAAGTTTAACTGTTTACATTCCTATATGGAAAGACAGTATTTGTAACTCTTGTAATTTTTCAGTATCTGGGTAGTTGCTGGGATTACACACACCCATACACACACACACACACACACACACACACACACACATGTACACGTGTTCATGTGCACACGTACACACATGGAGACAGAGAGCACAGAGTGAATTGAATAGGATGGGATCATATCTTAAAAGAAATCAAGGTAAACGGTGAGAGAGAAATGTAGTGGGAGGAGAGAGGGTGAAATGTAATTGGGTAAATTATTTCTCATAGAAGAGGCAATCAGGAGACTTCTTATTGGAGGGAAAAAGAGGAGAGCTGAGAAAACAAAAACATGAAGCTTACTCTCATCATATTCGACTAAAAGAAGGAATAAAATGCACCCTCATTGTGGTATGAAAACCTATCTTACAATACAGGCAAGTGGGGGAAAGGAGATAAGCAGGGTGGGGGGGGGATGATGGAAAGGAGGGCAATGGGAGGAGATAGCAATTGAAGTCAACACTCTTGGGGAGGGAAAGGATCAAAAGAGAGAATAGCAACAATGGGGGGGCAGGATAAGAAGGAGGGAAATACAGTTAGTCTTAGACAACACAACTATTATGGAAGTCACTTTCAAAACTACACAGATGTGGCCTATATTGAATTGCCGGCCTTCCCAAAGGGAATGGGTGGGGAGGGAGGGATGGGGAGAAGTTGGAACTCAAAGTTTTAGGAACAACTGTTGAGTATTTTTCTTGCTACTAGGTAATAAGAAATACAGGTAATGGGGAATAAAAAGTTACCTGGCCCTACAGGACAAAAGAGAAGATGGGGTAATGGAAGGGAGGGATGAAAGAAGAAAGGGCAGATTGGTGATAGGGGTAATTAGAATTCCCAGTGTACTGGGGAGGGGGGAGGGGACAAATGGGGAGAGAATTTTGGAACCCAAAATCTTGTGAAAATGAAAAAGTTAAATAAATAAATTTATAAAAAAAAATAGAAGAAAAATAGGCTAACTCAATTGGCAAAAGAGGTTCAAAAAGTCAGAGGAGAAGAATGCTTTCAAAAGCAGAATTAGTCAAGTGGAAAAATAAAATTGCCCAAAGGTATATCAATTTTATTGTTTTTTTTCATAAAACCAATTCCTAGTTTTATTAGTTCAATAGTTTTCCTAATTTCATTTTGATTAACCTCTCTTGTGGTTCTCAGTGTTTCTAATTTTGTATTTATATTGGGATTTTCAATTTGTACTTTTTCAAGATTTTTCTACTGCATACCCAATGAATTGATCTCCTTTTTCTCTATTTTATTCATGTAGGAACTCATATGTATATAAAACTTTAGAATTGATTTTGCAATGTCTCTTAAAATTTAGTAGGTTGTCTCATTATTGTCATTCTCTTGAATGAGGTTGTTGATTGTTTCTATGGTTTGTTGTTTAACTCATTCTTTAGGAGAAGATTCTTTAGTTTCCGATTATTTTCTGTTTTATGTTTCCATAGCCTCTAATTATATATAAGTTTTATTGCATTGTGATATGAGAAGTATGCATTGACTGTCTCTGACTTTCTGCACTGGTTGTGAGGTTTTTGTGGCCTAATGCATGGCCAATTTTTGCATATGTGTCATGTACTGCTGAGAAAAAGATGCTTTCCTTTCTATCACCATTCACTTTTCTCCAGAGATCTATCATATCCACATTATCTCGGGTTCTATTTACCTCCTTTAGTACTTTCTTGCTTATTTTGAGGTTAGATTTATGAAGTTCAGAGGGGTGGAGGTTGAGGTCCCCTACTAGTATAGTTTTACTGTCTATTTCTTCCTGTAACTCCCTTAAGTTCTCCTCTAAGAATTTGGATGCTATACGACTTGGAGCATATATGTTTAGTAAAGAAATTGCTTCATTATCTATGGGGCCTTTTAGCTCGATATAGTTTCCTTCCTTATCTCTTTTAATTAGAACTATTTCTGCTTTTACTTTGTCTGAGATTAGGATTGCTACCCCTCCTTTTATTTGTTTTTTTACATCCGATGAAGAACAATAAATTCTTCTCCAACCATTTACATTTACACTTTGTGTATCTGCCCATTTCAGATATGTTTCTGGTAATCAACATCTTGTTGGATTATGGCTTTTAATCCATTTCACTATCCTTCTCTGTTTCATGGGAGAGTTCATCCCATTCACATTCACAGTTATGATTACGCTTGGTGTCTTTCCCTTCACCCCCCTTTCCCCTTGCTCATGTTTTTAATTCTCCCTTCTTCCTTACCCTCCCCAATAGAGTTTTAATTTTTGTCCATCACTTCCCTCAGTCTTCCCTCCCTTCTTTCAGCTCTCCCTCCTTTTTAATACCCTTTTCCCTTACTACTTCTTCCCTCCCTTTTTGTTCCCACTCTCTTTTCTTTCCCCCTTCCGCTCTGATTGCCTATAGATCCAGTTGTATTTCTATACCTAACTGAATTTGTTGTACCCTCCCTGAATCCATACAATACTAAGCTCCCTCCCCTCTTTCCTTCTACTGTTATATATTTTTGTGCCTCTTCCTGAGATGGAATTTATTTTTTTCTTCCTCCTCCTTTTCACATCTCCAATTACAATTCCTTCACACCTTTAAATCACATTTTTCATCATTATATCATTTAATTTATACATATCCCCTCTATACATATATATCCCTTTTATATTTCATAATAGATATACAATTATCAAGATTAACAATTATCATCTTCCCTTATAGGGATGTAAATAGTTTACCCATATTGTGTAACAGCTTGTTTTGTTTTGTTTTGTTTTTTCCTTGTTTACCTTTTTAAGCCTCCCTTGAGATCTGTGTTTGAAGATCAGATTTTTTGTTGAGTTCTGGCCTTTTCGTCAGGAAAGTCTGGAAATCCCTTATTTCATTGAATGTCCATCTCCTTGCCTGAAATATTATGCTCAATTTTACTCGGTAATTGACCAAGTCACAGCTCCTTTGCATTATGGAATATCGTATTCCAATTCCTTTGTTCTTTTATGTAGAAGCTGCAAGGTCCTGTGTGATTCTGACTAGTTCCTCAATATTTGAATTGGTTTTTTTTGGTTGCCTGCAGTATTTTCTCCTTCACTTGGTAGTTCTGGAATTTGGCAATGTATTCCTTGGTGTTTTAAGTTTGGGGTCCCTTTCAGGAGGTGAATGGTGGATTCTTTCAATGACTATTTTACCCTCAGGATCCAGGGCTTCTGGGTAATTTTCTTTTATGATTTCTTGGATCATATTGTCCAGGTTCTTTTCTTCATCATGGCTTTCTTGTAGACCAATAATCCTTAGATTTTTCTCTCCTGGATCTATTTTCAAGGTCAGTTGTTTTGTCAATTGTACATTTTCTTCTGTCTTTTGATTCTTTACATTCTGTTTGGCTGACTCTTGATGTCTCATAGATCCATTAGCTTCTACTATTATACCCAATTGTTTTCTTCAGTTAACTTTTTCATCTTCTTGTCCATCTTTTTAGGAGTTATTTTCATCAGTTAGGTTTTGTATTTCCTTTTCCATTTGTC
The DNA here is from genome assembly GCA_028658325.1 of Potorous gilbertii. Taxonomy (NCBI): domain Eukaryota; kingdom Metazoa; phylum Chordata; class Mammalia; order Diprotodontia; family Potoroidae; genus Potorous; species Potorous gilbertii. The sequence continues at coordinate 466,819,759 of CM053770.1, forward strand.
CAATTTTCCTTTTTAAGGAGCTGTTCTCTTCAGTGAATTCTTTTTCATATTTTTAAAATCATTGTTCAATTTTTCTTCTATTTCTCTAATTTGGGTTTTCAAATCCTTCTAGAGCTCATCCAATAAGGCCCTTTGTTCTTCTGACCAGTTTGTATTCCCTTCTGAATTTTCAAATGGGAGTGCATTGTCAGTTCTGACTTCTTTAGTATCTGTGTTTTGGTCCTTGTCCTCATAGAAATATTTGATGATCTTTTCTTTTCTGATTTCCTTTTTACCCATGATAATAACCCCTTTCCTTACTTTTAGGGTAAAACTCTTCAACTGTGGTACAGGGAGCTCTGTCCCACATTTCTTGTGCCTAAAATTTGAGGCTTTGTGTGTTGTAGCTTCTGGTTTTTGTAGCTAGAAATTAAATGCTGCAGTTTACCTGGTGCTGATCTGGCTGATGTCTTTTTTGTGTTTCCCCACAGTTACCCTGGAGATAGCTAGTTAAGTGTGTGTGTGTGTGTGTGTGTGTGTGTGTGGAGTGGGGTGATCTGGACATTGGAGCGTCCTTAGCTATGCTGAGCTAAAGAATAAGCAATCTCAGCTTTCTGAGCTTGTGTATTCCTGATTCTACTGGGGTGCTGAGACACATCTGAGGTCCTAGTATTGGAAGTTGCTGACTTTACCCCCCTGGGATTCAGGATCTTTACCTGGTTTGTTGAGAGGACTCTCTGGGAGAGTTCTGATCCTGCACTGGTCGCTTTTGGCCACAGCAAGGGGAATCCTCCTTAAGGATCTTTCTAGCCTCCTGTGCTGAAAGTCTGTTTACTCCTTCTGCTTCTTGCACTCTTCCAGGGTTTTTTCTAGGGAAGTAATCTCTTGACTGGTCAAGGTTAACAAGGGTGGGAGCAGTTACTGATCACTCCACTCCAGGAAACAGAAATTCCCCAAAGAATTTTTCTAAAGGAAAAGGATGTACATTTACCAAAAAAAATTATATAAATTCTTTTGTGAGACAGCAAAAATTTAGTAATTGAGGATATGCCAACCAATAGGGGAAAAACTAAATGAATTTTGGTATGTGAATGTAATCTAATACTATTGTGCTATAAAAATTAACAAGTAGAAAAAAATATTTCCAGAAAAACATGCAAAGACTTACATGGATTACAAGAGTTGATGCAAAGTGACTGAGCAGAATGAGAAAAACATCATGCACAGTAACTATAACATTATGTAATCATCCCCTTTGATTCACTTATGTCTTCTCAGTAATACAGTCTCCTAAAACAATCCCAATAGATGCTTGATGGAAAATGCTGTCTACATTCAGATAAACAACTCATGGAGTCTGAATGTAGATATGTTCTTTTTGTTTTCTTTTTGTTCTGTTTCGTTTTTCATGACATGATTAATATGGAAATAAATTTTATATGAGTGTACATGTATAACATATCAAATTGTTTGTTGTTGCAGGGAAGGAAGGAGAAAATTTGGAACTCAAAATTTTATGAAAAGGGAATGTTAAAATATTCTTTACATGCAATTGGAAACAATAAAATACTATTAAAATATATAGTGTCCAACACTTGAAAGTGGAATCCTAAATTAATCTATCTTTGTCAGAGTAAATTAAGGGAGATGTTTTCCTTTTTAGGAAAGGCACTTTAGAAAGATATTCAAAAAAGGGAAAAAGTACAGATGGATATAACCAGAATAATAAAAAGAATCTAAATGATTGGTAGTTTTTAAGCTGGAGACCATATTTGGGAAGGGTGAGTATGACAACTCCCTTCAAATACATGAAGTGCTATCTTGAGAATGAAACTATATTTATTCTGATTTTTCCCAAGAGGCAGAACTAAATTTTATAACATGAGAAAGCAACATGTTAATGGATGAATTTAAAATTCTGTGACTTCCTGTTGAATCATAGAACTGGCCATAAGAGGATGAATAATGCTTATAGTCTCAGTTAAAATTGAATGAAATGAACCCTCTAATGTTTCAAACCCTTAAGACTCTTTGACATTGTACTTAGTGTAGTAAAATAAAGATTTTTTTAAATATATTGTCATTTTTAAATAAATAAGAAAAAATATTTTTAAAGAGTTTTCTTCTCTCCACTTAAATTTTCTGAAGAATGAACTTAAAGAATAAAATATCGCTAGAATACACATTATTATTAACTAGTTTTGGGTAGCTTTTTAGGTAATATCTCATTGCTATGTTCTTTTTAAGGCATGCAACTGTGTGTGTGTGTATGTGTGTGTGTGTGTGTGTGTGTGTGTGTGTGTGTTAAACACCCATTGTCCTAGGAATGACACTGTGCTGAAGAGGTGGGATTATAAAGATGAATAGTAACTGTTCCTAGATTTAAGGTGTTTGAAATATAATGTTATTAAGACACACAAATAATTTCTTCACATTCTAGAATGTAATAGCTTATATTAAGAAGTGTCTGGAATTCAAAAGTTGTGATTTTTGCTACCAGCCCTCAGCATTTCTGAAGTACAGGTTATAGATACACTAAAGATGGTGAGGAAGATGTTTTGTGGAATTCTACTTATTAATTGAATCTTAATCCCTTTTGTTTGCATTACATTTTCTCTTTCTCCTCCCACACTCATCTCTCTCTCTCTCTCTCTCTCTCTCTTTCTCTCTCTCTCTCTCTCTGTCCTTCTATCCTCCATCATATCTTTAGAAACAGAAAGATGCAAGTAGTAACAGGGATCTTAGACCACACAATAATTTCTTCCCTGATATATTGAGACAGTGGCAAACCATGCATTCATCCACCCTAGACATGTTACTACCTGAACTCTCAGCATGTACCAGTTTCATTTCTCCTTTTCCACCACCTCTTACCCTAATTATTCACCTTTTGCTTTGAAAACACCAATCAAATAAATGTTACCATTATTTCTGCAAAGTGATCATAATCAATTGCACTGTGGTTCAACTTATCATCCCTATAACTTCCTATCTCTCCATGAACAAAACTCACTTCTATGCCGACCTTTCCAGAGAGCTGATAAACCTTTATTAAGTGCCTGCTCTGTGGTAAGAATGGTGCTATATGCTAGGGATGCAGAATGAAGAAAAAGACAATCTTTTTTTCTACCTAATGGGGAAGAAAACAAATATATATTAACAATATATGTATAGAAGAAATGAGGATTAAGAAATGGAAGGCCCTAGAATTTTAAACAAAATTTTGGAAAGGTTTTCTATAGGAAATGGTATTTTAGCTTAAAGAGTGGGGGAAGGAAGAAGAGTTCAGTTAAGCATCCTAAACATGATTAAATCTGCTATTGTATATAGTGTTATATAGCTTTCTTCTACAAACTCTGACAAGATGGGGAAATTATTTTTCTCCCTTGTTTGGGAACCAAGCTGCATCACCAGTCAGTCAGCAAGAGTACTTACTATGCTCCATGTGTTGGGATTACAAAATTTGGTTTAGCTGTTCTTCAGCATTAGCTGATTCTTTTTTATCCCATTTGAGATTTTCTTGGCAAAGATACTGGAATGCTTTGCTATTTCATTCTCCAGTTCTTTTTTCAGAAGAAAGAATCTGAGGTGAACAGAGTTGAATGTCTTACCCAGGTTACAAAGCTAATAAGTTGTAGCAGCAAGTACCCTGGCATATACAGGAGGGCCTGATGGACTGATTCTTAGACCTGTTTTTCTAAAAGGAAAGAAAATATGGAGGGATTAACAGTCTACTTTAAGTATATTCACCAATAGAGAAAATACAAGCAGAGAAATAAATACCAACAGATAGGACTTCTGTCTGACCATAAGCAATATATACATCACAGATTAACAGATGGATCTGATTGTCTGACCATTACATGCATATATAGTTACCAGAGAGATGAACACCAACATCTCTATTTGCAGAGCTATGGGGGAACGACTACCCAAAGTCTCATCTGGCATACAAATCTTCTTCCAAAGAAGGCTCCAAAGCATAACCTCATGTCAGAGTATATATACACTTTTTAGAGGGCAAGAATCTTGTAACTCAGTGCCTCATTAATTAATAAAAGGTGTAGGTGTTCCTACAAAACAATCACAACTAATCAAGCTCCCGTAAATGGGTTCCAGGTGAGGCCTATGAATAGATGGGGAAGATCTTTAACTCTAATTAACATTACATAATTTTCTGATGCCAGATTTGAACTCAGAAAGAGGAGTTCTATCCACTGGGATTCCAAGCTGCCCTAAGTGGATAGAAATGCAGAAAATGAATGGATACTTTTTCACCAGGAGTTTAAAATTTATTAGGAGAAACAACAAGAGCATATGTGTACTTACTTATACATATTGTACTACCTATTGTTTTCTTCTTGGGGCACTTAAACATTTTACAGGTGAGAACACAAAAGATTGATCCTTTGGTTCCTTTTTTCCCTAATAGTAATAAAAACATCAAGTATGGCCTGTTAAATGTATAGAGTGACAGAGATAACGACAAGATCAATGAATTGCTAGTAACCCACTTTGACTAAAGCTTACATGAGTGAGGAAGAATGTTTTGAAAATAAATTGAATTTACTACATCATTCCAGAAACAATTTGAGAATTATCCAACTAAAGTAACTAAAGTAAATAATCCAAGGATGCTATTTACAAAAGAAAGTCTATATATTTTATAAACGATTTTTAGCAGGATTTTAATGATTATCAGGCACAGTTTAGGATGTTGCTCCTAAGGAACTACTATAACTTGGATAAGTCAGACATTTTATAATCCTAACAAACATTCATTTAATGGAAAAAGTGTCAAGTTAGATAATTCTATCTTTAGGTAACTTCCTTTGAGTTGGGAAGACACTAAACTCCACCATCCCATAAATAATTTCCTTGACATACAATTTATATTTATATATTTTGCACACTTCTTCAGTAGATTTTCTTTTAAAGGAAAGTACTTGTTGTATGGCTAAGAGATGCCTACAATAAAATATAATTGTACTCTGATATGGATTTCATCCATACTAGAGCATTAATTGTGTCAGAATTAGCAGAGGTTCTTTTTCATTTACAGGCATTTGGTATACATAAGTCACTTCTTCATTGAGTCTGAGACTACAAATATGACCATTCTCTTCTTCCTAAAGGTTTCTGTGGGTAAGTTAGTGATTTTTATGATTTGGAAGGAAAGGCAAATGATATAGTAAAGAGAAATCATGTTCTGGATTTTATTTTCATCAAAAGGAGGAAATAATTGCAGGGTTGGTGTGATAAGAACCTGATGGTAGTTATTGAAAGTTTTATATTGAAACCTTTGTTTTTTCACCAAAAAATATTGCTTAACTTTTATCCATCACCATTTACTTTCTAATCTCTACCTCTTTGCTAGTAGGTATATATCAAGCATTCACTTGGATAAAAAGCTATGTCAAATCTATACAGTATAATAAAATACAGAGACATCACCTTGCTGACCATGGTCTGTATTCCAGTAACGCATGGCGGTGAGAGTTGACTTTAAAGAAAGACAGCACCGTAGAATCAATGATTTTGAATTATCCTTCTGGAGAATCTCCTGGAAAACAAGAAGATTAAGTTAGCCAATAATTAAATTAAATGAATATTTGTTGGAAGTACAAATACTGAAGCTGGTGCTTAAATCTTTATCGACATAATGAGAAGGCAGGATTCATTCAAAAAGACTGATCTTGGGTAAGGTTGAAGGCAAAAGTAAAAGGGGATCAAAGAGAATGAAATGAATAGATAGTATTATGGAAGGAAAGAATGTGAACTTGGACAGACTTCAGGCATAGTGGAGGACAGAAAGGCTTGGTCTGCTATGGTCCATGCGGTCACAAAGAATTGGATATGACTGAATGACTAAATAAAAATGTCTCAAGCCTATGCTACAGCCTCCTCACATGGTGATATTTAGATTAGAGCCTAGATTCCTAACAAAAGAGTTCTGAGAGATTTAAATTAGCCATATTTCAATTTTCTTCAGTCCTGATACAGCTTCCCACATTGGCATCCCATCTCAATTTATCTTTTGACTTCCCTTCTTACACATGAGCCTTATATGTCTCTTTTTATGGTGTGGGGGATGGTTTAGCAGAATATTTTGGGTACAACCTATGTAACTTTGGACTTAAGCTTAGAAAAATATCAGTGAAAACGCAATATGTTTTCAGAATCCTCTTCTCCCTCAGGTATTTCAGTTATTTGAGAGCTGGAAAAAAGTAGAAGTGATCCAATAGCAACAAACTATTCCAAACTAGGATCCTATGTGAATTGTTGAGTTACACTGTGATATTGTCTTAGGTATGTACAGATTACACTAAATGATTGTTCTAAGGACTAAAGTTCTCTATTGTTAACTCATATAGATTTTACTTTTATTTTAGTTTTTTTTGCTGTCTCCTATGTGTTTAGCTGTAATTATGTATTATATAAACATACACAAGTGTTTTGCAGCATTGAAGAGTGGAAGTATGACAGAGAGTCTTCCATGGTCACATGACAATATGAACCTAGGATTCAAGGGTCACGTGGAATTAAATAAGAACTTGGAGGTCATGTAGTCCATCTTTCTCATTTCATACTAGAGAAACTGTGGCCTAGTGTCAATAAGTGTATTGAAAAACATTACAAAATATTCAGTTATAGACATGAGGTACACAAGAGATTTAAAAAAAATGATTTTAAAAAATATATCCAAAAGTGAGAGGAAAAACTAACAGGGAATGAATATGAAATTGTGGCCAAATATTGTAAAAATAAGGAATGCAAAAAACAGAATGAAATTTGGCTAATGAAAACAGCTAAGGACCTCAAAATAGAACTCTTTTGTTTTGCTTAACTTTGTATTTTGGTATTATTGAGAAGAGAAGAAAATCAAAGAAAGAGCTGTTTGTGGAGTGTGGAATGATAATAACTATGAACAAAAAGAATGGAAAGCTTAATATCTCGAGATATTTCTGATTTCTCTGACAAGGAAAATGTCTCTAGATTAGAGAGAATGGGAAAAATGTTTAAGTAATTGATACCCAGGTTAAGCATTGAGATAATTTTCCTTGAAAATTAAAGACATCTGGTTGATATGACCCATATCACCAGGTGCTGGGTTTCATTGATCATTGAATGATAGTGCAACACAAAATTCATACAAAAATAATGGAGTGGACAGATATTACCCCTATAACAAAGAGGCAAGAGAATTTTACACACACACACACACATATATGTATATATACACACATATATGCATATACATATGTATATGTATGTATGTATATGTGTGTGTGTGTACGTCTTAGAAAGATCCTGAAGATCACCTGGCAAGATACAGTACCAAGACACTGAAGTCCTTTCTCAAACTAAACTGCCAGGCGTTCAAAGTATGCTTCAGAGAGCACAACTCTAAAGGACTGACCATGTTATTCCACTGCAAAATGTACACTTGTCAAAAAGATTTTTTTATGGAGAACTCACAGGGTGTATGTGATCACATAGTGGACAGAAGAGGTGAAGCAAGGACACTCCCAAGGTCTCTCTCAAGAGCTTTGGAACTGATTGTGTGAAATGTGAGACACTGGCATAGAACTGCTAAGCATGGCAGGCCCACATCAGAAAAGGTGCTGTGCTCTGTGAGCAAAGCAGAATTGAAGCAGCTCAGAGAAAACATAGGATGTGCAAATTTGGAGTATCCACTACAAATGTTCACACACATTATCTGTGCCCAATTTGCAAGAAAACATTCTGAACTTCTATTGGTCTGATGAACTACAGTCAGTCACATGGAAATTTGACTTTATTATAGCAATGACATTTTGGTCACCTTCAAGAATGAGGGACAACAATCAACTTTTTATTTTATGTTTTACATATATAGATATAGATATATTTTATATATATAGATATAGATATATACACTGTGTGTGTATATATGTGTATGTATATATATATACATACTCATGTGCATACACAATGCATGCACATATATATGTATGCACACATGTGTAGAATATACATTATATATACACACACATATATGTATTGCAAACTTCCCATTCTCCATAATCCAAAGACATTTTCCTTGTCAGAGAAATCAGAAATAACTTAAGAGATGTTTAGGTTTCCATTCTTTTTATTGACGGTGATTATCATTTCATACTCCAAACACAGGTAATTAACTCTTTCTTGGATTTTCCTCTTTTTTCAAATTCTGGGAAATATCTGGAATAGAACAGTGGTTACACAAAATAGATACTTAACAAGTGCTTACAGATTGTTTATCAAGGTGATGATTCAATAACTTAGAAGAGAAAACAGTGATAACAAAATCTTGAGATGGCTTGCCAAAGAAACTGTCATGCTCAACTAAACATATTTTTCATTTTTGACAAAGATTTTAGGCCAGTAAATCAGAAGAACGGTGTAAATGCAGCTTACCTAATGTTTAGCAAAGTACTTAACTCAATATGTCATTCTATTCTTATGAAAAACATGGAGCATTGTGAACTCGATTATAATACAATTAATAGGATACAAAACTGGTTGAATGACCAAATCTAAAGAGAGGTATTAATTTTCCAATATAAACTTTGTAAAACTGGTCTAGTGGATTGACCTCCAAATCTGTTTTGTGCCCTGTTCTGTTGCACTATGTTAAAAAAAATAATCTAGTGTACTTATGTAATTAATTTGTTTATCAAATTAGAAGATGACACAAAGTTAGGAAGGATAGCTAATATTGAATGATAGAATTCAGATGAATCTTGACAAACAAGATCATTGGAATGAATTGCATAATGTGACTTCTAAGAGCTTCATTATAAAAGTTTATACCTAGATTTTTAAAATTCATCTTTATACAAACAACATTGGAAAGATATGTCTAGATAGAAATTTGTCATAAAATGATCTGAGAATTTAAGCTACAATACTACAATTTAAATGAGACATAACTTCATCTCTCTCTCTAGGATGCAGTGCTGATTCTTTATAACACTTTTTCCAACATACTATGAATATGTCTTTGACCTGGACTATTTCTCAGAGTTGAAGTGCCTTTGGTCTCTCCCTTGATTGCCTGTTTCTTCCCAGAGCCTCTATTTTATGGAGGAAAACCAGGTGAATCACATTTTCATTCCTTTACGGGTTTCATTGATGACTTATTCACATGGAATTTTCTCTATCATACTCCTGCATTCTGGACCTTCAAGTTGTCTTTTCTCTTCCCTCTTTTTAGTTCTCTTTAAAGTGTTGATTTGCTCCTTCATAATGGGAGTTTCTTAAGGGCAAGGATTCTCTTTTTTGTTCTGATTGTATTTCTAATCCCAGAACTTAGTACGGTGCCTGACACATAGTATACACTTAATAAATGTTGACTTCCTGGAACTGATATGATACGATAGTCATCTTTAAAAATTAAACCTCAAAACCTATATGAAGTATCAATAAAGATGATATGATCCTGTTTATTTGTGCCCAAGTTGGACCATATGTGGAGTTCAGTAGAAATTGTGTGAACCAAATTTAAGAAGGATATTGACAAACTAGAGAATGTCCATGGAAGGGCAACCAGGTTGATGAAAGAACTCCATCCTCTGTATTATTATGATACATTGGGAAAAAACCTCAATATATTTAACCTGAAAAAGACATGGTAGCTTTGGAGGTAGGGAATTAAAGCTCTCCTCAACTACTGGAAGAGCTGTCATGTAAAAGAGGGAGTAGATTTTTTTTAAAGGGACTTGCAGCTACAGTACTAGAAACAACAACAAAACCCAGACAATTCAAAGATGTAGATAGACTTTTGTCGTAAACTCATATGCAGTTACCACGCAGTATAACGTTGCCTTGGGCGATAGTGGATTTCCCATAATAGGATGTCTTAAAGAAAGACTAAACAAGAGCAGAGCCAAGATGACTGAGTAGAAACAAGAACCTGCTACAATTCTCACATCAACCCCTCAAAAAACCTGTAAAAATGACTCCAAACAAATTCTTGAGCATCAGAAGCCAGAAAATGACTGACAAAAGCAAATTACCAGCTCAAAGCAATCTGGAAGGTCAATGGGAAGGATATACTGTACAAGCCTGGAAGAATAGTTCAGCAGGGGCCATGTGGGAACAAGACTTAGAGGACTGAATCACTGGGTGGTGCTATGGATTCTTAACTCCTCAATCCATAAATGCTAACGACAGTTTAAAGGTAAATGGGATGGTTCTCTCACTTGACTGAGAAGGGAGCTTTGTCTGGCCCCAGACACAGCCCCAAGCACAGGGCTGCTGCAGCCATTGCTGTAGTCACTGGAGTCCTCCACTAAATGAAGTTCAAAAGTCAAATAATTGTCTGGAAAAATGAACAAACGAGGAAAAAGGAACAGATTGTGGTTTCTTACTATTTTGGTGAGGTGGTATTTTCTTATGTCACTGGTGATGATGTAGAGCAAAACATACAGCGAGAATAAAACAACAAAGTCAAAGCTTCTAAGAAAAATATTAACTGATCTCACCTCATGGAAGAGCTCAAAAATTATTTCGACAAACAAGTCAGAGAAATAGAGGAAAAATTGAGAAGAGAAATTAGAGTGAAGCAAGAAAATAGTGAAAAAATGAATCAACAACTTGCTAAAGGAAATCCAAAAAATTTTGAAGAAAATAATCCCTTTAAAATTAGACTAACCCAATGGCAAAAACAGTCCACAAAGCCAATGAGGAGAACAATGTCTTAAAAAGCAGAATGAGCCAACTGAAAGAAGAGATAAAAAGGTCACTGCAGAAAATAAGAGAAAAAGCTAATGATTTTATAAGAAATCAAAAAATTACAAAACCAAACCAAAACAAATGAAAAATAGAAGAAAATGTGAAATATGTCATTGGAAAAACAAGTTACCTGGAAAATGAATTCAAGAGTTACAATTAAAACTTTTTTGGAATACCTGAAAGCCATGATCATAAAAGGAGGCAAGACATCATCTTCAATAAATTATCTAGGAAAACTGCCCATATACTCCAGAATCAGAAGATAAAATAGAAATGGGGACAATCTACTGATCTCTTCCTGAAATACATTCCCAAGTGAAAACTCATAGGCATACATTAGCCAAATTCCAGAGAGTCCAGTTCAAGGAGAAAATATTACAAGCAGCCAGAAAGAAAGAATTCAAGTTCTGTGGAAACACAATTAAGATAACACAGGCCTTAGCAGCTTTTAGACTAAGGGATCTGAGAGCACTGAATATGATATTCTAGAGGTCAAAGGAGATAGGACTAAAATCAAGAATCACGCACTCAGCAAAATGAGTATAATCCTTCAGGGGAAATTTATACTTCAATGAAATAGAGGACATCCAAGAATTCCTGTTGAGAATACCATAACTGAGAATAAAAAAATGGCTTTCAACCACAAGAATCAAGAGAAGCATGAAAAAGATAAATGGGAAAGAGAAATTTTTTTTTTATTTTTTTTTAAAATAAATTTATTTAACTGTTTACATTCATTTTCACAAGATTTTGGGTTCCAAAATTTTCTCCCCATTTG
>CM053770.1:466831773-466888813 GCA_028658325.1 Potorous gilbertii
CATTTTCCCAGCCAGTTACTTCACTTCTGAGAGTCCTCTCCACCCCCGCCTCACCTCTAGATCTGCCCAGCTAGTGCTTGGGTTCGGAGATTCAAATGCTGCTCCCCAGCCGCAGAGTTTTCAGGGGCAGGCCTGGCTGCTATTCAATGGGAGCTTAATTTCTGGTGCTCAGGTGGGGTCAGGGCCACCTCCCAGGCTCAGTTCCCTCAGGGGGTTTATGCAGAGACCTTTTGTAATGGAGCTGCTGCTGAGCTCCTGCCTGCTCCAGGAGCTCTGGCCACCTGGTGCCTCTGCTGCTGCCTCTGCTGCTGCCTCCGGAGGGGGCCTGAGTCCCAGAGACACCCTGCTCCCCTTTCAGCCCGTCCAGACGTCTCTCTCACTGACCTGTGTGTCTGTGGGTGGAGGGACCTTCATGGCTGCTGGAGATTTCGTCCCTGAAGTCTGCTCATATCTGCTCCTCTCGGTCACTCACAGGCAGGGCAGGGCTGGGCTCAGCTCCCGTCTGGTGCACCACACCTTTGGGGTCGGTTTTTCGGGGCTCTCTGGAATGGAAATCTCCTTCATCCCATTGCTGCGCATCTCCACTGCTCCAGAATTTGTTGGGAATTCTTTTTATAGATAATTATGGGCTGTGGTTTCAGAGCTAGAATATGTGAGTCTTTCCACTCCACTATCTTGGCTCCACTCCTGGTCAATTTTATTTTTAAAAAATTAAGAAGAAAACCAAAGAAACCATAGTCAACGTATATAGGAATCTACTGTTTGACAAACCCACGGACTCCAATTTCTGGGATAAGAACTCACTGTTCCACAAAATTTCTGGGAAAACTGAATAACAGTATGGTAGAAACTAGGCATAGACAAATGCCTGATACTGTACACAAGAGAAAAGTCCAAATGGGTACATGATATTGGCATAAAGACTGATACTATAAACAAATTAGTGGAGTGAGGAATAGTGTATCTATCAGATTTATGGAGAAAGGAAGAACTTTTACTAAACAAGAGATAGGAAAGATTGGGAAGTGTACATTGGATAATTTTGATTACATTAAATTGAAAAATTTCTGCACAAACAAACCCAATGCAACTAAAATCAGGAGGAAAGTAGAAAGCTGGGAAAGAATTTTTGCTACGAGTATCCATGATAAAGCCATTTTTTCTAAACTATATGAAGAACTGAGCCAAATGTACAAGAACACAAGTCATTCCCCAATTGATAAATGATCAAAAGATATGAACACACAGTTTTCAGAGGAAGAAATCAAAACTATCTGTAGTCATATGAAAAAATGTTCTACTATCACTATTGATTAGAGATGCAAATCAATACAAGTGTGAGATACCACTTCACACGTATCAGATTGACTAAGAAGACAAAACAGGATAATGATAAATGTTGGAGAAGATGTAGGAGAGTTGAAACACTAATTCATTGTTGATGAAGCTCTGAGCTGATCCAGCCATTCTGGAGAGCAATTTGGAACTATTTCCAAAGGGGGCTACAAAAATGTACATACTCTTAGATCCAGCAATACAGCTTCTAGAACTGTATCCTGAAGAGATCATAAAAATGCAAAAGGGTCCCACAAATACAAAAATATTTATAGCAGCACTCTTTGTGGTGGCCAAAAACTGGAAATCAAGGGGATGTCCATCAATGAGGAAGTGACTGAATAAATTGTGGTATGTGATTAAAATGGAATGTTATTGCACTGTAAGAAATGATGAATAGGAAGACTTCAGAAAGGCCTGGAAAGACTTATATGAACTGATGCTGAGTAAAGGAGCAGAATCAGGAGAACTTTATACATAGTAACAAACACAGTGTGCAAGGATTTTTTCTGGTAGACTTAGAACTTCATTGCAATGCAAGGACTTAAAATATTCCCAATAGTCCTTTAAGGCAAAATGTCTTTCACATCCAGAAGAAGAACCATGGAATTTGATTGCAGAATGTAGCAGATCATTTTCTTTTGTATTATGTTTTGGGTTGTTTTATGATTTGTCCCATTCATTTTAATTCTTCTATGCCACATGACTAAGGTGAAAATATATTTAATAGGAATATTTGTGTAGAACCTAAAAAATATTCTTTGGAATATAGACCTTATGGTGGCATTACCAGATCAAAGGGTATGCACAGTTTTAATACTCTTTAGTCATAGTTCCAAATTCCTTTCTAGAATGGTTGGATCGTTTCACAACTCCACCAAAAATGCATCACTGTCCTTATTTCCTCAAACTGTTTCCAATATTTACCATTTTATGTTTCTGACATACTTGCCAATCCATTGTACCTCAGAGTTGTTTTAAATTTGCCTTTCTCTATTCAATAGTGACATAGAGCATTTCTTAATATGACTATAGATCACTTTAATTTCTTTGTCTGAAAACTTCCTTTTGTTCATTTCCATAGACAATTTATCAGTTGGAGAATGACTGGTATTCTTATGAATTGGGCTAAATTCTCTACATATTTGAGAAATGAAGTCTTTTTTGCAGAAAAAACACTTGCAGAAAAAATTGTTTCCCGGATTTCTTCTTTCCTTGTCTTGGTTGCAGTGGTTTTGTTTGTGCAAAACCTTTTTTTTAATGTAATATAGTCAAAGTTATCTTTTTTACATTACATAGTGCTCTCTGTCACTAGCTTGATCATAAATTCTTCTCTGTTCCCTAGATCTTTAAAGTAAACCATTCCTTGCTCTCCTAATTTGATTATGATAGCAGCCTTTATGTTTAAATTACGTATCCCTTTTGACCTTATCTTGGTATGTGGTGCAAGATGTTTGTCTACACTTAATTTCTGCATGCTGTTTTCCAATTTTTCCAGCAGTTTTTTTTTTGGTCAAACACTGATTTCCCTTATCAAAAGTAGGTGTCTTTGAGTTTATCAAATGTTATGTTACTGTGGTCATTTACAATTATTTTTTGTGTACCAAATCTATCCCCCCTGACTCACAATTCTATTATTTACGGAGCCAATATGAGAAAGATTTGATGCTTGTTCCTTTATAATAGAGTTTGAGATCTGGTATAGCTAGCCTACCTTCCTTTGCATTTTTTTTTCATTAATTCCCTTGATATTCTTGAACTTTTGGTTTCAGATAAATTTAGTTACTATTTCTTGTAGCTCTAAAATAAGTTTGTGTATTTTGATTGGTATGGCACTAAGTAAATTAATTTGTCAAAAAATTGTCATTTTTATTATATTTATTTCACCTACACATGAGCAATTTATATTTTGTCAATTATTTAGATCTGACTTTATTTGTGTGAAGAAATGTTTTGTAATTGTGTTCATAAACTTCCTGAATTTCTCTTGCATGTAGAATTCCAAGTATTTTGTATAGTTTATAGTTATTTTAAGTGATTTTTTTTCCTATCTCTTGCTATGGGACTTTGTGGGTAATATATAGTAATATGGATGATTTCTGTGATTTTTTTTATATCCTGCAACTAGCTGTTTTTAGTTGACTCTCTAATATTCTCTAAGTAGGCCATCATATCATCTGCAAAGTGAGAGTTTTGACAATATTCGATAAATAATGACTTATTCCTCCTTGCATTCATTCTCTTTGATAAAATCATTGATTCTTTTATTTGCTTTTTGACTGGTTCCTTCTTTAGGATTGTATTATTTTATTACCAATTAATTTTGAATCAATCTTTCCATTGCAGTTTCTTGTAATCTAACTCTATTACATTATGATATAAAACATGAATTTAATATTTCTACACTTCTGTATTTGATTGTGAGATTTTTATGCTTCAATGCATGGCTGTGTGTGTGTGTGTTTGTGTGACTAGTTGCCACATACCATTGGGGAAAAAGTATATTCATTTTTATCCACTTTCAGTTTTCTCCAGAGGTCTGCAATATCTGACATTTCTAAAATTCTATTCACTTCATTAACTTCTTTATTGTTTATTTTGTGGTTAGATTTCTCTAGTTCTAACAGGGAAATATTGAGTTCCCAAACTACTATAGTTATGCCTTCTATTTCTTCCTGTAACTCACTTAATTTCTTTTAAAAATTTGACTATGTCATTTGATATATATGTTTATGGTTGACGTTGCTCCACTATCTAAGGTACCTTTTAGCAAGATGTAGTTTTTTTTTTCTTTTCTATTTTAATTAGATCTATTTTTGCTTTTGCTTTGTCTGAGATCAGGATTGCTATCACTGATTTTTTTTTTAGTTCCACTGAAATATAAAATATTCTGCCTCAAACTTTTAACTTTTCTCTGTGTGTCTCTCTCCTTCAAATGTGTTTCTTGTAACAACATAGTATATGATTCTAGTTTTTTAAATTCACTCTGTTATGCTCTTCCATCTTATGGGAAAGTTAATTGAATTCATATTCAACAGTTATGATTACTGTGTTATTTCCCTCCATCATGTTTTCTCCATTTATCCTTTCATCACTCTCTCTTTCCTTTCACCATGTCCCTTCTACCCAGTGTTTTGATTCTGAACTCTTCTTTCTTCAATCTGTCCTCCATACACAGTACCCCCCTTTTTTTATTTTCCTTGCATTTATTTCAGTAAAGGAGAAGATAGATTTCTATACAAAACTGAGTATTCACTTTTTGAACCAAATCCAATAAGCAAGGTACAAAGAGTTCTCAACCCATTCCCTTATTTACCTCCATCATATTGGGCCATTCAAGTCTCTTCATATTATATATTTTACCCTATTCTGTCTTTCCATTTCATCTTTTCCCAGCACAATCCTCTTTCTCATCCTTATTTTTTTTCGTATTATCCCATTAAAGTCAAATTATACTCACACCATCTCTCTGTGTATACTCTTTCTGATTACCCTAACAGAGATATAGTTCTTAAGAGGTACAAATATCATCTTCCTATAGAAGGATGCAAACAGTCTAACTTTAATAGCGTTTGTTGTTTTTCTTTCCTCTTTACCTTTCTGCTCTTCCCTTGAATTTTGTATTTGAAAATCAAATTTTCTGCTCAGCTCCAGTCTTTTCATCAGGAATGTTGAAAGTCCCCTATTTCATTAAATATTCATATTTCCCATAAAGATTGTGCTCAGTTTTGCTGTGTAGCTGATTTGTTGCTGTAATACAAGCTCCTTTGCCTTCTGGACTATCATATTCCAGAACTGTCTGGTCCTTTAATTTAGAAGGTGCTAAGTCCTGCATAAACCTCACTGTGATTCTTTGATATTTGTATTGTTCTGCTTGCAGTATTTTCTCCTTTACCTGAGAGTTCTGAAATTTGGCAATAATATTCTTGTGAGTTTTCATCTAGGAATCTCTTTCAATTTGGAACCAGTGCTTTTCTTAGATTCACAGTTTATGTGGAGAGAACTGATCCAGAATTTTTTATAAGGCTAAAAGTGTCTGCTGAATTCAGGGGTGCCCCAATTACACAAACATTAAATGGATATGGATGTGGATATGACCTAATATAAGTTACTATTGCTTTAAAAATTAATATATTTTTGGTGGAAAATTTCTTATTTGTGAACAAACTTTCTTGTGATCTAAGTGGAAAATGAAGTTTTATATTTTCTGTCGTCTATATTGTCTTTAATCCATAGAGTTCATAAAAAATAGAGGATAATTGATTTAATAATTATTTACCTTTTCCAACATGGCTATGTGAACCTCCAATGGGATAATTTTGTTTACTAATGTTTCCATGCATGTAAATTACATGCTACAGTTTATTTAGTGAGAACAATTCTATTCTGAACAAAAAGGAAAAAGTATTCCTATATAAATTCCAAGCATGGAAATTTGAGGAATTGGACTACTCTCATTTCACAGATGTTGGGAAAACAATAGGTAGAGCATAATACATATTCTATCACTTATCTGATGTGCTGTTGGTCTTACTACGTACACTTTGAAAAGCAAAGGGGAAAACAATAGAAACAAGTTGAATTTTCTCTGTCTTATCACTTATTTTGTTTGTACATATTAATTTTCTTTTCTAGGAGAAAGCCAATCATAGTAATGTTAATATGTTAAATAAAACACTAACTGTATAGGATCAATGACAAATAAGAAGTTTCAGAGAAAAACTAGGAAAATACATAAACTGATGCAAAGCTAAGTAGAAGAATGAGGAAAACCACAAAGAAAATTACTACAACAATGCAAATTGTAAGTAATCAGGAAGTTAAGAAGAGGGAAACATTTGGCTAAAAAGGAATGAGTTTAGTTTTGGAAATGTTTAGCTTAAGAATCTACAGCACACAATAATCACCAAACTTGGTCTTGGATAAAAATGAGAAATGTGCCTCCCTTTCTTCAATACAGATATAAGGGATTGTGGATATAAGATGTTGCATGTACTATCAGACATGGTTGTCATAAATGTTTATTAAAACATTTTAGAAAATATTAGCTAGAAGTGATGTTTCACTGGTTAGGGAACAGTTATATTAAAAAATCAACGACATAACAAATACCCACACATATGTATATCAATATAGGTATTTAAATCTATAACTATATATCAATCTATCTACATATCTATCTACACACAAATACATACATATATATACATACACATATGTGTGCATGAATGTAAGGCAGAAATATTAAGTTTTACTAGAGTATTTGCAAAGAATATGCCTCATGAATTAGTCAAAACAGGAATTCCATTAATTTCGGATGAATAACATCAACAACAATAAGGATAGAGTCCATTTCTCATATCAAGTCAAACTCAAAGCTGAAACTGAATAACTAATAACATGATGTCCTATAGATTCTTCTCCTTTTCTTATATCCAAATTTATCTTTTCCTTTTCCTGAACGAGAACGACCCTCTCCACTCTTATCTTTTATTCCTGAAAATATATCATGTGTATTCTTACCTTTGGAATTTTGTTAAAGTAGTATTCATTCTTCTCAAGCTATTCAAGTTTTACTCCTCTTTCAATTTCCAGCTCAAACGCCATCTAAACACACACACACACACACACACACACACACACACACACATGCATGCACCAAAACATGTAGACTCAGTGCAATAGAATTTCAAACTTATGAAGGACAAATAATCTCCCCTACAATACATTCAATAAGTGGCTATACAACACAGATAATCCTGCCATCAAGTCGAAATCGCCCACATTTACAGTCTCCACTCTTTTTCATTCTTCCCTTTACAGCAAAGAAGCTGAATCTCTCTTCCACAAATCTTCTTATTCAACTCTCACATCTCCATGAAGTTTCTCTTCTCCACATCCTTAACCATTTCAATTGAGCCCCTAGTTACACACGTTCATGATCATTTTCTTGCTCTCCATTAAAACTTTTCTTGCTTATCAATGTCCTTCATTACTAAAACCGTCAATGATTACCCAAAGTCAAAGGCAATCTCTCCCTGTGTGGAACTTCTAAAGCATTCTTGTCCTTCATTATATATGTGTGTGTGTGTGTGTATGTGTGTGTGAATACTTGTATATATATATATATATATGTATATACATATATGTGTGTATACAAGTATACACACACACATATATATCCATATACTGATGCTTTGACCTCAGAGGAACTAAGTGTGTATAAAAGCAAGCACCCTGAAACATCTAGGATGTCCTGCTATCACACGTTCTTTGATATGATTTTTTCATAGAAAAGAAAACTTTTGAGGGGTCAACAATCACTTTAATCAAGCACATATATCACTCTCTTAGTTTAGATGAAAATGTCAGCAACTTGAACTTTGGGGAAAATACAAATTATAATCAACAGACAGAACTTCCAACTGTCTCACTGTAGGCAATACATGCATCACAGATCAACAGAGAGATCAAACTGGCTGACCATACACGTATAGTTACCAGAGAAAGAAGTACCAACATCGAGGTTTTCAAAGCCAAAGGGCTCCTTAACAGCTGTCCAGAGTCTTGTTTGGTGAAACGAATACTTCTAATGAGTAAACCCCAAAGTCAAACCTCATCTCAGAGTATTTATAGAGTTTTCAGAGGCAGAGGTCATCACCAGGTTCTACTCCCATTTTTATAATCTCTTTGGGATATAGCCCTAGATGAGGTATTGCTGAGTCAAAGGTATGCTCATTTTTATAGCCCTTTGGGCATAGTTCCAAATTATTCTGCAGAATGGTTAGATCAGTTTACGGATTCACCAAAAATGAATTAGTTTTCCAACTCACCCACATCTCCAGCATTACTATTCCTTTCTCCCTTAATTTCTTTATAATATCAGCTTTTATACCTAGATCATTGGAACTTTATTCAGGCATACTGTGTCAGTCATTTGTCTATGCTCAATATTTGCCATATTATTTTCCAGTTTTTCCAGTAGTTTTGTCAAACATTGAGTTCTAATCCCAGAAATTGGGATCCTTGGGTTTATCAAACAGTGGACTGGTATAGTCTTTGACTACTGTGGCTTGTGTACATAACATATTCCACTGGTCTGTCCCTCCATTTCTTATCCAAGAACAAGTGTTTTTGATGATTGCTGCTTTATAATACAATTTAAGATCTGGAACGGCTAAACTACCTTCCCTAGATTTTGTTTTCATTAATTCTATCTATATTCTGAACCTTTAGTTCTTCCAGAAGAACTATGATATTTTTTCTAGCACTATAGAATAGGTTTCTTGGTAGTTTGAATGGTATGGTGCTGAAAAAATAAAGCAATTTAGGTAGAATTGTCATTTCATATATATATATATATATATATATATATATATATATATATATATATATATATATATATTAGCTTGGCCTACTCATGAACAAATGATGTTTTTTTCCAATTATTTAGATATGCCTTTATTTGTGCGAAAAGTTTTGTGATTGTTTTAATATGGTCCCTGGATTTGTTTTGGCAGGCAGATTCCCAAATATGTTATAATGTCTACAAGAACTTTATTATTTTTTTTGTTTTCTTCTTTAATGTTTATTTATTTAATTTCAGTTTCCAACATTCATGTCCACAAAATTTTGAGTTGCAAAATTTCTCCCCATCTCTTCCCACCCCCACCCCAAAATGTTGTGCATTCTAATTACTCCTTCCCCCAACCTACCTTCCCTTCTATCATACCCCTCCCTTCCCTTATCCTCATCTTTTCTCTTTTCTTGTTGGGCAAAATATATTGCTATACGCCATTCCCTGTATTTCTTATTTCCCAGTTGTATGTAAAATCAATTCTCAACATTTTCTCCTAAAACTTTGACTTACAACTTCTTTCCTTTCCTTCCTCCCCACCCATCTCCACTGAGAAGGCAAGCAATTCAATATAGGCTATATATGTGTAGTTTTGCAAAACATTTCCATAATAGTCATG
Organism: Potorous gilbertii; assembly: GCA_028658325.1. Lineage (NCBI taxonomy): Eukaryota > Metazoa > Chordata > Mammalia > Diprotodontia > Potoroidae > Potorous > Potorous gilbertii. The sequence continues at coordinate 466,841,085 of CM053770.1, forward strand.
TTGTGTAGGACTTCATATTTCCCTTCATCCCATCCTGCCCACTATTTATTCTATTTTCTCTTTTGTTCTTGTCCCTCCCCTGAATTGTTTACTTCTAATTGCACCTCCTCCCATTTGACCTCCCTTCTATCATCTCCCCGTACTTTCCTGTAGTATAAGATATATTTTCATACCAAATCGAGTGTGCATGTTATTCCCTCCTTAAGCCAAATGTGATGAGAGTAAGCTTCCCTTTCACCCTTTCATCTTCTTCCTTTTCTCCTACATTGGAAAAACTTTAACTTACTCCATTTTGAGAGATAATTTGCCCAATTCCATTTCTCCTTTCTCCTCCCAATATATTCCTCTCTCACCCCTAATTATTTTTTAGATATTATCCTTTCTTATTCAACTCACCCTGTACTCTCTGTCTATAGCTATTTTTGTACCCCACCCAAATACTGAGAAATGTTTCAAGAGTTACAAATACTATCTTTCCATGTAGGAATGCAAACAGTTCAACTTTAGTAAGTCCATTATGATTTCTCTTTTTTCTTTACCTTTTCATGCTTCTCTTTATTCTTTTGTTTGAAAGCCAAATTTTGTATTCAGCTCTTGTCTTTTCATCAAGAATGCTCGACAGTCTTCTTTTTCACTGAATGACCATTTTGTCCCTTAAGTATTATACTCAGATTTGCTGGGTAGGTGATTCCTGCTTTTAATCCTAGTTCCTTTGACTTCTGGAATATCAAATACCAAGGCATTTGATCCCTTGATATAGAAGCTGCTAGATCTTGTGTTATCCTAATTGTATTTTCACAGTACTAGAATTGTTTCTTTCTAGCTACTTTTAATATTTTATTCTGGACATTGGAACTCTTGAATTTGGCTTCAGTATCCCTAGGAGTTTCTCTTTTTGGGTATCTTTCAGGAGGTGATTGGTGAATCCTTTCAATATTTATTTTGCCTTCTGGTTCTCGAATATCAGAGCAGTTTTCCTTGATAATTTCATGAAAGGTAATATCTAGGCTCTTTTTTGATTGTGACTTTCAGGTAGTCTCATAATTTTAAAATAGTCTATGCAGGATTGATTTTTCAGGTCATTTATCCAATGAGATATTTCACATTATCTTCTATTTTTTTCATTCTTAATTTCTTGGTTTCTCATAAAGTCATTAGCTTCCATCTGCTACATTTTAATTTTTACAGAGTTATTTTCCTCGGTGACCTTTTGAACCTCCTTTTCCATTTGGCTAATTCTTCTTTTGAAAGCATTCTTCTCCTCATTGGCTTTTTGGACCTCTTTTGCCAATTGAGGTAGCCTATTTTCATTTATTTATTTATTTTTAGTATTCAGCATTCATTTACAGAAAATTTTGAGTTCTAAATTTTCTCCCCATTCCTCTCCCCACCCCATAATGCCTTACATTCTGATTACCCCTTCCCTCGATATGCCCTTAATTTTCGTGTTCTATAAAACTAACTATATTTCCCTCCTTCCCTTCATTTATTCTGCCCTCCATTTATTCTTTTCTCTCATTGATCTTGTCTCTCCTCTAAGGTGTTTACTTTTAATTGCTCCCTCCTCCCATTTGCTCACCCTTCTATTATCCCCTCATACCACTTCTCCCTTTCTCCCCTCTTTCCTGTAGTATAAGATAGATTTTCATACCAAATTGAATGTGCATGTTATTCCCGCCTTAAGCCAAATGTGAAGAGAGTAAACTTCACTTTTTCCCTCTCACCTCCTCCCTTTTCTCTTCTATTGAAAAAGTTCTTTATGCCCCATTCAATTTCTCCCTTTTTTCTCCCAATATATTCCTCTCTCACCTCTTAATTTTATACATATAGTTTTGTGTGTGTGTGTGTGTGTGTGTGTGTGTGTGTGTGTATGTATGTGAAATCTCTCCAACTACCCAAATACTGAGAAAAGTCTCAGGCATTACAAATATTATCTTTCCATATAGGAAAGTAAACAGTTCAACTTTAGAAGGTCTTCTATGATTTCTCTTTCCTGTTCACCTTATATACTTCTCTTGATTCTTGTGTTTGAAAATCAAATTCTCTATTTATCTCTGATCTTTTCATAAGAAATGTTTGATAATTCTCTATTTCATTGAATGGCCATTTCTTCCCTTGAAATATTATACTCAGTTTTTCTGGGTAGGAGATTCTTGGTTTTAGTCCTAGTTCTTTGACTTCTGGAATATCATATTTCAATTTCTTTGATCCCTTAAGGTAGAAAGTGCCAGATCCTGTGTTATCCTGATTGTATTTCCACAATACTCAAATTGTTTCTTTCTGGTTGCTTGCAATATTTTCTCCTTGCCCTGGGAACTCTGGAATTTGGCTATAATATTCCTAGGAGGTGATCTGTGAATTATTTCACTATTTAATTTACCCTCTGGTTACAGAATATCAATGCAGTTTGATTTTTGATCTAGCTATTTTTAAAGATAATGTTTTTTTCATCACTTTTTGGGCCCATTTAGCAAACTGATGACTCTCTTTTCATGATTTTCTTGCATAGTTCTCATTTCTCTTCCCAATTTTTCCTCCATCTGTCTTACTTGATTTTCAAAATCCTTTTGAGTTCCTCCATGACCTGAGACCATTGTATATTATTTTGGAGGTCTTGGATGCAGAAGTCTTGATTTTTTCGGTCTTCCTCTCATGGTATGCATTGCTCTTCTTCATCTGAAAGGATGGAAGAAAATAACCACTCACCAAGAAATTTGCCTTCTATAGTGTTACTTTTTTTCCCTTTTTTGGGAGTTTTCCCAGCTATTTACTTGCTTTTTGAATCCTCTGTGAAAAGGATGATGTACTTCAGGGATATGTAAATTTTAAGTTCCTCCAACCTGGCACAGTCAAGGGAGAGTAGTTTACTCCTCTCCTGGTCTGCAATCTTGTCTGACAGCTGCCAAAGCTTTTCTACCCAGGATCTGCAAGTAGAATTTCTTTTTCAGAACCTCTACCAGCTCCACCATGCTGGCACTCTTCTTCATCCCAGGAATTCCACTCAGGGCTGAGACTCAGATCAGAGATTCAATTCCCCCAGGACCCAGGCCTCCAAAAATGGACACTGCTGCTGCTACTGCTATCGCCTGGGGCCAGGGCTAGGGGAGGACCCTGCTTCCTTGCCACCCAGGTGAAAAAGCTTTCTCACTGGCCTTTGAAGCTGTTTTTGACCTTTGTGAGTTGAGGGATCTGGGACCTACAGTTGCTGCCACGGATTCCACCCCAGAGGCTTTCTCCAGTCCTGTTTCCACTAATGCTGCATGCCCAAGGCTTGCCTGTGCTCTATGGGCTGCACTCCACTCCATGCCCAGTGCAATAGACTTTCTTGTTGACCTTCCAGGCTGCCTTGGGATGGAAATCTCTTTCAATCTGTCGTTTCTGCTGCTCTAGAATTTATTTAGAGTAACTTTTTACAGGTTTTTTAAGGAATATGGAGGGTATCTTCTACAGGTCCCTCTTTCTACTCCACTATGTGGACTCTACAGTAGCTTTAATAGGACTTTTTTTTTTCTGTCTCTTGCTACTGATCTTTGTTAGTAATATGAAGAATTGCAGATGATTTGTGTGGATTTCTTTTGTATCCTGCAACTTTGCTATAATTATTTATTGCTTCAAGCAGTTTTTTACCTGATTTTTTAGAATTTTCTAAGTATATCATCCCTTCCTCTGCAAAGACTGATAACTTAGTTTATTTTTTATTTGCCTATTCTAATTCCTTCAATTTCTTTATCTTCTTTTATTGTTAAAGCAAACATATCAACTACCATATTGAATGGCAGTGTGATAAAGGTAATCCTTGCTTCTCTCTCAGTCTTATTGGAAATGTATCTAGCTTATCTTCATTGCATATAATGTTTGCTAATGGTTTTTGCTGGATGCTGGTTGTTGTCCTTCATTTTCAGAGAATCAAAATGATATCACCATGATAAAGTGAAGTTTCTGTGTGTCCAACTGTGGCTGATCAGTCCAATATGAACTTGGAATCCTCTATTCTAGGTTGGGCACATACCGTATGAATTTTTGGACTGGATATTCCAAAGTTGGGCATCCTATATTAACTTTGTGCTGTCTCATTTCTACTTTGCTCATAGAGCACAGCACCCATTATGATGTGAGCACACCGTGCTTAGTGGTCCTGTGCCAGTATCTCCCATGTTGCACAGTGAAATCCAAAGTTCTTGAGAGAGAATTTGAAAGTGTCCTTGCATTGCTTCTTCTTTCCACCATGTAATCACCTGCCACATGTGAGTTTTCCATAAAGTAATCTTTTAGGCAATATATATTTTACATTCAAACAACATGACCAGGCTATCAGAGTTCTGCTCTGTGAAGCATAATGTGAATGCTTGGAAGTTCAACTCAAACAATGACTTTAGTGTTGGCTTTCTTATCCTACCAGGTGATCCTCAGTATCTTCCTAAAACAGTTCAAATGGAAGCAATTCAGTTTCCTGGCATGTTGCTGGTAGACGATCCATGTTTCACAAGCATAAAACAATGAGATCAACACAATAGTTCTGTAGACCTTCAGTTTGGTAGTCACTCTAATACTTCTTCTCTCCAAAACTTTTCTTCAAAACTTCCCAAACACTGAGCTAGCTCTGACAATGCTTATGTCAATCTCATTGTTAATGTGTACATTGCTGTAAAGTACACTGCCAAGGGATTTGAACTGACAAGGTAATTGACCAAAGGTTTATCAATTTTATTGTTTTTTTCATAAAGCTAGTTGTTAGTTATGTTCAGTAGTTCACTAATTTTCTTAATTTCCTTTATATTACTCTCTCTCTTTTGGTGGTCAGTATTTCAGATTTGGTATTTGATCAGAGATTTTACTTTTCTTCTTTTTTCTAGTTTTTTTCAGTGGCATGCTCAATTCATTGATCCCCTTCTCTATTTTATTCATATAAGGATTCAGAGATAGATAACTTCTCCCAACAACTGTTTTTGATGCATTCCGTAAGTTTTCATAGGTTGTCTCATTATTCTCATTCTCTTGAATGAAGTTATTGTTTTTTTTTCTTTTACGATTTCTTTTTTGACCCACTCATTCTTTAGGATTAGATTATTTAGTTTCCATTTCATTTTTAATGTATCTTTCCATGGCCCTTTAGTGCATGTAATTTTTATTATATCATTATCTGTAAAGGATGTATTGACTACTTCTGCCTTTCTGCACTGGATTTAGAAGTTTTTATTACTTGGTAAATGCTCAATTTTGTACATGTGCCATTATCCACTGAGAAAAAGGTATCTTCCTTTCTATCCCCATTCAGTTTTGGCCAGAGGTCTGTCATATCTACATTTTCCAGAATTCTATTCACCTCCTTAACTTCTTTCTCATTTATTTTGAGATTAGATTTATCAAGTTCAGAGAGGAGGAAGTTGAGGTCCCCCAGTAGTATAGTTTTGCTGTAAATTTCTTCCTCTAACTCCACTAACTTCTCTAAGAATTTGGATGGCATACCACTTTGTGTATATGCCTAGTAATGATATTTCTTCATATAGTATAGTATCTTTGTGTTTTGGCTTTTGCTTTGTCTATTAAGATTGCTTGTTTGTTTTTTTTAACTTCAGCTGAAGTATATATGTGTGTGTGTGTGTGTGTGTGTGTGTGTGTGTGTGTGTATGAAGAATGTTATTTCTACTCCAACCTTTCACATTTACTCTATGTGTATCTCTATATTTCTTGTAAACAATGCATTGTAGATTTACAGGTTTTAATTCATTCTTCTGTCTGCTTCCATTTTATGGGACTTGATTGCTGTTTTATAACATAGTTCTTTTGATATCTGGTACTGTGAGACCACTTTTCCTTGTTTTTTTTATTTCCTCAATATTCTTTACCTTTTGATATTCCAGATGAATCTTGTGTTTGTTGTGTTTATTCTAGGTCTATCAACAAATTTCAATAGTTTGATTGTTATGATACTGAATAAGTTGAATAGTTTAGGCAGAATTGCCTTTTTTTTCATTTTATTGGCACATGAGCAATTTATATTTTTCCCAATGTTTTGGATCTGACTTTTATTTGGATGAATAATCATTTGTGATTATGTTCATATACTTCCTGCGTTTGTCTTGGCAAGTAATCTACATATTCTATATTGTTCAAAGTTCTTTTAAATAGAATTTCTCTATCTATTGTTGCTGTGCTTTGTTGTTCTTATAAACAATGCTGATGATTTACGTAACTTTATCTTATATCCTGCCACTGTGCTAATTTTGTTAATTATTTCAAGTAGTTTTTCAGTACATTCTCTAGAGTTTTCTAAGTATATCACCATATCATCTTCAAAGTATTATACTTTAGTTTTCTCTGCTTATTCTAATTTTTAAATTTGTTATTCTTCTCTAATTGATATAACTTACATTTCTAGTAATATATTGAATAATAGTAGTGATTGTATACTTTTTGTTTCAACCCTGATTTTATTGGGAAGACTTCTAGCTTATCAGCCTTGAACGTAATATTTGCTAATGGTTTTTGGTAGATATTGCTTATAATCTTGAGGAATGCTTCTTTTATTCCTATACGCTCTCATGTTTTAATAGGAATGGGTCTTGTATTTTGTCAAAAGCTTTTTTCACTATTTATTGAGATTATCACATGATTTCAGCTGGTTTTGTCATTGACATGGTTAATTATGTTTATAGTTTTCCTAATATTGTACCACCCTGCATTCCTGATATAAATCCCTCGTTGTCATTGTGCATAATTCTTGTGATATATTGCTATAATAACTTTGCTAGTATTTTTTTCAAAAATTTTGCATTAGATTTCATGAAAGAAATTGATCTCTAATTTTTTCCTGTATTTTAGCTCTTCCTGGTTTAGGTATCAAAACAATATTTATTAAATAAAAGTACTTTAGTAAGACTTCTTCTTCACCTGTTTTCTCACATGTTTTATATAGTATTGGAAGTAATTGTTCTTGAATGATTGATAGAATTCACTTGTGAAACCATGTGGCCCTAGGGGCTTTTTCTTGAGTAGTTCATTAGAAGCTTGTTCAATTTATTTTTCAAAGATAGATTTTCTTAGGCATTTTATTTTCTGATCAGTCATTCTTGGAAATGTGTGTTTTCATAAATATTTACTAGTTTCACTTAGATTGTCAGGCTTCTTGGCATTTAACTGGATATTATTTCCTAATGACGACTTTAATTTTTTCTTCATCAGTGGTGATTTCACCCTTTTCATTTTTGATCTTGGATATTTGGTTTTCTTTTTTCCTTTTAAATCTAATTAGCAAATGCCTTTTTTACTGTTTGTTTTGTTTTAAAATAAAATCAGCTCATAGATACATGTATTAGCTAAATAGAATTTTTTCTCTCAGTCTTACTAAGTTCATCTTTGATTTTTAGGATTTCCCCTTTGGCCCCCAATTGGTGAGTCTTAATTTGTTGTTTTCCTAGTTTTATTTTAATTTCATGCCCAATTCATTATTCTGTCCTTTTTACTATTTCTTTGAAATAGTAATTTAGAGAAACAAATTTTCCCATGGATATTGTTTGGGCTACATCCCATAAAGGCTGGTATATTGTCTCATTGTTGTAATATTATTTAATGAAGTTATTGATTGTTTCTTTAGTTTCTTCTTTGATCTATTTGTTCTTTAGGATTAGATTATTTCATTTCCCATTGATTTTAATGTACTTTTTCCAATGCCCTTTTTTCAATGTAATTTTTGCTATGATGCAAAAAAATCAATTCAATATTTCTGCCTTTCTACATTTGATTCTGAGGTATTTATGCCCTACACATGATCACTTTGTGTGTGTGTGTGTGTGTGTGTGTGTGTGTAGGTGCCTTGTGCTGCTAAGAAACAGGTATATCACTTTCTGTTCTCATTCACTTTTCCTCAAAGGTCAGTAAAATCTAAATTTTCTAATATTCGATTTAGACCTTTAGGTCTTTCCATTTACTTTTGGTGGATTTATCAAATTCTGAGAGGGGAGACAGTTGACATCCTCGATTACTATAGTTTTACTCCTATTTCTTCCTGAAACTCACTTCACTTTTTAAGAATTTGACTTTTTTTAAAGATTAAGCACTTGATGCCTTTATATGAATTTTTGTGATGAGAAAAACCTTTATTATTATTATTCATTCATTTATTTATTTATTTTCAGTTTTCTACAATCACTTCCTGAAGTCTTAGGTTTTCTCCTCTCCACTCTCCCTCCCAGAGATGGTGTGCAATCACATATGGGTTGCACACATACATTCTTATGAAACACATTTTCATATTCATCATGCTACATGGAAGGATAAAAAGAATAGAAGAAAGAATGAGAAAAACCAAAACAAAACAAAACATAACACAAGTCTGCTTTATTCTGCAATTCAATTCCAGAGTTCTTTCTCTGGATGTGTATGGCATTTTGCCTCAAGAGTCCTTTGGGGATGTTTTAGGTCCTTGCATTGCGCTGAAAGTCTTATTTTACCAGAAAAATTTCTCCCACCCTGTGGTTGTTACTGTGTACAATGTTCTCCTGGTTCTGTTCCTTTCCCTCAGCATCAGTTCATATAAGCCCTTTCAGGGCTCTCTGAAGTCTTCCTGTTCATCATTTCTTACAGCACAACAGTATTCCATTATATTCATATACCACGACTTGTTCAGCCATTCTCCAATTGATGAGCATCCCCTCAATTTCTAGTCATTGGTCACCACAAAGAGGGCTGCTATAAATATTTTTTTTACATTTGGGACACTTTCCATTTTATGATCACTTTAATCTACAGTCCTAGGAGCGATATTTATGGGTCAAAGGGTATGCACTTTTTTGCAGCCCTTTGGGCATAGCTCCAAATTACTCTCCAAAATGGTTGTATCAGCTCCCAGTTCCACCAACAATGAATTATTGTTCCAACTCTCGCACATCTTCTCCAACATTTATCACCTTCCTGTTTTGTCATATTATTCAATCTGAGAGGTGTGATGTGGTACCTCAGCGTTGTTTTGATTTGCATCTCTCTAATCAATACTGATTTAGAGCATTTTTTCATATGACTATAGATAGCTTTAATTTCTTCCTCTTAAAACTGCCTGTTGATATCATTTTTTGGTGCCTTTAAGTTTAACATTGATATTGCTTCATTGTCTACAATACTTTTATAACTAGATGTAGTTTCCTTCCTTATCTCTTTTAATCAGCTTTATCTGAAATCAGGACTGCTGCTTCTGATTTTTTTTTTGTTAATTTTAGCTGGAGTGTAATAGATTCTGTTGTAGCCCCTTACCTTTACTCTGAGCATGCCCTTTGCTTCAAGAGTGTTTCTTCGAAATATCATATTGTAGGATTCTGATTTTGGAGCCCCTCTGCTGTTCATTTCAGTTTATGGGAAGGTTCATCCCATTCACCTTCATAGTTATGATTACTACTTGTGTATTTCCCTCCATCCTATTCTTACTCCTATTTGTTCTCACTCTCCTTTCACCCTGTTCCTTCCTAGCAATGTTTTAGTTCTATCTACCACCTTCCTTCATCTGACTTCCTTTCTTTCAGTTCCCTTCCCACCTTTACTTAATCTCCTTCCCTCCTACTTTCTTGTCAGGTAAGATAGTTTTGTATATTCAACTGATTATGTATATTATTCCCTCTTTGAGACAATACTGATGAGAGTAGGGGTCAAATAATGCCCATTACCCATCCTCCCATCTTCCACTCCATTATAAAGACCTTTAATGTCTCTTCATGTGAAATAATATATTCAATTCTACCTCTCTCTTCCTACTGTATCCTCTTTCTCATCAGTTATTATTTTTATGTTATTCTGTCAAATTCACTTTATATTCATACCTTCTGTCTATGTATGTTTCTTCTATCTGTACTATCAGGGCTAAACTTTTGACAAATCACAAGTATCCTCATGCCATATTGTAATTTAAACAGTTCACCTGCATTGAAGCTCTTTCTCTCCTTTTTATCTGTTCATGCATTTCTTGGGTCCTTTTTCTGGAAAACAAGCCTTTTGTTCAACTCTGGTCTTCCCCTTATGAAGACTTGAAATCCTTCTATTTCACTGAATAGCCATTTTCCCCTTCATGTATTATGCATAATTTCACCAGCTAAGTGATTCTTGGTTATAGTGATAATTCCTTTACCTTCCACATTATCATGTTCCATGACCTCTGACCCTTTAATATTATAATTACTAAACCCTGCGTAATCCTGATTCTGGGTCCTCAATAGTTGAATTGTTTCTTTTGGGCCACTTGCATTTTTTTCCCTTTTCCTTATAACGTTACTTGGAGTTTTTATTTTAAGATCATTTTCCTGAGGTGAATTCACTGAATTCTTTCAATGCCTATTTTGTCCTTTGGTTCCAGAATATCCAGGTAGTTTTCCTTGATAATTTCTTGAAGATGCTGTCTAGGTTGTCCTTATGATTACAGCTTTTAGGTAGCCCAATAAGTCTAACATTTTCTCTCCTGGATCTATTTTTCCGTTTAGTTATTTTGTCTTTTTCCAATAAGGCATTCTAATTTTTCTTTTTTTTCCATTCTTTTGAAGTTGCTTGATTGATTCTTGATGTCTCATAGAATCATTAGCTTACAGTTGCCTTGGAATCATGTCTTTGAAATTAGCATATCGTACTGGAAATTAAAAGAAATCACAGATTTTTGCTGAAAAAGTCAGGCTGGAGGGTATTGTTGTTGTTTCTTTGATTGATTGGTTTGCTGTGCTTTGCTTGATGCTATTTTGTCTTTGATGCTTTCAAGCTGTATGTGGTGGCTTGTAGCTTTCTATGGATATCAGCCTGACTTTGGTAAGGAGAAGTTTTATAGTTGTTGCTCTTCAATTAAATGTTATGGAATACAGTGTCAATTTTCCACTGATAAGAATGTAGTACAAAATCTCTCAGAATCCACCTTTCTTTATCAAGTCTCCATGAATGTAATTTTGTCCCCTGAAGGATACTTAACTCTCTGGTTATTATTTAAACCTTATTTAAAACTCAGTTATTTGATTACCCCTACGTAAGGCACTGTATCATACAAAGGCATACTCTTATATGAAATTAGCCAGTCACTTAACCCATAATTCTTAACAAGGTGTTTCTATGTTATAACATCTATTTGAAAGTATGAGCTTCAACTACAAAGTTTAGGCAGACAATAATTTCATTATATTTAATGTAGCTAATCTGGACCGCAAACAAAAGAACAATATTTTTTGAATGATGTTAGATTATATTATGTTCTAGGTATTTTATTTCTATTCATATAAATAATTTTTAAAGAATAATTATATTCTTTAGCTGTTAGAAAGAGGAAAAGATGAGTTGAAAATTCTGGCTGAGACACAAATATTTATCTCTGGCATTTCTTCAATGACTTCTAATGCCACTTTCAACTAAAACAAATTATTTTTGTCATTAATAATGAAGAAAATGTAAAAATAATTAAAAAACCTCCATACCTTAAGTGCTAGACTGTTTTTTTCAATCAGCAGACAGTTTCATTACTAACAAATGACTTTGACATAAGGCAGGATGAAGAAGCTGAAAATCAATGAGACCATCAATTTAAAATTTTGTCTTGTCTCTATTATTTGGCACAAAGTTAGCAGTTGTAGCTATAAGATAGGTAATATGTTGTTGATTTTTTTTCAAGTTTACTGTTTGCAATCCCATAAACTACTGCATTGATAGCAATGCCAAATGAACTCTTCATAACCTTTGGCAGCCATTCTAAAGTCATTTTTACATATGCATAGGGACCTAAATTTGCACTGAAACTCAGACTTTTTTGCAAAAGAATTAAGTGAAGCAGTCAGAAGAACAAAAGAAATAAGATAATGGTATATGTAGGTCATACTTATATAATATCCATCTGTCTCCTATAAACACCAGGAAATGATGTGATATTCTGCAGTTATTATGAGAAAATGATATAACAGAACAAAATCAACACAAATAGATTTAACAAAACACTAGTCAGGGGAAAACTTTCTACGGAGACATGTTTTTTAAGGGAAGCTAAGATTGAATTATATTTATAAGTGATAAATATAAAGTATGTATTTTGGGTACTTGATATAACATACTCAAGAAGTCAGTTAAGTAGTAAATGGCTTGTCTTTTGGGCATTGGCTGTTCATGAGTGCAAATCTTAAAAAGAAAGAGGCAATAACCTGATTGTGCTGAACATGTCTTAATATGTTTCATTCTTCAATTACCTTAATCACCCCCACTAGACTATAAGTTCTTTAAAGGCTGGGACTGTTTTATTGTTTAACCTTTTATCACCATCATCTAGCATAGCACTTTCCATATAGCCTAATATGTACTAATAGTCGCCACAAATGCTTATTGAATTTAATTGAAGTTATTCTACAGTTAGTCACCTTCACTGTTAATCCTAAATTCTATTTGCTTATAATGATAGTTTTATACCTATTTATAATGCACTCTCATATTGTTTTAATGATTTCACTAATATAATTGCTTATTTAGGATATGCGAGTCTATTTGCTAAATATCTACAATCTCTTATGAATTCTTTGGAGACAGATATCATATGCAATTCATTCTGCCTTAAAATAATATATGTTAAATTAATCTTTAATTTATTGATAGTGAGTTTCTAACTACACATGTATAATCTATGCTGAAGTGCTGATCTTCTCAATGAGGCTGGGTGGAGAGGGAATAAGGGAGAGAATTTGAGACTTAAAGTTTAAAAAAAAGTTAAAAAATTGTTTTCTACATCAACTGGGAAATAAGATATACCAGCAATGGAGTATAGAAATATATCTTGCCCTTCAAGAAAGTAAATGAAGAGTTAGGGGATGAGAAGAGGTGATGATAAAAGATAGGAGAGACTGGGGGAAGGACTAGTCAGAATGCATGCCATCTTTGGTCAAGGGGAGGTGAGAGATGGGAAGAAAATGTGGAACTCAAAACCTTGTCGAAATTAATGCTGAAAACCAAAAATAAGTTAATTAAAATAAAATACTTCTCTTTTGCTTTAGTACATGTTTTAATGGCTTTTATTTTTCTTTTGTTCTTTACTTGGGAATGGATTGGGGTAGGAGGGAGAAGGCAAGGATTTTTGCTGATTGAAAAATAATTTTTTTCTAAATATCTTTATAAAACAGTTACTTTAGTATAATGTCAAATTCCAAAACAGAATGGTTCCAATGAAGATATTTCATATAGTTGCCTTTTTCCATGTAACACCATTATGATTCAGACAAGTTTCTTGTCTGCAGCAAGAATATTCACTTTTAGGTCTGAGATACCTGAGTTTTGTTATTAAACACCTGACAGCATTCACTTGTAAATGCTAAAGATCTGGAATTTTCAAGTAAGTCAGCCAACAGCCTCAATAACCCTCTTCTTTCAATGACAATGAGAATACTGCAGTATGGAATATAAGTAACTGAACATCATGTTGAGTTCATCACTGTTGGAAGCAAGAGCAAACTGCCACAGAAATAATGCTGACTCATCTTAATTCCTTCTGTCAATTGAGTCCCTTTTTTGACTACTTCTCTTTTAGTTCCTATATCATTCAGCTATGATTCTGGGGTAACGAGGTGAATTAAAAGAAAATTACTTTTTAGTCAGTCTGAACTCTCATTTGACTTAGATTTGTGTTTATTTTCCTTTTTCTTTGTCTTCTTCCCTTTCATCTTCTTATGTTTCTTCTTCTTTCTCTTATGCTTCTCCTTACATTTTGAGGAGATGTAAGTACTGCCATCTTCACATGAGGCAGAATCCTCTATTAGCTTCTTTAACTGTTGTATCTTCACGTATTTCTCGTGATGCTTATTCCCTTTATGATGTCATATATGGTATCTTAATGTGGTATACTGAATTGTTTTAATTTCTGATTGCGTTTGATAAAGAACTGGCATTTTTGTCACTTATTCTGTGTCCACACCATTTACAATGCCAGTATTGTACAACCTTGACTTCTTTCCCCAGGGGCATCCAGATTCCTTTAATTGGAGCATGAGCCAGTCTGTTGCCTGTTCATTGCCAGTATATCGGGTATGCATTCTTGGGGCTTGGTCTCATCTTCCTTGATAAGTCCAGGAGGAAGTTTTGCATAAAAGGGCTTGAGTTGATGCTACCACTGCTGCTACTGCGGGGACTACTTCTTCTACTAGAGCTGCTGCTCCACCTATGTGACTCTCAGGCCCTCTTAGGGGTCAGAAGCATGGTAGTACCATCCTGGGCAGAGATGGGCTAGAGCTTCCCACCATGGCCAGGGAGAAGGGAGAAGAGAAAGGAACTTCTCTTTCTTTTTTCCTTAAGTTTGTCTGTTTATCAATCTGTGTATCTATCTGTTTGTCATCCATCATTTAACAATATATTACATATCAATGTATGAATACGTGGATAATGTGTGTATACACACACACACACACACACACATATATATATATATATATATATATATATATATATATATACAGAGAGAGAAGAGAGAGAGAGAGAGAAGATCTGTGTGTGGTTTTGTGTACTCATGCTTATTTTTATAAATTATGTATGTCTACATGCATCAATATACATTTTATATTCTGTATGTGTACTATAGAATCACATTTCCTAAATCCTCATTTTATCGTGGATTCCATTACACTTCTAGTCAAAATTAGTTCTTTTTTACCTACTGATTTATAGGGCTTTTTTTTTTCTCAGATCAATACAGAAGATTTTAAAAGGTATTATTTCCAAACACTAGCCTTATTAAAAAAGGCTTTATGACCAATAACTCCCATGTTTATAAAAATTCCTTTTAAATAATGCATTCCTAAAGTTATATTTATATATATGCACACATGCAGACACATACACATATAAAACATAATAGACAAGATACTAATATTTTAATAGAAATATTTCTAGTCTAAGAACAAATGGAAATGAGAATTTTGTTCTTTATTTTCAATTGGGTTTCTGTAGTACTTTAGTGATACATTAACTTTTTGAGGAAATCAATTAATATCTTTAAAAGAAAAGTAATTATAGTTTCTTACAATGTTATAGGTATTGCAATATAGAATGAAATGGTACAAATTATAAAGTCACTTTAATATCACAAATCTTCATTAATTTTGTGTTTGTATTTGGAATGGATCTCTGAAACAATTATAAATAAATATCATATTATATTAAGTTTGACAGGGAGGGAGATAATTTGGAATTCAAAAATTTAAAAATGAATGCTAAATATTATTTTATATGTAATTGGGAAAAATAAATTATTATTTAAAAAATAAAAACCTGGAGTACCTTGCCTTCAATTGGCCTATGGAGGACAAGATTATTATTCTGGGTCACTTTAAAACCATATTAGTTACAGACTATCAGCTATTGCAGGAAGTCCTTGGGAGGAATGGAATCAGAAATAGCAACAGAAATAGCAATAGTACTTTACCATTGAAGACTTTTGCATGTCATGATCTTCTCATTACCAAAACCATCTTCCATTTACCCAAGTGCAACAAAAGTTCATGAATACACCCTTGAAGCAATCATTGTCATTTAATAGACTATGTCATTCTAAAAAGAAAGGACTCAGAGCATTATGAGAATAATGAAGGTGATATGTGGCCTAGAGCACTGGACTGTTCAAAGATTTATCCTCTCCAACCTAACATTCCCACTAACAAAAGTAGTGGCCCCAACTCACGAGTCTCAGAAAAACCAATGTCAACTGGCTACAATGCTTCTGCATGTGTGAATAGTTTATTACTGCCTTGCAGAGAAAGCTGAGCTAACACACTGTTGGTAAGAGTGGAGCAGAAAAGGAGTAGGTAACCTTAGGGATTTGGTGTACAGTACCACGTTTACTCATATGGATCAGAATATTCACAGATATTAAGTTTCATTTGACCAAATAATGGAGAAATTCAGAAGCAACTAAATGAAACATGAGAATGTGTGGTTTTCTAGCAGGATGGTTTGCCTGTTTCTAAAGAGGCAATGTTTAACTCTTATCCAAAGTTTAGTGCAAACAGCTTACAGAGATATAGGATTCTTAGCCCAACAAGAAGGCAGATGAGATTCAGTTTTATGCTTACAGCAACTATCCAAAGAATATTTTTTTATAATGTGATAAAAGTGATTTGTAGGACAAAGACCTTTGATGCATCTCAACTACTCACTTCCGATGGAAGCCACATTGATCAATGCTAAGGGGATGATTCTGGAGAGATAGCTTAAACATTTCCATAGTGTTCTCAACAAACTGTCGTCAATCAATGTTCAAGACCATTTACTTCAGTTTGAGGCCACCTTTCACTAGCAAAACTTCCAACTGAAGAAGGAGATTGAATAGTTTTAGGTTCTTCTTGTGTGGCAAATACAGTAGTGCTGTTTTCATTCCAGCAGAGATCTATGAGGCAGAAGCTCCACTGCTCATAGAAATCTTCCAGGTTGTATAGCAGAGGAGGTTATTCACCAAGAAATCAAGGATGCCTCCATTGTCCATCAATATAAAGGAAAAGGAAATATGTTTTCCTGTGACAACTACAGAGGAGGCTCTTTCTTAGGCATTATTGGCAAGATTCTTGCCAAAGTCTTCCTTAATAAACTGATTCTTCATCTGGAAGATGGTCATCTAGCTGAGAGTTGATGTAACTTCAGAAAAAGCCAAGGAATGCTTGACCTGGTATTTGCTTTCATAAAACTCCAGGAGAAAATCCAGAAGCAGACGTCTGTACACAATGCTTGTTGATTTAGCCAAGGTCTTTGATATTGTCAGTTGTGAGGGCTTACGGAAGATCATGGCAAAATTTAGTTGCCCATAGAAGTTAATCAATATTATTTGTCAGTTTCATGATGTTATGTTTGCACATGCTGTATAAAATAGATAATGCTCTTATGATTTTCCAGTTACCAGTGGAGTGAAGAAGGTTGTGTGCTTGTTCTCATGCATTTTAGTGTGATATTTTCAGCAACGTTGTCATTTGTCTTCAACAAGGAGAAAAAAAGCATCAAGAGTAGTTATCCAATAGAAACTAAATTATTTAACTTGAAAAGGCTACAGTTCAAGACTAAAGGAGAGGGAGAGTTGGTGCATGATTTTTCAAAGCTGCCTTTAAGGCTGTGATGCAACAAATTATGGATTGATTCACTGTTGCTTATCCTAATTTTGGCCTAACACTTAACACCAAGAAAATAGACATTTTCTACCAGTAAGCACTCTACCATCCACATGTGGAAACTGTAAAAGAGAAATTTTAAATACTATAAATAAATTCATTTATCCTGAGAATATACTTTTCCAGAACTATCTCACCATTTGGAAGTCTCCAAAAGAATGTGTGGGAGAGAAGTATCAAGCTATCTACAAAACTGAAAGTCTACAGAGTCACTGGACTGATCTCATTATTGTACACTTGTGAAGGCTGGACAATGTACCAGAGTCATGCAAGAAAATTAAACTGCTTCCATTTGAATTGTCACAGGCAAATTCTGAAGATTGGTTGGCAAGATAAGGTATCAGACACTGAGGTTGAACTGCCAAGCATTCAAACTGTACTTCAGAGGGTGAAAACCTGATTGATTGGCCTACCTTTTCAATTGTCAAAAGTACGTTTACATAAGAGACTATTTTACAGAGAACTCACTTAAGGCAGGCACTCACTTGTGGTCAGAAGAAGTGAAACAAGAGCACTTCAATTTCTCTCTAACTGACTTTGGTAGTATTTATGAGACATGGTAGTCACCTTTATTAATATGTGCTGCTATGTTCAATGTTAGCTTGCTCAATGATTGTCTTAGAATATTCTACAGACATCATTGTTGATTTTGGTTTCTCACTGCTGTGACAAAACAAAATTCATCCAACCTAAAAATAATTATCAAAAAATTATCCAAGTGATTTGGAAGAAACTTCTTTAGTATAGGCAAGTTTTGAACTTACTCTTTCAAACTCTCATATTCATGGATAGCTTAGGCTCATAAGGTAACTACAAGGCCTCTTTTCACAACATAAAGGTAATCTTCAGCCTTGCGGAGCATGGTAATCACCAGTGTCCTTTGAGGAATCACAAAATCTTTTCTCAGTGGTTATCGATTGGTTATCCAACCTCCATTAGCCTTTAAAAATGAATATTTGCTAAAAATTATATTCAGAACAATTGGAGTAAAACATCTCTCTAAAATTGTGACATACTTTCCCTTTGATATATATGGATTTGGTAAAAAATGAGTTCCAGCTTATGAATACTTGTGATAAGATACGTCAGAGCTCATTAAAGTCTTTTATTGGTGTTCTCAAAATGTTATCCTTAAGGAAGAAGTAGCATTTCAACTGATCTCCTTGTCTAATCAGGAATCTGCCTTTCTTCATATTATCCAATCATTCTAAGCTCTTCATGCAGACATTGCTGGCAGTCACTGTTTTCCCAAGTATACTTTGATTGTGATGAAAATCTTATTTTTCTTAGTTCTCTGAAGTCCAGGCATTCCATTCCCTTCCCTTCCACGTGAAATAATTCTTTCTCTGGAAATTATTTACAGTCTTTCACCATTAAAATGTTAGATGCTGAATTTTCCTATGCTAAATTAGGTTCTAGTTTTATAGAGTTCCTCAGGATGTGACGAAGAACCTCAACCAACTAAAATAGATGTCCTATCCCACCTGCTTGGAATACCATGGTTGAAGAGAAAAATGCCCAGGCTTTACTAACATCATGTTCATTCCTCTGATTAATTATTCAACTGAGATATAGTCTAACCTGATAAACGTATCAGATATTTTAAATGAGATGACTCAATTAGTCCCTACCCTTACACTTCTAAAGTCTTAGAGATAACTAAGGAGAGAGGAAGAAGGAAATAGGATTTGCAATGTAAGGAAACAGCACAAATTGCATAGCTAAGAGCAAAGTAGGAATCAAAACCCTAAGATTTATAAGGAACTTGCAAGAAAATGAGAATATAACATAAAACCATATTTAAAATTAACAAAATATGTACTCTTTCTTCAATTCTTTTTCACTTGTATCTGACTCTTCGTGACTCATTTGAGGTTTTCTTGGCAAAGATACTGGAGTTATTTGGCATTTTCTTCTCCACTTCATATTGCAGATGAGGTGCACTGGGTTAAGTGACTTAAGTGACTTGTCCAAAGTAATACAGTTAGTAAGCCCCAGCACTCTCCAGTTCATTACCTAGCTGCCCCATCCTACACTTACAATTTTCTTAAGTATAGATACTGCTGTTTCAAACTTCCTTGTTTTTCTTTTCCCATAACGAATTCATTAAATTCACATTCTTATAGGTTTTTAGAAAAAATTTAGATACATTATCAAATAAGACCCTGGAGTCTCAGAAGTGAAGTCAGGGAGACCTGAGCTCAAATGTGGCCTCATGCCACTTAACCTGTTTCTTCAACTGTAAAATGAGGATAGTAAGTCACACCTAACTCCCAGGCTTGTGCTAGGACCAAATAAAACAATAACTGTAAAACAATTAAACCATTGCCCAGCACATAGTAAGCAATATATAAATGTTATCTACTATTAATATTATTACTGTTTTAATGGTTTTTGTAATTTTTTGTATTCCCCAGAAGAGGATGACACCTAGATTGTGATTTGTTGACAGCCATAACTAGTAAAAGACCAAGACTTGAACAAGGTAAAAATCATCTTGTCTTTTGCCTTGCTAGTCCCGGAAGAGAGCATGGTGGCTGTCACATAGTAAAGGCTTCTTAATTTTTGTTCAGAAAGAGATTATTTTCAATAGAGCACAGCTTTACAACCATAAGAACTTTGGTGATTATCTAGCCTACGCCCTTCTTAAAAAAATAAATAAATAAAAACTTGAGGAAACTGAGACCCACAGAGGCTAAGTGACTTTTCCAAGATAACACTTCTACTTGATAGCAGACCTGAAACTAATACCCAGGTATCTCATTTCTTCATCAAATAATTTTTAATCTAAGTATACATTTTCTTTCCCCAATCATTTCCTGGGTCTGAAATATTGTAGAACTTTCTTTCTTAGACTTTCATTCACACATGTCAGGACTGAGATTTTAGTAAAAATTAGAAGCTACATATAAATACTTCATCAACTGTCAAGTAACCTCCTCATACTGGTCAAAATACAGTAAAATATCCAAGGTTCACATTCACTATCTTATATTTTTTTCTTGAATAAAGATAGTGAGATTAGACTATTTAGTAAATATGAGTCTGTTATTACCTGGACTGACTGAAACAAATGATTCTCCTCCTTCTATTCAGTGCTCAAACAGAAGTGAATTTCAGTCCCATCACTCTGATCTTCCAAATAGACCTATCCTGATAAATCCAGAGGAACTATTAAGAGATTCACAACAGAAAAAGTTATATAAACATAAATTAATAGTATCATTATTTTCTATGAGACTTTGGGCCCACTACTTAACCACTCTACATGTCAATTTCCTTGTCTCACATTTAGGAGGATTGGATTAGATGACCTGTATGATCATTTGATTCAGCTGAGATAAAATCATTTTTGTAAAAACTAGCTTTCACCTACACAGTGCTTGGTTCATGATGCTTGGAATATATTGAGCAAACAAAGTTGCATTTGTCTAGATCTAGTACAGATTATGGCAGGGTTTGTAAAAATAGGAGTGATAGTTGGTTGAATCAGTCTCCTGAGGCATCAGATACCATAAGAAAGACCATCTACTCTGGGTCCATATGCCACCTTTGATCCTGTTATTGCAAGACCTAGGGAAAATCACTTAAGTAATCCAGGCTTCACTTTCCTCTTCTGTAAAATGAGAGGTTTGAACAAGATGACCTCTGAGATGTCTTGCAGTTGTGATATGGACATTTCAGTTTATTTCATTTTGGTAGTTGAGCTTTTCTGGAAAATATGGAAAAATAGCCTGGAATAAAAGATTATCTTATATTTTGTAATGTATTTACCGTTATTAATATTTAAGTAATATTGTTTAAATTAGACTGATTTCTAGATGGTCACTATAGTCACTTTTAATTTAATGATTAACATTAATAAGAAAAATAACTGAGAAAAACTATGTGGATACCTCCCAGTTACCTTTCTGGGAGGCATCCAGTGCATCATAATTCTTAGATATATTTTTTAAAAAATAAGAATATATTTTTCATCAATAATTAGTTAGCATTGAGTAGTAAAAATATGACTGGGTCTAGTTTGAGGGCACTAGGGTTTAAAACTCAGCTCTGGCACTGAAAGCCAGTATGACTTTGGACATGTTACTTGAGTCTTAATTTACTCATCTATAAAATGAGAGCTTCAGATTAGAAAATTTCTAATATCTACTCTGCCAACTCTGAATCTGTGAAGCTATGATTCTTTGACTTCATTTTAAAATCATCCTAATTTTTTTTATAATTCCTATGATTTCATAGAAAGATAGTATTCTAGGGAGAAAACTTTCCCTGCCTGTGAAGATAAGCATTTGCTTTGTAACTTGTTTGCGTACTGAATCAGTCCCCTCTGGCACTGAGAAATTAATGACATAGCCAAAATGTGTCAGAGAGGGAATATGTTACCTAGGTTATGAAACAGATTTCCCATTTAAATAATTATATTAGGTAAAATTTTATTCTGGAAAAAACCCTCTACCTAAACATTAATAAGAGAAAATTATTCCATTTCATTTTACAAAATCATCTTTAAAATATAAAGCTATAATAGTATTTTATTTTTGTATATTTTGAATGAATTGCATTACTCCTGTCATCGTTACTACTGCCTGAGAAGTGAACTTTAACCTTTGCAAACCCTACAAAGTTTGCACAGTGGTTAAGTGGTTAATTGTATATTCAGTTTCCATTTTATGATTCACAAAAATTAACATTTGAAAAAGTCCTTGCCTTTCATGTTTAGTGTGCATCTTATTTTAAAATCCTCTAAAATAAGCAGATCTTATACATTAGTTTCTGAAAAATGATTTTAATAAAATTACTGACATTTGAAGATTTGTTTATATGACCCAAAAACTGTTACTTAGTTTGTATGTTTTATACGTAAAATATATGATCATACATACATAATATAATGACGTGTGTATGTATATACATACATATATATATATATATATATATATACGTATATATGTATGTGTGTGTATGTAACCCCTAATATGGGATAGTTTGCCCTAATGGAAGTGAAAAGATGAAACATTCTACATAAAGTATTATGAAACATAGGTTTGGAGTTTAAATGTTCCCAGGCAACAGAAATTGACAAGTCCATGGAAAAAGTACCAGTCTTACAAAAAGATTAAAAACACATTAAGGACATTAAGATGAGGCAGCAGGCCTTCTACTCTCTATTTGAAAGACCCTTGACCTTTGCCCTGTTTTGTCAGTTGCCAGATGGCCCAGGATTTGAATTTCTCTATGATGGTCTGCGTAGGTCCAGTAAGAAATATGAGGCTGGAAGAACTACAGCAAAATATGTGGCATTAAATAGAATATGAGAGGGGGGAGCATTTAAAAACAGCCAAAATAATGGTGTTCAATGTCTAGAACATATCATCCTGACACCTCACCTTGGGGGGAGGAGCACTCTCTTTGCATTGTCTCTTCTAATATCTTATTTGGACATTTTTAGAGTATTCCAGCTAAATGGTTCTTTTGAATAATAACAGCTTTTCCCTGATATGAACACACAGTCACCAGTCTGATTTCTTAGGAAAATTTTCATTTATTATTGTATTACTATTGGTCCCTCAAGGTTCTAGTATTGAGTTTTACCAATTTCCAAAGTAATGAATATTGTAATTACATCTCCTTTAAGGAAAGTTTGCATCTAACTGTAGTTAAATAAGAAAGAACATCTGTCTGTGCATTTAACTTTGACTTTACAGATTTTTAGAAGACTTCGACCCCAATTACTGAACTTGCTTGTAAAAATTGGAGGTCACATGAAGGAGAATATGTATTACCAAGAAACTCACCTGAATATGAAGCACTTTCCTTCTCCAAAAATGCAGAAGGTACATTGACATTCTTGTGATATTGACCTATATACTGTTATAGATCCCAAGGGTATGAAGTAAAAAGAATTAGACCCAGTCAGCTAAGGTGTTACTTAAACCTGTTTGAGAAATAATGTCCATTAAGGGAAAACAATCCTTAGTGCTCCTAAGCCTGGGTAAATGGTTGTATAAAATTAAGATTTTGAAAATTATCACTAAAATTAAATTTGATCATAAAACTTCTTTTCTTCCCTAATCAAATGAATAAAATTCTGTTAGTGTATATTGGTCATTGAGATCACAATTGCCATTGTTCAGTTTGTATAGCAACTTACAAAGGGTTTTTAAATACAGTTTCTCATTTAATTTTCACAACTATGTGTGAGTTAGATAAGTCAAGTACTATTTTCCACAATTAACAGATCTGAGATTCATAGTTAATGTGATTTCCATGAACAGTTCATAAATGTCATCTTTTGACTAGGTCTTTTCATGTCAAGAAGTCTTGACATATTTTAATAATAATCAGGTTTTTTTAATAGACAAACCATGGAAAATATTGATTTCAATAGCTAAGATCTAAATATTTTTGATAACTTTCAAAGAAGAAATAAATGATAAGCTTGTTTAAGAAGGTATGTATAGGAAACATTCAATAACCATTTACTTTTTCTAAAGACATACAGGAGATGGGAGAAAAAGCAGATAATTTAGTATAACTTTTTTTTAAATAACAGGGTACATTAAGAATCATTGGTAAAACTTAAGCCAATAAATTTGATTTCAATTCCTAGCAAAATGTGTTATTGAAGGGATGGTTACTGAGCATCTAGAAAAGGTGATCACAAAAAGCCAGGCAGACTTCATCAAGAATTGATAAATAAGATTAAATCCACTATCTTTTTTAGCAGGTTTAAAAGATTAGATAAAATTAAATATGTTAGACATGGTTGAACGGACTTTAACAAATTATTTCTTAAATTACTCATAATATTCACATGAACAAGAAAGATATAATTAGGTAATAGCACAGCAATTTGGATTCTGAACTGGTAGAATAATAAATTCATAAAGGATTCAATAACAGGCAACTTAGAAGACTTATTTCTTAAGCACAGTATCTCAGTGGCCTATGCCGGGCTTTGGGCTCTTTTGTCACAATGGATAAATGTATAAATTGGTGGACCTGGACTATGGAAGAACTGACTTCAAATTTGACTTCAGACACTTGATATCCATATGACTCTGGGCAAGTCACCTAACCTCTGTAGTTTCCTCTCCTGTAAATGGAAATAATAATAGTGCATACTTCCCTATGTTGTTCAAAAAACAAATGAGGTAGTATTTGTGAAGCCCTTAGCACAATGCTTGGCACATGGTTGGTTGTTTGGTTGATTGATTGCTGTCCTTCATCTTTGAAGAGGACCAAATGACATCACCATGATAGAGTAAAATTTCAGTGTGTCCAAGAGTGGCTGATCAGATAAATATGAGCTCAGAATTCTCTATCATTGGGTACAGAGAGTCCGTGTGAATATTTGTGGTGGATATCCCAAATTTGCGCATTCCTATGTTTTACTTTGTGTTCTCTCAGTTCTGCTTTGCTCGAAGAGCACAGCACACTTTCTGATGTGAGCATGCCATGCTGAGTGGTCCTGTGCCAGTGTCTCCCATGTTGAACATTCAGATCCAAAGTTCTTGAGAGACACCTTGAGGGTATCCTTGTATCCCTTCTTCTGATGACCATGTGATCTCCTGCCCCATGTGAATTCTCCATAAAATAGTCTTTTTGACAGGTACATATTTTGCATTCAAACAACGTGGCCAGTCCATCAGAGTTGCACTCTCTGAAGCATAGTTTGAATACTTGGCAGTTGAACTCAACTTCAACCAGACTTCAATGTCTGTTAACTTATCCTGCCAGGAGATCCTCAGAATCTTCCTAAGACAGTTCAAAAGAAAGCAACTCAGTTTCCTGGCATAACACTGGTTGACTGTCCATATTTCACAAGCATATAAGAAGGAGGTCAGCACAATTGCTCTGTAGACCTTCAGATTGGTAGTCAGTTTAATACTTCTTCTCTCCCAAACTTTTCTTCAAAGCCTTCTAAACACTTAGCTAGCTCTGGCAAAGCATGCGTCAGCCTCACTGTCGATGTGTACATCCCTAGAAAGTACACTACCATGATAACTGAACTTATCCACAGCATTCAAAACTTCTCCATTTGTTATAACCAATGGTTCCACGTATGGATGGTGTGGTGGTGGTTGATGGAGTACCTATGTATTTTGATGTTAATTATTAGGTCAAAATTAGCACAAGCACCAGAAAATTGATCCATACTTTGTTTCATCACAAGTTCAGAGGCTAAGTTGAGTGCATAGTCATCTGCAAGCAGAAAATCATGCACCAACACTCCCTCCACTTTGATCTTGGCTTGTAGCATTTTCAAATCGAAGAACTTACCATCAGTATGGTAGTTGTCCTTGATGCCCAGTTTATCCTCATTGAAAGCATTTGACAACATGGCTGAAAACATCATGCTAAAAAGTGTGGGAGCATGCACACAGCCCTATTTCACACCACTTATAAGAGGGAAGGCAAGAGAGCATTGCTTATTATTCAGGACCTAGGCAAACATGCCATCATACTGATGAACTTCTCTGGTCAACCAAATTTTGACACTATTTTCCACATGTCCTCTAGACTAAAAGTGTCAAAGGCCTTGGTCAGATCTACAAATGTTGTGTACAGACCTCTGTTCTGCTCCTGGAATTTGTCTTGGAGTTGTCGGGCAACAAACACCATATCCACTGTTCCTTGGCCCTTTCTAAAGCCACACTGGCTCTCAGGTATATGACCATCATGCAGGTGAAGGATCAGCCTATTAAGCAGGACTCTAGCAATAATTTTTCCAACAATGACTAAGGAAAAGATCTCCCTGTGATTGTCACAGGGCAATCTATTCCCTTTACCCTTATAGAGAGGGACAATGGAAGCATCCTTAAACTCTTGGGTGATAACTTCCACTTGCTATATAACCTGGAAAATTTCAGTCAGCTCTTGTATGAGCAATGGTCCTCCTACCTAGTAAATTTCAGCTGCAATAGAATCAGCACCAGGTGCTTTATCACATGAAAGGAGTCTAATGGCACTCAAAACCTCTTCTTCAGTTCGAAGTTCAGCTAAGGAGGAATTGATTTCAATCTGAGGTAAATGGTCAATGGTTTTAGCATTGATTGATGATAGTCTGTTGAGAGCATTATGGAAGTGTTCATCCCATCCCTCTAGGATCATGTTCTTATCACTAATCAATGTGGCTCCATCAGCTCTGAATAGTTGTGATGCACCATGGGTTTTTGGTCCATAAATAACTTTCAGGAAATCATAAAAGCAACTTGGATTGTTACTATCAGCATAAAACTGAATTTCATCTGCCTTATTACTGAGCCAGGAGTCCTGCATCTCTCTAAGCTTTGCTTGTACTTTGCTTTTGATAGAATTAAATGCTTCTTTCTTAGAGGTGGATGACCTATCCTCCTCATAAATCCTGTGGAGTTCCAATTTCTCATTTAGCAACTTCTGAATTTCCCCATCATTTTCATCAAACCAGTCTTGGTGTTTGCAAGTATTATGACCCAGATGAGAAAATGCCATGCTGTATACCAAATCTCTGAAAGCTGCCCACTTCTTTTCCATTCCATGGTCAGATGGATTTACAAGTGAATTCTATCAAGAATTTAAAGAGCAGTTAATTCCAATGCTATATAGATTATTTGGGAAAATTGCTTAAGAAGGAATTCTACCAAATTGTTTTTATGATACAAATATGGTTCTGATACTTAAACCAGGAAGAGCCAAAACAGAGAAAGAAAATTATAGACCAATTAATCTAATGAATATAGATGCAAAAATTCTGAATAAGGTATTAGCAAAAAAATACAGCAACTTATCCTGAGAATAATACATTATGGTCAGCTAGGATTTATATAAGGAATGCCGGGCTGGTTCAACATTAGGAAACTATTAACATCATTGATCATATCAACAATAAAACTAAGAGAAACCACATAACTATTTCAATAGATGCAGAAAAAGCTTTTGACAAAATACAACATCCATTTCTATTGAAAATATTAAAGAGTGTAGGAATAAATGGAACATTTCAAAAAATAATAAGCAATTACCTAAAATGATCAGGAAGCATTATATGCAATGGAGATAAGCCAGATTCATTTCCAATAAGATCAGGTGTGAAACAAGGATCTCCATTACCATCCCTGTTATTCAATAAGGTACTAGAAATGTCAGCTGTAGCAAAAAGAGAAGAAAAAGAAATTGAAGGAATTAGAATATGCAAAGAAGAAACTAAGTTATCACTCTTTTCAGATGATATGGTCATATATTTAGAGAACTGCAGAGAAGCAGGTAAAACCTACTTGAAATAATAAACAACTTTAGCAAAGTTGCAGGTTGCTAAATAAACCCACATTCATCATCTGCACTTCTATATATTACAAACAAAGTCCAACAGCAAGAGATAGAGAAATCTCATTTAAAGCTATGGTAGGCACTATAAAATATCTGGGAGTCTATCTGACAAAATAAACCCAGGGACTATATGAACACAATTACAAAACACTTTTCACACAAATCAAGTCAGATCTAATTAAGAGGAAAAACATCAGTTATTCATGGATAGCCAAGCCAGTATTATAAAAATTACTATTCTACCCAAATTAATTTATGTATTCAGTGCCATTCCAATCACACTATCAGATAATTATTTTCTAGAGCTAGAAAAATAATATTAAAATTCAGCTGGAAGAAAAAAATTCCAGAATATCAAGGGAACTAAGGAAAAAAATGTTAGGGAAGGTGATCTACCCCTACCAGATCTCTGTATTAAAAAGCAGCAATCATCAAAACTACTTGGTGATGGCAAAGAAAGTGATGGAATAAGTTAGGTACTCAAGACACAATAGTCAATGAATATAGAAATCTACTGTTTGATAAACCCAAGGACTCAAATTTGTAGGATAAGAACTCACTGTCTGATAAAAATTGCCTAGAAAACTGGATAACAGTAGGGCAAAAACTATGCTTAGACCAATGCCTGACACCATATACAAGAATAAAGTCCAAATGTACACATGATTTAGGTACAAAGATTGATACTATAAATAGCCTAGTATAGCAAGGAATAGGGCACTTGTCAGATCTATGGAGAATTGGAGAAATATTTGGCCAAACAAGAGATAGAGAACATTATGAAGTACAAAAATTGGTAATTTTGATTACATTTACTTGAAAAGTTTTTGCACAAGCAAACCCAGTGCCACCAAGATTAGGAGGAAAGCACAAAAGTGGAAAAGAATTTTTAGAACTAGTGTCTGTGATAAAGGCCTCATTTCTAAAATATATAGAGAACTGAGGGAAATGTACAAGAATATGTCATTACTCAATTGATAAATGATCAAAACTTATGAACAGATAGTTTTCAGAGGAAGACATATCTCTTGTCATATGAAAAAAATGCTCTAAGTCACTATTGATTAGAGAGATGAAAATCAAAACAATACTGAGGCACCATATCACACTTATTACATTGGCTAACATGATAAAATACGATAACAAATGTTGGAGAGTGGGAACACTAATTCATTGCTGGTGGAGTGGTGAGCTGATCCAACTATTCTGGAGAGCAATTTTGAACTATGCTCAAAGGGTTACAAAAATAGGCATACTCTTTGACTCAACTATATCACTTCTGAGACTGTATCCGAGATGTTAGAAATGGGAAAGGGTTCCACATGTACAAAAATAATAACAGTAACTCTCTTTGTGGTGACCATAAACTGGAAAATAAGGGGGATACCCATTAACTGGGGAATGGCTGAACAAATTGTGGTATATGAATATAATGGAATACTATTTTTCTATAAGAAGTGATGAACAGGAAGACTTGAGGGAGGCCTGGAAGCTGTTAAATGAACTGATGATGACTAAAAGAAGCAGAACCAGGATAACTTTGTACACAGCAACAATCACAGTGCAAGGAATTTTTCTGGTAGACTTAGTTCTTCATTGCAATACAAGGACTTAAAAAATTCCCAGTGATCTCTTGAGGGAAAATGCCTTGCATATCTAGAGAAAAAACTGAAATTGGATCACAGAATGAAACAGACCATTTTGTTTTGTATTATGTTTTGTTTTGTTTTGTGGTTTTTCCCATTCATTTTAATCCTTCTGTGCAACATAACTAAGATGAAAAATGTATTTAATAGGAATGTATCTGTAGAATCTATAAAAGATTGTACACCATCTCAGGGAGGAAGTAGGAAGGGAGGGGGAAAGGAGGGGAAGGGACAGGAAAAATCTAAGATAATATGGACATGATTATTGAATGCTGAAAATGAATAAAATTATTTAATAGAAAAATGAATAAAAAGTTGATTTCCTAGTTCCTCCCTCCCTTGCCACTCCCCTTACTGAGGTAGTGAGCAATTTGATGTAGTTCAAGTTTAATCATTCAAAATATATTATATTAGTCATATTGTGAAAGAAGACATAGATCCATATTAAAAGGAAACACATTAAAATGAAAAAATTAGTGTGCCTTCATCTGCTTTCCATCTCCTATCATTTCTTTCTCTGTAGGTGGAAGACATTTTTCATTATAAGCCCTTTGAAAGTATCTTGGAAAAGTATATTGCTGAAAAAAGCTTAGCCATTCACAGTTGATCATGATACAGTATTGTTACGATGTACAGTGTTCTCTTGGTTCCCCTCATTTCCTGAAATCTGCCTACTCATCATTTATTGTAGGACAGAAATAATCTATTACAACCATATGCCACAACTTGTTCAGACATTTCTCAATTGATGGGCATCTCCTCAATTTCCAGCTCTGCCACCACAAAAAGAGTTGCTATGCATATTTTTGTACATGTAGATCCTCCTCCCACACACTTTTTTTTTTCAAATCTCTCTGGGCCACAGACCTAGTAGTGCTATTACTGGATCAAATTGCATAGTCAAATCAGCAATAGATTTACCTTTTATGATGAATATGCCAAACAATTAACCTGTGGATTAACTAAACATCTATGAAGGTTATTTCTTACTACATACAGAGTTTAAAGATGACCACTCACCAATCATTTATCCACAGAGCAAATGCTATAAATTGAATGAATCATATCCTTCTCCCATTCTCTTTCTCTTTTACATCAACACCAAAAGTGGGCCTAAGCTCACCGTCTGTGTTGTTTGTGCTTCTCAGTTTCAAGTGCTGTGGAAAAAAAAAGTTTTAACCAAGAATTTGCACAAGATGTTACAGTCAGTCAATCCAGCATGGCAGCCATAAGAAATCGGGGTGCTCAGGTCTCAAATCAGAAGTGGTTTGGGGAATTGGAACTGGAACTTTGCTCTATAGGAACTGACCTAAATTGTGAAACTATTTCCCTTCTCCCTAGATACTGAGGTAATACAAGGTGAGGAGGGAATTTAGGTCTATTGCTAGGGAAGATATATATACATATATATATATATATGTATGTATTTATAACTACATTTCTTGAATTATATATTGCTCTGGAAAAGTCAATATTAATGCCAGTGGCTCAATGGAACTGAGGTGTAGTGCACCACCACTACAGATGGAGCAGGACCACAATGGGCCATAATCTAGTGATTCACTGACAGAAAGAATAGACTCCCCTAAATGGTATTTTTTTACTTTACTTTTCAGTGTTCTATAATCACTTCCACGTAATTTACATTTCCCCCCCTCCCTGAGAAGGCATACAGTTTTATATAGGTTCTACACATACATTCCTATTAGAAAATATTTTCACCTTAGTCAAATTGCATGGAAGAATTAAAATGAATGGCAGAAATCCTAAAGCAAACCAAAACATAATAAAAAAGAAAATAATCTGCTACATTCTGCAATCGAATTCCATAATTATTTCTCTGGATGTGGAAGGCATTTTGCCTTAAGAAACCATTGGGAATTTTTTAAGTCCTTGCATTGCAATGAAGTACTAAGTCTACCAGAAAAAAAAAAAAAAACCTCTCATACTGTGGTTGTTGCTGTGTACAAAGTTCTCCTGGTTCTGCTCCTTTCACTCAGCATCTGTTCATATAAGTCTTTTCTGGTTTCCCTGAAGTCTTCCTATTAATCATTTCTTATAGCACAATAGTATTCCATTACATTCATACACCACAATTTATTCAGTCAATCCCTAATTGATGGACATCCCCTTGATTTCCAGTTTTTGGCCACCACAAAGAGAGCTACTATAAATGATTTTTGTACATATGGGACCCTTTCTCATTTTTATGATTTCTTGGGGATACAGTTCTACAAGTGGTATACCTGGGTCAAAGCTTGGGTAGGCTTCTGTCAAAGTAAATCAATAAATCAATTATTTTGCTTTCAGCTTAAAATTATGCTACCCTTGAACCAGTCTGTACAATAACTGAGAGAGAGATAATAAAGCCCTCATTGCTGGATCACAGCTCCACCAACAATGAATTCATGTTCCAACTCTCTCACATCTTCTCCAACATTTATCGTCAGCTTATTTTATCATGTTAGCCAATCTGATAGGTGTGAAGTGGTATCTCAGAGTTGTTTTGATTTGCATCTCTCTAATCAATAGTGGTTTAGAGTATTTTTTCATATAACTATAGATAGCTTTAATTTCATCCTCTGCAAACTGCATGTTCATATCCTTTGACCATTTATCAATTTCCCCTACATGTTATTAAAGAGCCCTAAAAACCTTGCATAAGGGGAGAAATCTAACTCATCTGTTCTTCAGGCAGTAGGTGTCAGAGTAGTTCATGTTCTTTTTACAACCTTTGAGTACATCAGTCTCTTCTGGCCCTCAGTTTCCTTTGCAGTAAGATTAGATGCAATATAAATCTTACTTTAACTCGTTGTTGTGGTGTTGGTGGTTGTTGTTCATCCTTAATTGCAAAAGAAGACCAATGTCATCAGGAGAGTCATATCTTCATGACCTTATGAAGTCAGATCTGTTTTGTTATTAGCTATCTATACGAATATAGAATCATACACATAAAGCTTGGGTAGACTTCTGTCAAAGTAGATCAATAAATCATTTATTTTCCTTTCAGCTTGAAATTATGCTATCCTTGAACCAGTCTCTACGATAACTGAGTGAGAGATAATAAAGCACTCAGTAGAAAGAGAACCAATTAATTTGTTAAATTCTCATTGAAACTCTTAGGTCACCAAGTAATCCCTCAAATACAACATTTCATTTTATGATTCTGATCATTGCTCGCTCTGCACTAGCATATATTATGTGATTAAGCACCAACAATCAAGTCACAACCCTTACCCCTGTGAACATCATGATGATTCTCCAAGGAAATAATTCCACTGATAAGCTTTATGTACACATAACAAACTCATTTTACTCCCTAATCAAGCTATTACAGAAGAGCAAAGCCATGGAGTCTCTGGAACATCATCCAAATTTGCCAGAAGGTACCACCTCAGCTCCCCAAATGCAGGGTATGAGTCTCCTGAGTTTCGCATCCTCTCAAAAACTCTCTGTGATAGAAGACACAACAAATACTATTTTACCATATTCTAGGGCTGGCCTCCCATAGTCTTGTGTGCAGGCTTCGATTCACCATATTTCTAGGGTAGCTATTAAATACTTCAAAGACACATATGAATTTACTTCTTGAGGCCTTTAAATATGGCACCCCTGTGTTCACACCCATGAATCCATGGCAATTATTTTTCAGGATAACTGAAAGTGGGGCCCACAAGGTGAAGAGGTAATTTTTCACACCAACATCAATAGATACATCTTCTCTCAGGCCTACAACATCCCATCCTTTGGAGAAAAACTATGTATCAGTACTGGACAAGTAACATCTCAGGAAACATATATATGCCTGATGCCTGATTTAGGGAAGCAGAATAGAGTCCTATTGTGTCACTGTGTAAATTTAGAATTTGACAATGAATGAGACAAAAACAAGGCATGGGATTTTGTGACAGGGACAACGGAGAACTCAATCCTTCACTTCCTTTTCCATCTTTTTTTTCCTCTTATGATACCCTAACAGCAGTTTCCATTGAAATTATACCTTTTTGAAAGAAAACCAAAAAAGTTAAAATTTCTTGAATGTAAACATTTAGAAAATCTTATTCTTACCTAATCTCTCTTTGTCTCTTGGTCTCACTTTTTCTCTCTGTCTCTGTCTCTTTCTCTCATTCTCTTTTTTTGAGAGACAAAGGAGAAATGGAAACACATCTCCTTATTGACATCAAATGAAATAAAACTGATTGGAAGTCATCTCTCCCAACCTTCATTTTAAGCCTTTAAAATGTTCATTGGTGTATATCAGTTTGGAAAAAATAATTATAATGTTTCTATAATTGCTATATCTTCCACAGAAAGAATTTGATCTCTATCATTTCCCCCTGCCTTGAATATTAAGAACTTTGTCTGCAAGGAAGTCAATTAAATAATTGTTTTCAGTAATCACACTTACTTCTCAATGAGTCTTCCTTTTCAATAAACTGGGAGAAATGCTTTGACCATTTTATTTCATTTTGTTTTAAATTAGAAGCAACAAAGGATTATTTCTCAAGGATCTGAACTTTCTTTCCATCATTTACTAACTCCATAGTTTTGGTTCAGCTGTTCTAATTATAGATTTTTCTATCATTAGTCTACAGGTTACCTCAACAACTTATTTTTTTAATGCACATTAAATAAATATTCAAAATTATCCATTTTGAGAGTTCAAGCTTTTTGTCAAATAAAAAATGTGTTAAAGAGAAATATTTCTCAGTCTTGAGCACACAATTCTATCAGCCTAAATTTTCCCTTTCTTCCTCCAACTCATCCCTTAAACCCCAAGTTTATATGGCCCATAAATGCAAGATGAGAAGAAAAGCATTTCACCATTGCTACATATTCTGAAATTTTGAAGTTTAGTTCCCTATGTGTTCCCTATGTGTTCCCTATGTGTTCCTATGTGTTCAACAGTATAGAACATGTTAAGTAATATGAACTTTCCTCTTACTTTGCAGAATTTAAAAGACTCATTAATTAAATTGCTGTCTTTGGGTCTCATTGAAATCAAATAAGACAGAACTAGTTAAGGATGTCAATAATAGTATTGTAACCCTCTATCATCAAAAGGGACATCGTTCATATATTATAAAATATATGCTACCATTTATTCCTTAACAAATATATGTCATTATGAGTTAGGCAATATTGGTTCATAGCTTTGTTGTGGGAAGAATCATTAGAAATAGGGTTGTTGTTTTTTTTTTTCCCACAGAATTTTTGAGTGGTAAGAAATCTTGGTGGTCATTGATCTCTTTCACTATCCAGCCAAAAAAACCCACACATACAAAAAATTGGTTTTCTCTACAACTGTCTATGCAAAATTTTGCTTTGAGATACCTAAAGGAGGGAATCCACTGTCTCACAAGCTAACTCTAATTGTTAAGAAGTTTTGATGATGAAAATGAAGATGATGAGTATGATTTTTCTTGATCCTTCATTATATCTTCCTATCTTTGATCTACGTTCAACATTCTGGAACAAAGAAAATAAGGCTAATATGATTCCTTCAAATCCATGAAGATGGAAATCATCTTCCTGATTATTCTTCTTTCATTGATTCAACCAATCTTCTTTTGGCACAAATACACCTCCAAATACGTGCAGCCTTACCAATCTTCTTCCTAAAAAATGGGATCTAAAGTTCAGTAAAATAATTTAGATGTATTATGAAAAGTATAGAGGACAGCATATTCCCAGAAGCTATATTCTTTTACTGAAGCCCAAATTTCTAGTATCCTTTTGGTTGCTTTATCATATTGTTGACTAATATTGAATGCCCAGCCTACTTAAATCCCCCAGACATTTTTAAACAAATTGCTGAATGTCCAAGTTTCTTCATTCTACTACTTGTGAAGTCAATTTTGAAACCAGGTATAGTTATTCCAATTAAATTATCTTATTGGATTCATTTAAGAATTCCAGACTGTTAAGTTATTTGAAGGAGGATGGAAGATATTTTTCTTCATTTTCTATCATCTAAAAATTTAACAATCAAGGATCTTGGTGAATGATAAGAAAGTATCAAAAGTTAAAAAATCTTGGGCTGTCCAGAAGAGATCTTCTAGGCACACATTGAGTCACTGGTGATTAGACATACTCATCTTTCTTAATCCTCTCTTTTTCATATTTTCTTCTTTTGTTATATTTAAGATCTTTGGATGACTATAATGTTTACTTGTCAAGGTGATACTTTCCTGCTATCTTCATTGGAAAACTGGACTTTAGTATTGTATATACTGTCTCTAATAGGTAATATTTTCTCCTTACCCTACCATGGACTTCATGGCATTTATTATCCTTCTCATAAGCCTCTGTCCTACAGAGTTATCCTCCACCTCTTGCTTTTCAAAACCAATTTGTTTTGACTTCCCCAAATTACCTTATTATAATATCAGTTCCCTTAGTTTGAATTATATTAAGTTGAAAAGTTTCTATACAAACAAAGCTAATGCAACCAAGTTTAGGGGGAAGTAGAAAACTGGGAATTTTTTAAAACTAGTATCTGTGATAAAGGCTTCATTTCTGAAATTTGCAGAGAAAGGTGTCAAATTTAAAGTAATAAAATAAAGTAATAAAAATCATTCCTCAATTGACAAATGGTCAACGGATATAAGCAGGCAGTTTTCAGAGAAAGAAATTAAAGCTATCTATACTCATATGAAAAATACTCTAAATTACTATTGATTAGAGAGATGCAAATCCAAACAACTCTGAGTTACCACATCAGACCTATCAGATTGGCCAACATGACAAAAGAGGAAAATGATAAATGTTGGAGACACTGTGGGGCAAGTTGGAACATGAGTTCATTGTTGATGGACCTGTGATCTTATCTAATCATTCTGGAGAGCAATTTGGAAATAAGCACAAAGGGCTATATAAATGTGCATACCCTTTGACCTAGCAATACTACTTTTAGGGATGTATCCCAAAGAGATCATAAAAATGGGAAAAGGACCCACATGCACAAAAATATTTATAAGAGCTCTTTTGTGGTGGCCCCGAACTGGAAATTCCAGGGATACTCATCAATTGAGTAATGACTGAGCCAGTTGTCATATATGAATGTAATGGGATACTATTGAGTTATAAGAAATGATGAATGGCCAGTTTCAGAAAAACCTGGTAATTCTCATATGAACTGATGCTGAGTGAAGAGAGCAGAACTAGTAGAACAATGCACACACTACCAGTCATATTGAGATATGACTGACTTTGATAGATTTAGCTCCTCTCAGCAATGCAAAGGCCTAAAACAACTTCAAACGACTCATGATGGACAATGCAATCAACATATGGAGTCTGAATGCAGATTGAAGCATATTATTTGCTCTTTTGTGTTTTCTTTTGTATTTTTCTTTCTCATGGTTCCTCCCATACATTTAAATTCTTCTACACAACAGGACTAATATGAAAATATGCTTAATAGCAATGTATATGTAGAGTCTATGTTGGATTGCATGCTGTCTTGGGGAGAGGGGAGTGGAGGGAGACAGAGAAAATTTAAAACTTTTGGAAGTGAGTGTTGCAAACTAAAACAAAATACATTTGTAAAAAGAGTGAAAGAGCAAGAAAAACAGAGAGAAAGAGAGAGAGAGAGAGAAAGAGAGAGAGAGAGAGAATGTGTATGAAAGGCAGCGAACCCAAATATCCAAGACACATATATCACATTCCAAAAGAAATCTTTTCACTTTTTACACTATATCAATTATCTTTCTGATTAATTCCACAGAGAAAATTCTCTCCACAACCCCTGTCATGGGTTTGCTGGAACCAGAACAAAAGGCTGGCAAACTGATGGTTAAATTTTTAGTGGGAATATTTAGGCATTAGAATTTGGCAAACTAGCATTCAGAATTTGCTTACTTTATTCATTCATTCATCTCCCCATTCATTCGTTTATTTACTTGTTTTTTTTGCTTATTTATTTATTTTATCTAGACTAGAGCTGTCAGATTCAAATGGAAATGAGGACCACTAAGCTGTATATAAAGAGGCTAACCATATTATTGTCTTAGAAAATGACATTGATATTATCTATGCTTTATTGTGTTTTTAATTATGTTGTTAAATATTTCCAAATTATAATTTAATCTAGCATTGGCACATTACCGACAGTTTGTTTGACTACTCTGCTCTAGACTCAAGCAGATGATGGGAGAGGCAGAAATACAAATAATATGGATTCAATTTTAAAGTGTGTCTAAGAAATTCCCAGTCCCCTCTCCACAGAAGAAAAAGTCATTAGACATTTACAAGCTCCCACTTTCTCAGTCCAAATCCTCCCCCATCACCATTAGCAAGCTTAGATTCAATTAAATTAAATTCATTAAACATTGATTAAGTACCTACTATGTGCCAGACATATGTAGATGAGGATAATCTAGGCTCTTTCTGAATAGAGGGGAAGCATGAAAGTGTGGTGAGGCAGGACACCAGTCTTGGACTTGACCTGTCATTGCAACTTCAGGGCAATGTCTAAAAGCTATATATATGCAAGACAAGGTCAGGGATTCATTAGCACTGTTCATTTTCTAGGCCAGAAATACTATCCTGCAAGGTTAGAGAAAATTAAAGTGCCAGTGGGCTATTAGTAAAAGAACAGGGAATCAGGTTGATTTCTCTGTCAGTGATAGAATTAAGTTCCCTGTTTTTAATACTTTTTTTGAGTTCATTTGATGCCCTTGTTTTCCTTCTGTGGGAAATAGTATGGAATGATGAAAAGAATGCTGGTTTTGGAGTCAGAAATCACAGATTAGAATCTTTACTCTTCCAATTTACAGCTTCCAAGACTTAGTCAATTTGGTTAACTTCTCAAGACACTGTACCCATCTTCAAAATGAGGAGACTGAACGAAATAATTTCTCAATTCCTTATTGATTTAAGTCCATAAGGATTCGATGATGATGGGCTAAAATCACATACTGTTTTATGCACCCATCCATAAATCGATTATGCTTATCTTATTTAGTCAAAAGACTTGGATAGTATAAATTTCTGGTTTCAAAGTTATATTAGGAAGCTGGGTAGCAAAACACAGAGAACATTGGGCTTGGATTCAAGATACACTTGAATTTAAATCCAGACTCATGTACTTATTAGCTGAGTCACCCTAAGTAAGTCATTTAACTACTGTCTACCTTAGTTTCTTCAACTGTAAAATAAGGATAACTAGTTAGGATAGTGGAGAGTGTTCCAGTCCTGGACTCAAAAAGACTTATCTTCCTGAGTTCAAATATGGTCTCACATACTTACTAGATATAAGACTCTATGCAAGCCACTTAACCCTGTTTGCCTCAGTTTTCCCATCTGCAAAATGAGCTAGAGAAAGAATTGGAAAACCATTCCAATATATTTGCCAAGAGAAGTCCAAAAATGGGTTCATGAATAGTTGGATAAGGATGAAACAACTGGGGAAAATTTTATTTAACTTACATTATTTTAACTTGTAACATTTTTTTCCCTGAGAAATATGCTTTCAATAGGGTAAGAATTACAAGAATAAACATTTTATAATTTAATAGAAAATATCAAAACATCAACATCTAACATAATAAGTTAATTAAAAATGTTACTCACTGACCACCAATAATATTTTAGTTACCCAATTAAATATACATGGCTATCTATCATGTCCATTTGCAATGAAATTATATTAACTCTCACCTCCACATTCTTCTACATGGTAGAATGTAACATATTTATTTGGGGGATAATTCTGTGATTCTCACCCATCACATTCCCAACTGCTCTTTAAAATGCTTTAATCAGAGCTAGTATTGGACAGTATTATGAAGTAGGAAAGGGTTTGTGGCACCTATCAATTCCACCATCATAAAATGGAATCAATGAATAAGGCCTTTGAGATCAGTTAAAGCAAACTTCATACATCTACAACAAACTACATACATCTACATTTAAAGCAAACTACATATTTCTACAGCAACCATAATAAATGATCATCTAGCCTCCACTTATAAATTTGCATTGATGCAAAACTCAGGGAGAATCAGGAGATCATTTTATCTACTGAATATATATGTCCAAGGTAATATGGCATCTACATTGGCTTCATTTGTGTTTGCATGTATATGTTATGTTAATATACCTGTGCATATACAAGCACAAAGCAAATACAGGAATTATAATTGGAAGTCTAGAAGACTACATTTGGCATACTTTGCCAGTTGAAGATCGTACATGTAGTAAATGTTTAATAAATACATAGTGATTGATGGCTTGATTGTCCTGGATCCAAGAGTTCTCTAAACTTTAATTTTAATAGTAAATTTAGTAACTTAGTAAATACTAAATGCAATACTAAATTTTAATAGTAAATTAAAGATAATGAAAATGGCACTACTTTCTCAAAAATAATGTGAAGGTTGTATGCTATGCAGTGTAAAATATGAAATCTTGTTATTGTCTAGATCAAATCCTCCATTTTTATAAAGGTTCAAATTAAGTAAAATGGATTCAATGTATTGATATATGATTAACCGTTCATTAATTCAATGACTAAGATTAAGTAGTGGGTTCTCCTTAAGATATCTTCAAATTAGTAATTTATACTCAGAAATAAATGTACTCCTTGAAAAGAAAGAAGGCACATGAAGGACATCAAACAGAAATTTGAACTGTTAAAATTTTCAAACTAGTATCAATGACAATAACATGATTCATATTTGGGGGAAAATGAGCAATCAGATTGAGACATAATAATTCTATAGTGATTTTTATTTGTAGTAAGGAAAACATGATGTTGGTGGCTTGGTGAAAGAATAATATTGATATGAGATAAGGGGGGAATAATGTTTCTAACTAAATGGAAGAAAATGTTCAAATATGTGAGTAATAGCAGATTTTAGGTAACTGTTGCCCTGTGGACTAAGAAATTGGAGAGGTGAACATTATAAAGATAGTAGGCCACTGAGGCTTTCTATAAGTGGAAATAAGCTTCTCTTCCCATTGGTTTTGTATTCTTTAAAATTCTGATTAATATTCTCATATGTGACTTCTGATGCCATAAACAGTTAGTGTTACTGTGGCAACTTTAGAGGAAAATTATTAGAATATTCTTGCCATTTTTCCTGAATGCAAATAAATGCCCCTAGGTTATGTAGTTTTCTTTCATAGCTGTAATTCATAGGAAACCAGGTAATAATATATAATAGCCAAAAATGCTCATTTAAAAAACTGCTGTATGTTTTAAAGGTTATGAAAATGATGGTAGTTATGATGTGTCTATGATTTAGAGAAAGGCAGTAAGTAGAGCAAAATGTCATTAGAGAAAAAGTTTTAAATATCCATCATCACTTATCTTGAAGAGACCATTTCAGCAATGACAAGAAACAAACATAGAAAAACAAAAACAGACAACAACTTGCTAGAAATTTTATTTCCCTTTTGTGTGCATCTGTATATCTACAGGTTAATGATATTACTAAGATGTTCAGGAGGTTCCAAAAGCACTGTTCATTTCCATAACGGGCCATGTAATTGGTTAATATAGTACCATTTTTGTTAGCTTTTATAATGAATATGTCATACAATGAATTGGACCCACAAGCATCTTATTCTCCTGTGGCATATTCATTAAAAAAAACCTGTAGAAATGTAGGATTACCTAATTTATCATCTCCAGCAGGTTTTGTTAAAAGCAAATTCTTCTTATGGCAAAGCACTAGGAAAATATTGTGAAAACATGAAAAAGTACAAACAGAGGAAATGAAAATTATAAGCTATCTTGATTGTGTTAACTATCCCTAAGGAAGAAAAGGAGAAGACAGAAGAAGATAATTAACAAAAAAAGACAAAGTTGAGGCAAATAGTTGATGACCACTTTAGAAAGAGCCTAAAATGTAGATATTCTTTAATTAATCAATTAATCAATAAGCATATGTTCTCAATATATGTCACACTTCGCTAAGCACTGAGGTTACAAAAAAAGGCAAAACATTGTACCTGCCCTAGAGGAACTTACAATCTTTTGAAGGAAACAATATAGAAACAGATATAGACAAAGTAAGCTATAATCAGAGAAAATAATTAATAACTAAGGGAGGGAATTAAAAAGAAATTTAAATGATAATTTTGCTTCATGTTTAAAAGGAACAGCAAGTTGTGCATAACGGATTTTCAGTTTCATCCTTTTTATTGTACTATTCTTGTTAATTTCAGAAATTATAAATAAATAAATATGTATGCCTATGTATGCACACACATATCTTATACTGCAGAAATTAGAAAAAGAATTGAAAAATAAGGTAGGTTTTATTTGGGATTTAAAGAAAATAAAAGAGATCATTAATCAGAGAGGAGGAAAGATAGTATTCCAGGCATGAGGGATAGC
This sequence comes from Potorous gilbertii, assembly GCA_028658325.1. NCBI lineage: Eukaryota > Metazoa > Chordata > Mammalia > Diprotodontia > Potoroidae > Potorous > Potorous gilbertii. The sequence goes on from CM053770.1 coordinate 466,882,520, forward strand.
CAGAGGAAAATGATGGGAGTGAAAGAGCTAGGAGGCCACTTTCATTGAATCAAAGAGTTTGTTCAAAGGTAGGAGGGAGGGAGATTCTGGAGGGCTTTTAATGCCAAATACAAAATTTTGTATTTGTTCCTGCAGGCAATAAAAAGTCATTTGAATTTATTGAATGGAGAATGAAGACATTATCAGACATGAATGTTAAGAAAATCATATTAGTGGATGAATGGAGGATGAATTGGGACTGGAGGGAATCTTGAGGCAATCACACTCATGAGCACTAATTGCAGTAATCCAAGACTGAAATAATGAGGGTTTGGCTATGTCAGAGAAGAGAAGGGGGAGTATTTGGCATGTGCTGGAAAGGTGAAATCAACATGCCTCAGCAACAGCTTAGTAATGCAGTGGAGTAGGATGGAATGGCTAGAGATAGTGAGAAGTTCAGAATGACTACTTGGTGGCAAGCCTGAAAAACTGGAAGGATGGCTCTAGGAACATGGATATTTAGAGTAGTGGGAGGAATAGACGTTATTCAGGTTAACCCTTTCATTTTAAAGATTAGGAAATAGAGCACCTCAAATTGTGACTTGATCATGATCATTCAGATATAAGAAGCAGAACCAGTATTACATCCCAGATCATTTGACTTTATATATAGAACTCTTTCCACAATAAATTTTTAAACCATAACACATTTACATTTATACTGTCCTCAGTCATTTAAGTTTCTATACATGGATGAATTCTAAAAGCAGAATCTTAAGAATTTTTTTGTTTTGCTCATCATTACCTCTCCTTAAAGGCTCTGAACTATGTAGATTGGGGAGCTGGGATTCCTGAAATCTAAGCGAGGTGAACAAAGATACCAACTTTCCCATTATTTAAAATATGTCAATAGTGCTAAGGTTTGCCCAGGAGATATTCTTGGGCTAATTGAATCAGAGGGTTACAAATTTCTAATAAATTTTGTTATCTGTTCCTTCACTTCATAAAATGTATTTAATGGGCTCTATGTAAATATATACAAACTTTCATCAAATTTTTCTGCCATTTCACTCCAAGAGAAAGGCAATATTGAATTATTATGGATCTCTGAAGAGTGGCATCTTTTGCTATAGATTCTTGTGAGAATCATTTTTTAAATCCTAATATCATTGAACAAATCATCCATCAATTAACAAGTAGACAGTATCATGCACTAGATATGTAAAGAATAAGATAGTATAACCATATCTTTCTGCAAGAAGTTTACAATCCATAGGAGGAGGAAGCAGATATGTATGTATTTTTTAAAGAAATACTTCCAAGAGAAATATTTTTATTTTAGGAATATGATGCTAGTAACTACCTATGCTTCTATACATTATTTAGAAAGATGAATATTATCATTTCACTTCTCATATGAAAATATATTGTTTACTATTCAACTTCACAAGTACATAAACAGTTATTTTATCACATGAACAATTTTATTTTATGGTTAGAAAAACTTTGAAATACATTTGCTTCCTCTACGAATAGCTTTTGGTACTTTACCCAATCTGTACTAAATTTCTCGATATTACAAATTTAACTAACATTCATGCTCTTTCAAAATGAATTTAAAAAAAGAGATTTTACTTTACTTTCCATGTTGAACAAACTATGTATTTCCATAATGTACTGACACACGGTATGGTATACTGTACAGAGAAACTGAGAGCCATTCCACAGGAGATGTATTTTAGATACTTTATAAAGACGTGAATTATACATTTGAAACTTTACTCTTATGAAAGATTTTATTACTAACACCAAGCTTACTATTATGCTGTCGGTTGATCGTTATACTTAATGAAGATGGGGACCTTGTGTCTAAATTATTTAAAAGCTATAAACTTTTGCTAAAGAATAATATTTACATAAGATTAACAATATGGTACAGTATCCAAGATGTAATGACCTTGAAAGGCTTCCATTTCATCCTTATTTGAATGGCAATATGCATTCATTTATTTATAGAGGCAATTGTAACTCATGAAAAGTTGTATTTGGTCCAAATATAACTCTAATTGAGGTGTATATTTCCATATAGAACTTGGCTTTTTGGAAGTTTTTGTGCTCTTGGAATTTTGACAATGAAATATTTTTTTTTTATTTTTAATGTTTTTCAATCACTTCTATAAAACCTAGACTCCCTTTTTCTCATTCCTCCCTGCTACTTTTCTCCTCCTTCCCGAAGATGGCATAAAATTCTATATAAGATCTACACATACATTCCTATTGAATATATTTTCACTATAGTCATGCTGAGTAGAAGAACTCAAATAAATGGGAGAAATCATATAACAAACCAAAATATAGTACACACACACACACACACACACGATCTGCTACATTCTGCAATTGAATTCCACAGTCTTTTCTGTGAATGCAGAAGGCATTTTGCCTTAGAAAACCAGACAATACAATAATTTAAAAGGAATGTAAAAAGAGAAAATATTTTTAATGCTACTTGTATTCCTTTAATCACACTGGTTATTTTTCAGTTTCCAGTCATTTACATAAGACAATTATGAGAAGAGAGTACTGTCATAGAAGTGAAGGTTAGAAAAAAATATATGTAGGAGGAGGGGAAAAATTTAATGTAAAAAGCTAAGGTGGGGGCAGGATGAAGACCTTGTCAGTCCCTGTGGCTCCCATAATGTCATCATTACTTTTTGTGAACAACTCCTAAATCTACCTAGTCATATCCCCGTGCTCTCTAAACTAATATTCCCAAATGGTTACATGGTCTTTCCAATTCAATCATAGAGTTAGTTGGGGCTTTTGATATCTTCTACTATCAACCTTTTGTCTTACAAAAGAGAAAATGGAGTTCCAGAGAACTTAAGTCATCTGCCTGTAGTCAAACAAGAAGAAATAGGACCAGAGTCCAAATTTCAATTCATGTCTTAAATCTACAAAACCAAAGCATTTCCCACTATGACATTCAATTCAATTCAATAAATATTTATTAAGTACCACTCTATGCCAGGTACTGGGCTAAGTTCTGGGAATACAAATAAGAAAAAATCCCTCCTCAAGAAGCTTACAATTTAATGGGGAAAGACAACTAAGAGGAAACTGGAGGCATGGATCTGGGGTGTGACACCAGATACTATAGTTGAGATTAAAAAGAACTGTAGTAGCAAACAGGAGTGATTTGACTTAATTCTCACACTTGGAGGGTTCCATTGAGGGGTTAATATTGAGAGATCAATATTTCCAAGACTGAACTTCTTAAATTTTTTTAAAATTTGATTCATATATATATATGTATGTATATATGTACATATATACATACATATATGAATTATGAGTATTTTACTAGTGATAATAACATTCACATTATCTCATGTGTTTGAAATTTAGATATCACTTTTATATATATTTTTTTTTACTTTTCTCTTTCTCTTACATTTGGATTTCATATAGAACTTCATTTTTATGTCTCCAATGAGTTGATTATACATTAGTTTACATTATACTCATCTTTTCTAATGTTATATATATATATCCCATCAAACTGAAAACTCCATGATGACCATAGCTCAAGTTTAACCTTTTATTTTCCCCAGGGCCTAGGACCATATTCTATAAAAAAGGAATTTTTATTGAATTAAATTAAAATGAAAATGACACATCCTCAGCAACAACAATGTATGTTCCTAAAGTACATTAAATTTAGAATTTATAAACTACTTAGTTCAAAAGGAAAGATTGACTGAGACAAAAGTTAACATTAAATGGTGTTCTCCAAATGCATGTCTCTGTAGGTATTTAAAAATGTCATCAAGACCTGGAACACTAATGAAGCCTCTAGGATGAAGTCAATCACAACACTTTAAAATAAATTTGAGTAAAACATAAATATACATCCAGATTATGAAATATCACTCAACAGGTTGCTATGAAATTACTTCATCAATGTTTATATATTGTACACAAAGGCCAGATAGAAAAGGGGATGAATTTAGAATTTATTAGAAGGAGATCAGTCATTGTATACGTAAGCATATTTCAGTGTTTGGCCAATTATACCTTTTCTGTGAAAGGACATATCATTCTAAGTGAAGAAATGTGTCAATGTACAAGACAATGGTCCTACCATTTATTAAAGAAGATAATATCGATGGACAGCATTAGAAGTGTTTGGTACTCAGATGTGGGAGAGTGAGGCTGGCAGAGGGGGAAAGGCATTAGGAACACAGGATGGACATTTTATTAGGGAGTTATGAGACATATAGATCAGGATTTCTCAGGCTATAAAGGGAAGGAGAGATCAGCAACTAGTTAACATCAGATGAAATACACAAAGATGATTTTAAAGGAGAAAACTAAAAATTAGAAAAAAAAAACAATTAAAATAGTAGAGAAATAGATACCATAATTGCAAATCTAGAGCTAAGAGGGGACTCACTACCCATTTAGAAGAATCCTCTTATTTAGGAAAGGACAGGTAATGGAAGTTCATTACCTCCCCAAGTTATTTTTGTTTTGGAAAGACCATATATTTATAATAACAGCTCTGGAACATAGTACTAATGTGAGGATGGTCAAGTCATTTAATAGATCTGGACTTCACTTTCTTAATCTCCAAAATATGGGAATTCATATTTGCAAAATATAACTTACAGAGTTGTTGTAAGGGAAAAAAATAAGATATCCATTTTTAAAATGTTTAGTAAACGTTAAAGTGCTGCACAGTTGTCACCTCTTATTATTTCCTAGGATGAATTAATAACTAATAGATCACTGGATTTAGACCAAAGTTTCCAGTAAATCCATTAGGATATCCAGGTTCCATTGTGTGATAAATGAAAATATGCAAGTCAATTTGGAGGCAAACCCTGGAACTTAGTTCAAGGAGGGATTTTATTGTTTTGTGTTCAAATTGGTTGTTTGACAAAGAGAATATTTTCTCTCTTAGAAATAGAATAAATAGTGGTTAATTTTCTAGCATAGTCCACAAAAAATCTGTTTCAAATGTGATACATTGCTTATTTCAAAATCTGATATAGTTGTGCATTTGTAATAAAACTAATGTAAAGGAATACTCATTTTCTTATGATTCTACCACAGAGAGCAAGTCTCCGAAAATGAAATTCTCCAAAGAAATAAACCAAAGGGCAATGGAGAGAAAATGCTGCTCACAAGCAGACTACAACACATTATAAATTTGAGGTTATGCAGCAGCAGCATGCAAAGTATCATCAAAAATATATAATTAAGGAGAAAAAGAAATGACTCAGTAATGTGACATCAATAAGAAACAGCCAATTAAGACTCCCTGTGTTTTATCAGAATCATATATATATTGTCAAGAAAATGAAAAGCTGTTCAGTATATTTAGGGAAATCCCTTTGGGAAATCTGTAGGAATTAAATGAGTATGGGCAGATGAGACAAGAGTGATGCATCTTGCTGGATGGAATATCCACAACAGGGAGATCACAGGATCGTTGTAGTTTAGGGGCATTCTCAAAACATTTATTGTGGGATTTCAAGAATTTCTGATTTTTTCTTTATTGTACTAGCTCTATGGATGTCCATTGCAGAGCACTTTTATGACTTAGCAGAAAGTTTTCAAGAATTTTTGTTTGAAAAAAAATCATCTATCACCCTGTAGTTTAGTTGGTGATGAGTCATCCCGAATCACAGAAAGATAGTCTTCACAGACATTGAGTAATATAAGCATAGCATGGGAGTTTCTTAATACCACAAAGGGTTTTAGGTGTAGTGCTTCAATGAATTAAGAACTGAAAAATAATAACAGTGATTAAGAAATGAGTTTTATATTTACCTTGAATGTGTTTGAGGAAAATGAGTCTGAACTGAAATAAGTTGAGCAAATACTTGAGAGGAATTTGGTGTCCTGTTAAGGTCTCTATGATATCACGTTATTGATTCTTTATCTCTTTCTTCATAATTTATGATTTTATTCTTTTTTGAAATTAATACTAATACTGTAATCAGTAATATTTGTAGTTTCCTCTATGATTAGGTACATGGTGGGGAATAAAATGGAATAAAGATGAGTAGGGTAAAACAGAACTGGACAAGGCAAGTCAGAGAATAGCAACAAGATTGTTGCCCATGTCATAATAAGCTTTAGCTAAAGTATTTCAAGATATTTAGCTTGAGGGGGCGGAGCCAAGATGGCGGAGTAGAAAGACTCACCTAAGCTAGGTCCGAACCCACAGCCCATAGATTTCCTGTAAAAAGAACTCCTGACAAATTCTGGAGCAGTGGAAGCCGCGCAGAAACACAGTGAAGGAGA
>CM053770.1:466889313-466919422 GCA_028658325.1 Potorous gilbertii
AATTTTGGAACCCAAAATCTTGTGAAAATGAATGTAAAAAGTTAAATAAATGTATTTAAAAAAAAAAAAAAAAAAAGATATTTAGCTTGAAAGGGCATTTGATGGCCAGGTGCCTGTGGTGGTGGGGGGGGATTTTTCTAAAGAGCCTATGTGACAGTCATATAGAAATATTAATGATCTGTCATGAAGAAGATGTATTAAACATATTATAAGAGAAGGAACTAGAAATAATGGGTAGAAATTGCTGCAAATTTAGCCTTAATATAAAGGGGAAAAAAATACCCAAACAACTTCAACGATACAAGAATGGAATGCGATACCTCAAGAGGCAATGGGTTGCTCTGCCTGAGAGAGATTCAAGAAAACATGTCTATAAGCATTCAATTGTAGAGGTAATGCGTTTTTTTTTTCTTTTGGAGCAAAGAAAGGCAGTATCAGATGACTAGTAACCTTTTTTTGTTTGTTTGCTGTTCTGTTTTTGTTTTTTACAAATGAATAGACAACAAATCTTCATTCTATGAACATAAACCTTAAAACACCATTGAGAATTCAGTAAACTGTAATGGAACCAAAGAACTCTTGCCACAAAAGCCCCAGATATGACATTATTCCATCTATATTTTACTAAATATTTTTAACAAAAGTCATACTGAATATTCAAAAATTCAAAATTATACTGAATGGAAAACCTTCAAAATATAGACAAAGAAATTAAAATCATGATAGGGAAAACAATGAGTTATATAGCCATTCTACTATTCTATCTAGCCCCAAAGGTGCATTTCATATTTCTTAGAAAGATAAGCTTATATTTTCATAATTTTATTTAATGGCGTAAAACTCATTTTATCCACCTGTGTAATTATCTACAAAGCATTATATCAGAAAATATAGGATAGTAACTTCTCAGACAATTTCTGTCTGACTTTTATCTAAAAACAATGATGATGATAAATTTGTATAGTGTGTATCAGTGTTGCTTTAGTCATGTGGTAATTTTATTAGGAATATGTTGCATTAGTCAAAAATATAATGAACTTCTTATACAAAGAAAGTGAGCATCCCTATCTATCTAGGCATATGTTCTACCGTAGATTGTGTCTGTCATTCAAATTCTTGTGATAAATAGTTTTACAATATATCTTATAGAGCTGATTTTTTAAAATTAGAGAAAAAAATTTCCACCACAAAAATCTATAATTAATATATTGTATTTACATTTCTTAATGAATATTTTGCTGTCAACAAAGCATATTGAGAGGCATTGTGGAATCATTGGTAGATTAATTTTGGAACCAACTCTTGGGGCAACTCTCTAAATTTTAAGCTACATATATAATTTAAACTTGGTTTTTGTGAAAGTCATAGAGAATTTGTCACAACAGATATTCCTCACAATGAAGAAAAAACATGTCTAAAAACCATCCTCACCTCTTCTTGTATCTTCTCCCTTCAAAAATGAAAGTATATCAGAGATGTGGAAAGAGCAATTACTTACGAATTTGGGTTTAAATCCTGACTTTATTGTTTCTACTCATTTGACTTTGGGCAAGTATATTAGTATTATTAGACCTTCATTTCCTCATCTGTAAAATTTAACAGATAATCTCTGTCACTCCTTTCCAAGTCTATGTCTCTGATTCTTGGAATGGATTTCACAGATTTTCTTGAGGAATATCAGACAACTTATCCTATACGTACGCACATACAAAACAACAATAACAAAAACATGTTTTATTCATTTAGATTATATCAAATGATAAGAGATTTAGAAATAGAAGAGACTTTGGGGAATATCTTTTCCAGTTCCCTCATTTTTTTTTGCAATGGAGACAAATGAGTTCCAGAGAAACTAAATGACTTGTCTGAAGTCAAATAGGTTTTAAGTGACAGAGTCAGTATGTCAAGCCAAGTCTTCTGACAATAAAACCATCTATCTTACCTTTGCATCATGCTACCACTCAAGGAAAGAAGCAAAAACAAAATATGAATTTTGTCAAATAATCTGTTTTATAAAAAAATACCAAGATATTTTATTAAAATGGTTTCCCAATTATTAAAATTGTCATAATAAGCAATTCATTCATTTGATCAACATAAGCTGCTATAAATTTTCAATTTCATTTATGTGATTTTCCCATCCCACCACAGGAAAGATGACAAATTATTCATACTATGTACTATTTAATTTCTTTTTATGCTTTCTTAATGATACTCCATGAAGTATGTCTGCAATGGGTCACCCATTCAACAAAAAAATAAATATCTACTTACTATGTATAATATTTGTACTAAATAGAAAAGACAGAGGTGTACTGGACCTAGCTCTAACTAACTTTTAAGAGTTTATATTAAATTTGCAGAATAAAAATTTACATTATAGAAAACCAGAAAAATCAAAAATTATTGTTTTGTGGATTGTATATACCAAAAAATGTTAATAATGAAGAATAAACTTAAAAGTGTGTACATTTGTGTGCCAATAATTGAACATTTACCTCAATAGTCCCGTATTGTTCCATACACATTGTATGAGCTCTTCACTTGATTTGTGAGTGAATACGATTTCAACGTGACCAAATTTTATAAAGTTGTCAGCCTCAATCCCTCTTCCAGAGTTACTGAGGTATAAATGGCCAGACAAAAGGCCAAATGGCAGAGCTTGCTTGAGCTCTTTGGGAATACAGTAGAAAGCTCAGGGAAGAAGTCAGCATTACATTAAAGAGCTTGTGACTATACACTAACCATCATAATGATGAAAACACAAGAACAATAATGGTAGCAGGAATTTATTTGATATTTTTAAGACATAAAAATGCTCTTCTGAACCTCTCGGATTCCTGAAAGTAGGGTATACAACAGTTATATAAGACATAACTCATAGCTCTATGGAATGATTAGGGGTATAAGGCAGAAACACATACAACAAGTGCATTCATTAGAGAGTGGCAGTTGCTTGGTGTGTATCTAAATGTTGTAGGTGTAGTTGCAGGTATTGTTATTTTTGTTGTTTTGAAAAGAAATATCTTTCCCTGGGAGGTAGGTACTGTTATGATTTTCATGTTATGATTGAGAAAACTGAGGAAAACCAAGGTGACTTGTTTAGGGCCATGCAACTAGGAAGCTTTGAAAGCTGGATTTGAATTCAAGTGGTCCTGACTCTTGATCTATCTCTAGATGCACTATGTAGTAACAGAAAAATCTACTGTTAAGATGAAACTAGCCTAGGGGTCTTAGGATTTTGATCCAGAGTGTCTGGGTTTAAATCCCACTTCTGTCTGTCCTTGCTGCTTGTGTGATCTTGCACGGTCACCCAAACTTTCTGGATCTCAATATCTCATATGTAAAAGAAATATAAGAGAGATAGCTAGCTGCTGATATCCTTTCCATCTCTAAATCTATAATCATATGAACTACGGTTGTGGTCCTTCTAAGGTACATCACAGTTCATATTGCTGTCTAGTTATCCACAGTGTACTAATGATCTAATAATACCTGAATATGTAAAGAATTCTTTATTCAACATGGGAAAAGTTTGACATGAAAATACATTACTTACATTTAGGCTATTATTAGTATATGACATAGTAAATAAGTACTACAGAATCACTTGATGGACACGGAGATTAAGTGACTTGTCCCACATAGCCATTAAGTGACCAAGAAAGACCACCTGAATCTCTACATAATTCTCTATCTACTATAGTCCACTTCCTATATAAGAGTACTGATTTAAAAAAAATGAAAATAGGGGCAGAGCCAAGACGGCAGAGGAGAAAGACTCACATATGCTAGCTCCAAACCCACAGCCCATAATTACCTATAAAAAGAACTCCCAACAAATTCTGGAACAGTAGAAGCCATGCAGCCACACCCATTCCAGAGAGCCCTGAAAAAACCTATCCCAAAGGTCTGTCGCGCACCAAACAGGAGCGGAGGCCTGCCCTGCCCTGGCTGCGTGGCATGGAGAGGAACAGATCCGAGCAGTCTTCAGGGATGGAATCTCCAGCAGCCGCAAAGGTCCCTCCACCCACAAATGCACAGGTCAGTGAGAAAGATGTCTGGATGGGCTGAAAGAGGAGCGGGGTGTCTCCATGATTCGGGCCCCCTCAGGAGGCAGCAGCACAGGGAGTGGGTGGCCAGAGGATCCTGGAGCAGGCAGGAGCTCAGCAGCAGCTCCGTTATGGAAGGTCTCTGCATAAAACCCCTGAGGGAACTGAGCCTGGGAGGCGGCCCTGCCCCGACCTGAGCACCAGAACTTAATCTCACATTGAATAGCAGCCAGGCCAGCCGCTGAAAGCCCTGAAACTGGGGAGCAGCATTTGAATCTTAGACCCCAAGCACTATCTGGGAGGATCTAGGCAGGGGTGGAGAGGAATCTAAGAAGTCAAGTAACTGGCTGGGAAAATGCCCACAAAAGGGAAAAAAAAAATAAGACTATAGAAGGTTACTTTCTTGGTGGGCAGATGTTTCCCCCCTTCCTTTCTGATGAAGAAGAACAATGCTTTCCATCAGGGAAAGACATAGGAGACAAGGCCTCTGTAGCCCAAAAATCTGAAATAGATATCCAATGGGTTTAGGTCATGGGAGAGCTCAAAAAGAATTTTGAAAATCAAGTTAAGACAGGTGGAGGAAAAACTGGGAAGAGAAATGAGAAAGATGCAAGAAAAGCATGAAAAACATGTCCATACCTGGCAAAAGGAGACCCAAAAAAATGCTGAAGAAAATAACACCTTGAAAAATAGGCTAACTCAATTGGCAAAAGAGGTTCAAAAAGCCAATGAGGAGAAGAATGCTTTCAAAAGCAAAATTAGCTAAATGGAAAAAGAAGTTCAAAAGCTCACTGAAGAAAATAGTTCTCTCAAAATTAGAATGGAACAGATGGAGGCTAATGACTTTCTGAGAAACCAAGAAATCACAAAACAAAACCAAAAGAATGACAAAATGGAAGAGAATGTGAAATATCTCATTGGAAATACAACTGACCTGGAAAATAGATTCAGAAGAGACGATTTAAAAATTATGGGACTACCTGAAAGCCATTATCAGAAAAAGAGCCTAGACATCATCCTTCATGAAATTATCAAGGAAAACTACCCTGACGTTCTAGACCCAGAGGGCAAAATAAGTATTCTAGGAATCCACCATTCACCGCCTGAAAGAGATCCAAAAAGAGAAACTCCTAGAAACATTGTGGCCAAATTCCAGAGTTCCCAGGTCAAGGAGAAAATATTGCAAGCAGCTAGAAAGAAATAATTCCAGTATTGTGAAAAAAATAAAAATAAAAATTTCAGTTTGAATTTCAAATATCTGACATACCTTCTGGGCCATCACTTTAAGATTACATTGTACTTAATTGCATATAGAGGGTGTATGGCTTTATTTAGAAAAAAAGTTTTCAAAAATGATAATCCATTTTGTGTTTATAATTAGTTCCATAGCTTATTTGTTGCAAATTCATTCACTAACGGAAATCCAGTTTCTTACATTTATTTTAGGCTTTTCATATATTGATATAAGAGGCAACATGATGTAGTGGATATAAACCTGATCTTGATGTCAGAAAAATATTTGGTCTCTGAAAAATATTGACTCTAACACATATTTTGGGAAAAATCTGTTAAATTTTATGGGCAAATTTTGCATTTTTGTCTAAACTTTTGACTTTTAAGTTCTATTTCTCCCTCCTTCCCTCCCCTCCCCACTCCCTGAAATGGTAAGCAATTAGTGATAGGTTATACAAGTGCAATTATGCAAAATAATTCATTTTTAGTCATTTTGTACAAGAAGACCCAAATAAAAGAAAAAAAATGAAAATGAAAAATAGCATGTTTAATTGTATACAATCAGTATCAGTTCTTTCTCTGGGGGTAGATAGTATGCTTACTTATTAGTCCTTTGGGAAATAGTCTTGAATCACTGTATTGCTGAAAACAGCTAAGTCATTCACAGTTCTTCAACAAATAATACTGCTGATACTGCATACAATGTTCTCCTCCTAGTTTTATTCATGTCACTATACATCATTTCATCTAAGCATTTCCAGGTTTTTCTGAAAATATCCAGCCTGTAGCTTCTTATAGCATACTTACATCATAAAAATCATACACCACAGCTTGTGTAGCCATCCCCTAATTGATGGGCACCACTTTGTTTTCCAATTCTTAGCCACGACAAAAAGAGATGCTAAGAATATTTCATACAAATAGGTCCTTTTCTCCTTTTTTGAATGTCTTTGGAATATAGACCTAGAATTGGCATTTTTAAATCAAAGGGTATACAGTTTTGCAATCCTTTGGGTATTTCTCCAAGTTATTCTCCATAATGGTTGAATCAGTTTGTAACTCCACCAACAGTGCATTAGTGGTCCGGTTTTCCCTCATCCCCTTCAACATCCAACATTTTTCTTTTTTGTCATTTTAGGTGCTCTGATAGATATGAGGTGATACCTGAGAGATGTTTTAATTTGCATTTCTCTGATCACTGGTTATTTACAGCATTTTTTCATATGACCACGGATACTTTTGATTTCTTTGAAAATTGACCATAGCTTTTAACTATTAGTCAACTGAGTTGTTTTTTATAATTCAGGTGGATTTTTTTGTGATTTGACTTGTGATTGTTTATATGTCTTGCTCAGTTCTCTATATATTTGAGAAATGAAGTCTTTAACAGAGATACTTGTAATGTCCCTCCACTTTTCCAATTTCCTTGTAATTTTGATTGCATTGATTTTGTTTGTGCAATATGTTTTTAAATTTGATGTAATCAAAATTATCTATTTTGTAATGCTCTCTGTATCTTCTTGGGTCCCAGATTCATTCCTTCCAGATGCTTTCCATTTCCACAAATCTGATAGATAACTTATTCCATGCTCTCTAAATTTACTTATAGTATCATCCTTTGTGGTTAACTTATGTACTCATTTTGATCTTATGTTGGTTTATGATGAGAAATGTTGGTCAATACCTAGATTATGGCAGACTATTTTCCAGTTTTCCTAGTACGTTTTTGTGAAATAATGATTTTTTTGTTCCAAAAGTTTAGATTTTGGGGTTTATCGTGTACTAGACTACTGCAGTCATTTAATATAATGTAATTTGTACTTAGTCTATTCCATTGTTCTACCAATTTGTTTCTTAAAAAAAAAATACCAGATTGTTCTCTTAATTGCTACTTTATAATAAAGGTTGAAATCTGGTATGACTAGATGCCTTCTATACTGAACTGGTCCCCTTCAGTCACAGCAAGAGGGATCTTTCCAATTCACTTCCCTAGCCTCATGAGCTAAAAAAATACCAAAAAAAACAAAAAAACAAACACAAACAAAAAACCTGTCACACTCTGATTTTCTGTTGGTTTCACTGTTCCTGGATTTTCCTGGGGCACTAATTTATGGATCTTTCAAGGGCAGGAAGGGAAAGTGAGAATTACTTACTGCCCACTCTGCCATTTTCCTTTCCTGAAGTCAATAATGCTTTTATGAAAATATTGCTTTTTCTTAAGGTAGGCTCCATTTGTTCCTATATTATTTTGTTCTTTAGGAAATTATGGTGCATCTTGTCAAAAGCTTTTTCTGCACCTATAGGGTTAATCAAATGATTTCTTTAAGTTTTGTTACTGATATAGTCAATCATGCTGATATTTTTCCTAATATTGAACCAGTCCTGCATTCCTGGTATACATCTACCATGGTCACAGTGTGTTATTCTTGTGATGTATTGCTACAATCTCATTACTATTTTTGTATTTAAAGTTTCTACACCAATGTTCTTTAAGGAAATTGTCCCTTAATTTTCTTTCTCTGTTTTGACTCTTCCTGGTTTGATTATCAGCACTATATTTCCATCATAAAAGAACTTTGGTAGGACTCCATATATTGTTCCCAAATAGTTTATATAGTATTGGATTTGATTTTCTTCAAATGTTTGGTATAATTCGCTTATGAATCCATCTGGTGCTGGTGATTTTTTCTTATGAAGTTCATTAATGGTTTGTTCAAATTCTTTTTTCTAAGATTGATTTATTTAAGTATTTTATTTCTTCTTCTGTTAATCTGGACAATACATATTTTTGTAAATGTTCACTACTTTCATTTAGATTGTCAATTTTATTGGCATATAATTTGGCAAAATAATGTCTAACAATTGTCATAATTTCTTCTTCATTGCTGGTGAATTCACCCCTTTCCTTTTGATGTTAATAATTTGACTTTCTTCTTTCCTTTTTAAAATCTAATTAACCATTTATTTATCTATTTTATTTTTTCCATAAAACCAGTTTCTAATTTTACTTATTAATTCAATGGTTTTCTTACTTTCAATTTTATTAATTTCCCCTTTCAGTTTCAGTATTTGCAATTTGGCTTTTAATTGAGGATTTTAATTTGTTCTTTCTTCCAATTTTTTTCGTTGCATGCTCAATTCATTGATATGTTTCTTTCTCTATTTTATGAATATAAAGTAAAGTTGTCTCACTGCTGCTATTTTCTTTAATGAAATTATTGTTTCTATGATGTATTCCTTGACTTGTTTTCTTTTTAGAATTAGGTTATTTAATTTCAAATTCATTTATTTATGTTGTCCATACTTGAATGTAATTTTATTACATTATGATCTGAAAAAATGCATTTAATATTTCTGATTTTCTAAATTTTGTTGTAAGATTTTATGTGCTAATACATATCAATGTTTTTGTAGGTGCCAGGTACTGCTGAGAAGGTATATCCCTTTCTATTTCCATTCATTTTTTTCCCCATAGATCTACCATAGCTAACTTTTCAATAATTTTATTCACCTCCATAATTTCTTTCTTGATTATTTTTTGGTTATATTAATCTAGTTATTAGAGAGAAAATCTGAGCTCTTGAACAAGTATAGTTTTACTATATACTTTCTTCTGTAACTCATTCAACTTCTTCAAAAATTTAGTATTGTTATGACTTTTTAAAAGTTTTTTTTACTTTTGATTTGTCTGAGAGCCTGATTGCTGCTCCAAATTTCTTTTGTTTTAGCTAAAGCAAAGTAGAGTCTGCTCCAGCCTTTTTTCCTTTACTCTGTGTATCTCCTCTGTATCAAATGTATTTCTTATAAACAACAGATTGTAGGACACTGTTTTTTAATGCATTCCGTTTCCCTTTTATGGATGAATTCATTCCATTCATATTTGTAATTATGATAATTAATTCTGCATTTCTATGCATGACATTTTTCACTTGCTTATCCTCTTCTCTCTCTTAAATCCCACTTTTTCCCTCCTCACAAATGTTTCACTTCTGATCACCACCTTCCCCAATATCATTTCCTTTTAATCAGTTCACTTTCCTCTTCTATTATGCCTATCCCTTTTTACTTCCATATAGGGCAAGAGAAATGTCTATATCCAACTGAATATATATGTTTTTCCCTCTTTGAACCAATTTTGATGAGAGTAAAGTTTAAGCTTTGCCAACCACCCCTCACCCATCTTCATCTCCATTTTAATAGCTCTTTCATGCCTCTTTTATGTGGAATAATATACCACATTCAATGTCCTTCCTTCTTCAAGTACAATTTTCCTCACTTTAAAAAAAAAATTTGCGTGGTATTATCCCATCAAAATCACCTAACATCTACACCCTCTGTTTACATATACTGCTTATAATTGCTCTTATAGTAATAATATTGTTAAGATTTATAAATATAACTATATATATTCATATATGTATATATAATATATATATATATATATATATATAACCATATATTGCCCTACTTAAATATAAGGAGTTTAATATTATTGAATTTCTTTTGTTTTTCTCTTTCTTATTTCTTTTTTACATTTTCATTTTTCTCTTGAGTCTTGTATTTGGATGTTATATTTTTTTCTATTCAACTCTGTTCTTTTAATTAGGAATGCTTAAATGTCCTCAATTTAATTAAACATTCATTTTTCCCCTGAAATGTTATATTCATTTTTGCTTGTTAGGAGATTCTTGGTTATAACCCTCACTCCTTTACTTTCCAGTATATCATATTCCAAGGTCTTGGGTTATTTACTGTGGAAGTTGCATTCAATTTTGAATCGTTTCTTTTTGACTATTTGCAATACTTTCTCCTCAATCTGTGAGTTCTGCAATTTACCAAAATGTTAATAGAAATTTTTATTTTGGGATCTCTTTCTGGGAGTTATTGGTGGATTCTTTCAATTTCTATTTTGTCTTATGGTTCTAATATATCAGAGCAGTTTTCTTTGATAATGTCTTGGAAGCTGTTTCCCAGTCAGGCTTTCATTTTCCTTATTTTGGCTTTGAGGTAGTCCAATAATTCTTATATTATCTCTCCTGGATCTATTTACTAGGTCAGTTGTTTCTCCAATGAAAAATTTCACGTTTTCTTCTATTTTATTTTATCTCGATGTCTTACAGTGTCATGAATTTTCACTTGTTCAATTCTAATTTTCAGAAATTATTTTCTTCAGTGAGATTTTGTATTTTTTTTTTTTGACATTTGGCCAATTCTGCTTTAAGGGAATTATTTTCTCCAGTAAGTTTTGTTTATCTTTTCCCATGTTATTGACTCTTTTTTCAAGATCATCTTGCATTATTCCAATTCCTTTTTCCATTTTTTATTCCACTACTCTAACTTGCTTTTTAAAATATTGTTAAGCTCTTCTAGGAATTATTTTTAGGTCAGAAACCAAATTACATTTTTCTCTGAAACTGCACGTGTAGCCATTTTGACACTATGGTTGTCTACTAAGTTTGTGTCTTGATCCTCCCTATCATCATAATAACTTTATACAGCCAAGTTCTTTTTGTTAGTTTGTTTTGCTCATTTTTCTGCCATTTTTGTGACTTAGTGCTTATATGTGAGAGTTAGACTCTGATCCTGTACTGTGCCAAGCTTTTTGCTAGTGTTCTGTATCTTACTGCTGATTTTCATTGGCTTTCAGTTTATTTAGGTATGATCTAACTATATACAAATATTGCACCAAAATATAATTAGATATATTAAGATTAAGTTTTAAATAGACTACGTGGTTGTTCATCTAAGTTATAAAAATAATCTGTAAATTTTCTGGGTTTTTTTTCATTATCTGAAGAATAACAGAAGTATAATTCTTTGTTTTTCTATTTAGTGCTATCAATTCCATTTACATGTTAATTTGTTTTTTTCTCAGAAAGAAGCAGTTTAACTGATTTAACTTGTTGGCAGTAAATACCAAATGCAGATAATATATTTCTAAATGGAGAACCAGGCCAGTTCTTGAAATGAATATAATTTAATTGTGTTTTCAAGATTCCAGAGGCAATTTACTAACCTTAGCTAGCTCCTTAACTGGGATCTGAATTAAGGATGCATATATAATGTTTTCAAAGACTATAATTTTTCTTTAATGAATATGATGAATATAAAAGGGAGATGAATTATCAAGGACAACACATTTTAACTGTGCTATGCTCTGCAAACTGCCATGTTACTCCTTATCTTTGTAAATTACTTAGTTATTATTTCCATTGCTCAATGAGTTACAAAGATACTGATCAGTAAGCAACACTGTCACACATAACAAGAAATTCCATAGTAATCAACCATAGATCAACATAATACAACTGAAACCTAATATGATATAAAGGTATCCAGGGAAACCCATCCATATTTTTGATTGGGGGAACTAGGTGGCATGGTGGATAGAGTGCCTGTACTGGAGTCAAGAAGAATTATTTTCCTAAATTCAAATCCAGCTTCAGACACAGTAGTGTTACAAACCTAGGCAAGTTGTGCAATCCTGTTTGCCTCAGTTTCCTCATCTATAAATTGAGTTGGAGAAGGAAATGGCAAGCCACTCCAGTGTCTTTGACAAGAAAATCCCAAATAGAGTTATGAAGAGTAGGAAAATACTCAAAACCGACTGAACAGCAACAGGAACATTTCCACTTCCCTGTGTTTTTGTTTTAATTCCATTTCTTTTCTTTTGGAAGACATACCTGACAACCTACAATAGATTATACTGTTTCTGTTCTCTCTCCCTAAAAGAAATAAACTATGCCATCCTAATTCCTAAGACATTAGCATACCGTTTAAACCTAAGTATATATTTTTTAAGATTTTATCTCTCTCTCTCTCTTCACAGAGACACATATACACATTTATGTATATATGTATATTGTATATGTATTATAAAGGGCTTATAATATGATTTTACTTGGATTACAGAGGATACAGTGGCCTTTGTATCCTTTATATGTTCCTTTATATCTTTTAAATTAATATTTAGAAAAAGCTTCTAGATTCTAAATTCTGACTTATGAGTTTTCTCTTTCACTCACTACAACAATGAAGAACCCTAAATATATAATCATTCATAAGAAAATTATCATCTCTTTTATTTTGTAAGTTCACCTGGGATGAGAGCATATTTTCAGAGAAAGAATTCTCATAAAACAATTAGTAACTAGTATTTAACAACCCTTGCTGCGAAGAAATTCTCCTTTATTTCCTATCTAATTAAACTGTATGCTGATTTACTCTTCATGTATGCTCAGCAGACAGAGATCGTAGCTCATAAATTTCACTCTAACTACAGGATAACTCCTTTTGTTTGTTTTGCTGACAATTAGCCATTGTATTTCAGTGGATTTTTTTTTTTTGCTTTTAATTTTGTTAACCTCTTCTGTGATTTTTCAGCATTTGAATTTTGGTATTCAATTGAATTTTTAAATTTTGATTAGTTTTCTTTTTTAGTTGCATTCCCAGTTCATTGATCTGATTTTTCTCTTTTACTGATGAAGATATTTAGGTACAATGTTTCCCTAAGTAATGTTTTAGCTTCTTCTTAAAATTTTTATATATTACCTTGTAGTTGGCATTATCTTTAATTAAGTTATTGATTATTTCTATGATTTTTCTCTGAGTCACCCATTGTTTAAGACTAAGTTATTTAGTCTCCAATTAATTTTAAATCATTGCTTCAAAGGCTTTTTCTTTAATATAATTTTATTTTATTGATGCATCAAAATATATTTAAAATTTCTGCTTTTAGGCATTTGTTTGTGAAGATTTTTCATCATAACACATACTTATTTTTTTTTGGTGAAAACTCCATGTGTTGCTGAGTTATACGTATCCTCCTTTACTTATACATTATTCCTGAGTTTTATCATGTCTAACTTTTCAAAAACTTTACTCAAATACTTCATTTCTATTTTGTTCTTGTTGATTTGTTTTGCTAGATATATCTAGGTCGAAGAAGTGTAAACTGTTTGTTGTTCAATGGTTTTTCAATGCATGTCTGATTCTTCACAAACCTATTTTAGATTTCTTGGCAAAGATACTGGAATGATTTGTTATTGACTTCTCCAGTTCATTTAACAGATTAGGAGACTGAGGCAACAAAGGTAGTGTCTTACTTGGGATCAGAGAGCTGGTGAGTATTGTGATTCTGAATTGAACTCAGGTATTACTGAGCCCAGGCTCAGTACTCTACTCAGTACTATCTTGCTATTCATGTAAATTAGAGTCCCTCATTTTTTTTCCTTATAATCATTAAGAATTTGCTAACCATTCCTTTAAGAAGTTTGATGCTATCCAACATTTTCATATTCGTTTAGAATTTGTGTTGATTCGTTATTTCCAGTACATTCCATATTTATTTCTTTGGATTAAGTTTATGTTTCCTGTTGTTTTGTCTGAAATTTTGATTATGATTTCTAATTTCTTTTGTATACTCTAGACGATGCATAATTATTTCTCTATCTTATTTGAACTCTGTTTCTTCTTTTTTTTTCTACTTCGTGTGTTTATTTATAAATAATTTACTATTAGGTTCTGCATTCTAATCTATTCTGGTTTCTTCTAATGCCTTGGGAGGGATTTCAAACTATTAAGATTCATATTGATAAAAGTTAATAGTATATATCCCTCCATCCTCTCTTACACTTTTCATTTTCTGTTGCCTAAATCCCTCTTCAATAATTTATCTGGCAAAAATTAATTTATACCTTTATCTAAAAATCTTCTCATTCTCCAACTTCCCTTGTCTCTTTTTTCTCTTGTTTCCCCATTGAGGGAAGTAGATTTGTGTATACAACTGTGTGTGTGTTTGTATATGTGTATTTTTACCCATTCTTTGACCAGTTCAGATGAGAGTGAAATTCAAGAATTGTTAACTGCTTCTGCTCTTTTCTCCTTGTTTCTACTCACTTCCTTTCAGATATCCCAATTATGTGAGATAATTCCTCCCACCATTATCCTCTCCTTAAAACCCCAGCATATACTTCTTCTCTCTTTCCAATTTTTTTTAATAAATTTTAATTTTGGAATTTTTTGCCCTTAGTAGTATATTATTTTTTAAAATACATGTACAGGTAGTTTTCTACATTAATTTTATTAAGATTTGAAATGAAATTTTATATTTTATAATTTTTATATTTTTTTCATTATTTTATTTGTTTTCAGTGTTCTACAGTCACTAGCATATAATTTACCTTTTCTTCCACTCCCTCCCCCTCCTTCCCTGCTACCTTCCCCCTCCCTCCCTGAGAAGGCAGACAATTTTCTACAGGTACTACAC
This sequence comes from Potorous gilbertii, assembly GCA_028658325.1. Classification (NCBI taxonomy): domain Eukaryota; kingdom Metazoa; phylum Chordata; class Mammalia; order Diprotodontia; family Potoroidae; genus Potorous; species Potorous gilbertii. The sequence continues at coordinate 466,903,867 of CM053770.1, forward strand.
ATACGTTCCTATTAAATACATTTTCACTTTGGTCATGTTACACAGAAGAATTGAAATCAGTGGGAGGAACTATAAAACAAACAAAAACATAATACAAAAGAAAATGATCTGCTATATTCTGCTATCAAAATCCATAGTTCTTATTCTAGATGTGGAAGGCATTTTGCTTTAACATACTATCAGGAATTTTTCAAATCTTTGCATTAAAATAAAATATTGTCTACCAGAAAAAACAAATCCTCACACACTGTGGTTGCTGCTGTGTACAAAGTTCTACTGGTTCTGCTCCTTTCACTCAGCATCAATTCATATAAGTGTTTGCATGCCTCTCTGCAGTGTTCCTTTTCATTATTTCTTATAGCCCAACAGTATTCCATTACATTCACATACCACAATTTATTCAGTCATTCACCAATTGATGGGTATCCCCTTGGTTTCCAGTTTTTGGCCACCACAAAGAGAGCTGCTATAAATATTTCTGTACATGTGGAACCCGTTCCCATTTTTTATGATCTCTTGGGGATACAGTCCTAGAAGCGTTATTGCTTGATCAAAAGGGTATGTGTATTTTTGTGGCCCTTTGGGCATAATTCCAAATTGCTCTCCAGAACGGTTGGATCAGCTCACAGTTCTATCAACAATGAATTAGTGTTCCAACTCTCCCACAAAGTTCAATTTATTCCGGTGTTCTCCGGAGTTTTCAATAGGAATGGGTGCTGTAGTTCGTCAAAAGCTGTTTCTGCATCTATTGAGATAATCATGCGGTTTCTGTTAGTTTTGTTGCTGATTTGATCAATAACGTTAACAGTTGTCCTAACATTGAACCAGCCCTGCATTACTGGTACAAATCCTACTTCATCATAAGGTATTATTTTTGGGATAAGTTGCTGTATTCTCTTTGCTAAAATCTTATTTAAAATATTCCTGCATAATCTTCTTTCTCTGTTTTGGCTCTTCCTTGTTTAGTCATCAAAACCGTATTTTTGTCATCAAAACAATATGAGAAGACTTCTTCCCCAGTTTTTGCAAATAGTCTATATAGTATTGGAATTAACTGTTTTTCAAGTGTTTGATAGAATCCACTTGTGAATCTACCTGGCCCTGGAGATTTTTCCTAAGGAATACATTGATGTCTTCTTCAATTTCTTTTTCTGAGAAGAGGTTATTTAAGTATTCAAAATCCTCTTCTGTTAATACGGGCAACTTTTTTCTTTTAAAATAATCATTCATCTCTTTAGATTGCCAAATGCATGGGCATACAGTTGGGCAAAGTAATTTCTTATTATTATTTCAATTTCTTCCTTTTTGGAGGTGAGTTCACCTTTTTCATTTTTGATATTTGTAATTTGATTTTCTTCTTTTTTTATATCAAATTGATCGAAAGTTTATCAATTTTACTGATTTTTTCATGAAAATAACACTTAGTTTTATTTATAAGTTCAGTAGTTTTTTTAGTTTCAATTTTACTAATCTCTCTTTGGATTTTCAGTATTTCTAATTCATTTCTTACTTGGGGATTTTCAATTTGTAATTTTATTTCTAGCTTTTTCATCTGCATTCCCAATTCATTGATGTCTTCTTTCTCTATTTTATTCATGTAGACATTGAAAGAAATAAAACTTCCCCTAAGAATTGCTTTTGCGGTATCGCATAAGATTTGGCAGGTTGTCTCATTACTGTCATTCTCTTGAATGAAGCTGTTAACTGTTGCTATAATTTGTTATTTAACCCACTCATTCCTTAGAATTAGATTGTTTAGTTTCCAATTAGTTTTTGGTTTATATTTCCATGGCTTTTGATTACGTATAAGTTTTATTACATTATGATCTGATAAGGATGCATTGACTGTGCCTTTCTGCACTGGATTGTGAAGTTTCTATGGCCTTGCACATGGTCAATTTTTGTATATGTGCCATGTACCCCTGAGAGAAAAATATGTTCCTTTCTATCCCTATTGAATTTTCTCCAGAGATCTATCATGTCTACCTTATCCAGAGTTCTACTGACCTCCTTAACTTCTTTCTTATATATTTTGAGATTAGATTTATCAAGTCCAGATAGGGGGAGGTTAAGGTCATCCACTAGTATAGTTTTGCTGCCTATTTCTTCCTGTAAGTCCCTTAACTTCTTCTCTAAGAATTTAGATGCTATACCACTTGGAACATATATGTTTAGTAATGAAATTGCTTCGTTGTCTGTGGTGCCTTTTAGCAGGATATAGTTTCCTTCTTTATCTTTTTTTGTTAGATCTTTTTCTGCTTTTGCTTTTTCTGAGATTAGGATTGCTAAACCTGCTTCTTTTACATTAGATGAAGGACAAAATATTCTACTCCAACCTTTTCCTTTTACCATGTGTGTGTTCCTGTTTCAAATGTGTTACTTGTGAACAATATATTGTTGGATTATGTTTTTTAGCCCACTCTGCTGTTTGTCTCCTTTTTATGGGAAAGTTCATCTCGTTAACATTCACAGTTATGATTACTATCTGTGTTTGTCCCTGCATCCTCTTTTCCCTTGTTTATGGTTTTAATTCTCCCTTCTCCCTTCCTGACCACAATCATTTTTGTTTTTGACCACTGCCTCCTTTGGTCTTCCATCCCTCCTTTCATCTCCCCTCCCTTTTAATCCCCTTTTATCTTACTAATTATTCCCTCCCTTTTAGCTTCCCCTCCCTTTTCTTTCCCTTTTCTCTTCCTACTACCTATAGAGCTAGGTGTATTTCAATACTAAACTGAGCTTGTTTTACTGTCCTTAAATCCAGTCAGATGAGATTACCTCTCAAACAATGTTCCTCTCCCTCCCCTATTTCCCTCTACTCTATTTCCATGCCTTTTCCTATAATGTAATTTATTTTTTTCTGCTTCCTCCTTTTCATATCTACCCTTACAATCCCTTGGCACATTTAAATCACATTTGTTATCAGTATATCATTTAATTTATACCCACCCCCTCAGTCTATGTGTATCCCTTTTATTTTTCATAATAAATATAAAATTCTCAAGATTAACAAGTATCATCTTCCCATATAGGGATGTCAACAGTTTGCCTATATATTGTAACAAGTGTTTTTACTTCCTCTGTTTACCTTTTTATGCGTCTCTTAAACCCTCTGTTTGAAGATCAAATTTTCTATTGGGTTCTGAGCTTTTCATCAGGAAGGTCTGGAAATCCTTTATTTCATTGTATGTCCATCTCCTTACCTGAAATATTCTACTCAACTATGTTCAGTAATTGACTCTTGGTAGAAGTCCCCAGCTCCTTTGCCTTATGGAATATCATATTTCAGTTCTATCAATCTTTTAATGTAGAAGCTGCAAGATCCTATGTGATCCTGACTGTAGCTCCTTGTATATTTGAATTGATTCTTTTTGGCTGCCTGCAGTATTTTCTCCTTCACTTAATAGTTCTGGAATTTGTTAATGATATTCCTTTGTGCTTTAGATTGGGGTCCCTTTCAGGAGGTGAATGGTGGATTCTTTTGATGATTATTTTGCCCTTTGGGTCTGGTACTTTTGGACAGTTTTCCTTGATGATTTCTTAGATGATATTGTCCAGATTCTTTTGTTATTATGACTTTCTGGTAGACCAATCATCCTTAGATCTTCTCTGCTGGATCTATTTTCCAGGTCAGTTGTTTTTTCAATTAGATAATTTACATTTTCTTCTATCTATTCATTTTTTAGATTCTGTTTGACTGATTCTTGATGTTTCATAGGTTCATTTGCTTCTACTTGCCCAATTCTATTTTTTTATCAAATTGTTTTCTTCTGTTAACTTTTGCATCTCCTTTTCCATCTGTTCAATGGTTTCTTTTAAGTAGTTATTTTCACCAGTTTTGTTTTGTACTTCCTTTTTCATTTGTCCAATTTTCCTTTTTAAGGAGCTATTCTCTTCAGTGAATTCTATTTTTTTTTGTATTTTTAAAATCATTGGCCAGTTTTTCTTCTATTTCTCTAATTTGGTTTTAAAATCCTTCCTGAGCTCTTCCAAGAAGGCTCTTTGTGTGCCAGAGAAGTTCGTATTCTCTTCTGAAATTTCAGATTGGAGTACAGTCTCAATGCTGACATCTTTGATTTTTGTGTTTTCATCCTTTTCCCCATGGATAGTTTCTATAACCTTTTCTTTCCTTCTTTGTTTCTTACTCATGATAATAACCCTTTTCCTGGCTTTTAAAGTAGATTTCTTCATCTGTGGCACAGGGAGTTCTCTCACACAGTTTTTGTGCCTAAAACTTGAGGCTTTCTGTGTTGTGGCCTCTGGTTCTTTCATCTAGAAGCTAAAATGCTGTAGTTTACCTGGTGCTAAGCTGGCTGGTGTTTGAAAGAAGAGGGCAGGTGACATCTTTTTTGGGTTTCCCCACAGTTACCTTGGAGCTAGCTCATTAAATGTGAGGGAAGGGTGATCTGGGCACAGGAGGTCTCCTCTGCTGTGCTAGAGCATTGGCAAGCTCATCTGTCTGCACTAGTGTCTTCCTGTTTCCCCTGGCATACTGAGGCATGCTTGGGGTCCTTGAGTTTGCAGTTGCTGGCTTCAACCCCTGGGGCTCAGGATCTTCTCCAATTATGTTGGGTTGGGGCTATTAGGACAGTTCTTATCCTTACCTGGTCACCTTCAGCCACAGCAAGAGGAACCCTCCTTTGGTATTATTCTAATCTCATGCCCTGAGAGTCTGTTCGCCCCTTTTGTTGCTTCCACTGTCCCAGTGTTTGTCTCAAGGAGATATTCTCTAAGTTCATCAAAGTCAACAAGGGGGTTGGGGAGGAATACCAATTACTGATCACTCTGTCATCTTGGCTCCTGAAACTAGAAATGGCCCCACCACTCTTTTTCTTTGTCTTCACCAAAGAGTTTTGATAATTCCTGCTTTAAAATGTAGTTTTAGATCTAGTACAGCTAGGCCACCTTGCTTTGCATATTTTTTTTATTAATTCCCTTGACATTTCAGATTTTTTGCACTTCCAAATAATTTTTATGATTGTTTTAATGCCACAATATATTTAGTATTTTGATTAATGTGGCACATAATAAGTAATTTAGATAGAATTGTCTTTTTTTTTTGTTATATTAGTGCAGCCTACCCATAAAGCAAGTGATATGTTTTCCAATTGTTTAGATCTAACTTCATTTGAGTGAAAAATGTTTTGTATTGTGGCCTCTGGTTCTTTCAACCAGAAGCTATATAATGTAGTTTACTGGCTGCTGAACTGGCTGGTGTGCATCAAGCTTGACGCCAGTTGAAGTCTGAGTTTCCCCAGGGTTACACTGAAGCTCATAACATCAGGTGTGAGAGAGGGGTGATCCAGTCACTGGAGGTTTCTTATACTCCTAGGACTTCATTAACCCCATCTGAGGTGTTGTCTGCCCAATTCATCTGGCTGTGCTAAGTCACATCTGGGTCCTGTTGTTAGTGCTTACCTTCTCCATCCCGCTGGAACTCAGTACCTCCTGCTGGTCCATTCGGTTGGGCCTTCTGGAATACTTCCCATCCTGGACTTGTCTTTTGAGCCACAGCAAAAGGTAACCTTCTCTTTAATCTCCCTAGACTTCTGAGCTAATAGAAATATATAACCCTCCTGCTGGCTCCACTATTCCAGGATTTTTCCTGGGGCAATATTCTCTAGGTTTTTCAAGGTCAATAAGGGAAGATGAAAGTGCTTATAATTCACTCTACCATCATTTTTCCTAGAAGTTCATGTATGTGACTTTCAAATGTTTACTCTGTGGGTTGATAGCCCCATGAGTAGTTGCTGCTTCTACTTGGGGTCCTAAGCTTCTCTCTCACCCCGTTCTTCTGACTCTAGTCCTGTTCTTGGTGCTTTAGGACTCAGCACTGCTGCTAGTGACTTAGAATACCTGGAACCATTCTCGGTCTGCTATGCAAAAGTCTGTGCTGGTGCAGCCAGTGGTCTCTATGCTCCCTAGCCTAGTGTAACAGATCCTTCCTGCTGACCTTTCAGTCTGTCCTGGGCTGGACATCTGCCACATGCTGTCTCTCAGTGGATGCTGCCACTCTAAAATTCACTCAAATTCACTTCTTAGAGGTATTTGAAGGAAGTTGTGGATGAGCTCAGGTAAGTCCCTCCTTTCACTCTGCCATCTTCTGTAGAATTCATTTGTAAATCCATCCTTTTTTTTTTCTTAGAGAGTACATTGATAGCTTGTTCAATTTTTTTTTTCTAAAATGGAATCAAATATTTTACTTTCTTTTCTATTCATCTGGTCAACATATATTATTGTAAATATCCACTTTCCTTACATTGCCAGATTTATTGGCACACAGCTATGCAAAATAGCTTCTAATTATTCTTTCAATTGCCTCCACATTGATAGCGAATTCTTTCTTTTCATTTTTGATACTATAGCTCGGTTTTCTTTTTGTAAAATCAATTTAAACTATGGTTTATCTACTTTATTGTTTCTTTCATAAAACCAGCTTTTAGTGTTATTTATTATTTCAATGGCTTTCTTTCTATTTTATTAATCTCTTCTTTGATGTTCACAAAGTCTTGTTCCCCTCTCTTCCTTAAACTAAACAGAGCTTTCCTGAAGTCTTTCTAAGTTATTTTAAGCTGAAAAATTATTTCATTCCACCTTTTTGTGAGTTCTTTCATTCCATAATCTTTTAGAAATTTGATTTAATTTTGTTTCCAAGGGAACCTTTTGAGAGACCAGGCAATTCTTTGGCTTCTCTCTGTCACCTTGACTCAGCTGACTCTACTCCCTCCATTACTCATTCAAGACCACTGAAATATAACAGAAACACTCTCAGATCTTCTACTCAGTTAATCATCCTAAATTACCACTGATGATGACAAAATTCTGAGGAGATAAATGTTTCATCTCTCTCATACTACAATGTAAAAAGTTATAAGTTCATACTTGTTTAGGCCTTCCCTTATGAGCTGTGTCTAGATTTCAAAATTTCTTCTCAGATTCTTTTTTTGTTATTGTTGCTCTTAAATTGGACATGGTAATAAATATTCTATCTCCTTTTTTTTAAATGGATGTATTTCCCCTCCCGCAGTATTATACTCTGTTTTGCTTGGTAAGCAAAGTTTTGCTTGGTATATATGTGTGTTCATGTATGAATATATATATTCATGTGTGTATATGTTTACATGTATGTATGCACGTCTTCATGCACTTACATGTATGTTTGCATCTGTATATGCATTGTGTGTGTACATATGTGTCTGTGAGTGAATGTGTGTGCATGTACATGCATACATGCATAAGCATACATGTACATATATATATACATACATATATATACTTGTGCATGTATTTGCATTCTAGAAAATTATAAACCAAACTTTCCAAACTTTTATATTGATAAATGCTAAACTGTGTGTGAACCTGACTGTAGGTCATTGGTACATGAATTCTTTCTTCCTAACTAGTTTCAGTCTTTTCCTGGAAGATCTGGATTGTGTCTATAATATCCCTGTGCATTTTCATTTGTCTTGCAGGAAGTGACTGATGGAGTCTCTATTTTTACTTTTCCCTCTGGCATTAACAGATCTGGACAGGATTTTTTTAATGATTTATTGAAAAACAACATCTAAATTATTTTTTCTTTGGATCATGGCTTTTAACTATTCCATTGATTTTTAAATTTTCTTTACTCAATCTGTTTTCTATGTCAGTTGTTTGCTATGAAATACTTTGCCTGTGTTCTACTTTTCATTCTTTTTTACTTTGTGTAGAATGAGACACTGATCCACCCGTGGAGTCAGAAACACAGCTACTGTTTGGTTGTGAGCTTGTTCTCAGTCTCGTATATAGCCTCATCTTGGAAACTGCTCTTCACTCTAACATGCTATCTCTAGATGCAGGTCTCATTTTCAATCCTCCCTGGATCTGTCATTCAAGACTGGGTAGTAAGTGGTGGAGTTGAAATTTTGGTCCTGTTGCCAATTTCTGCACATTGTCAAGGTCCCTCTTTGATGACTCCTTGCCATAGTAAACAGCTTCAATCTTCTATCAGTTTCTGCATGCTGAAATACTCTAATATGTGTGTCCCTAGACAGATCTCATCCTCAATGTGCACAGACCTCTCATTTTCTCTATACTAACCTAGATGGTACAATGAATCACTGATTTTTTTCCCTTCAATTTCCCAGTCAGAATTTGGTTTGATGTATTTTCTAGATCTTTGTGAATCAACTGTGCTAAACTTCTTCTTGTTTCTCTAGCATCTTCCCTCTATCTCCCAGCTCAAATTTTCCTCAACAAATCTAATCCAAACATACTTCTGCCTTATTTCAATTTCTATGATTGGAAAAGTTTTTTCTGTTCAGTTAAAGATCTAATTATTTTCATTAATGTTAACTCTTTCACTGTTTCTCAGAAATTTCAGAATAATATTGACTTTGTTTTCAGGGGAGGGGAGAGAATTACCAAATGTGTATTTCATACACCTAAGAAATAGCTGTGAGGACACTCTTTCAACAAATGAAATTGGGATTGTACTCTTAGTCACTGGCCCAAGATCATTGAAAGGTTGAGTGACTAACACAGAGTCACACAGACATTGTATATAAGGGAACAAGCTTGAACCTAGTACTTTCCCATAACTATATGTAATAGCAATTTAAATGGAAAAAATCTTTCTCTTTCATTAATAGATCCATGTGACCTGCCTAAATCACATGGAAATATAAGTTACATGTAGTAGGAAGATCTTGCTGAACTGGTGGAACTGGAAGGGTGGAGTAGAACTGGGAAGAAGTGAGTGAGCATGGCAGGGGCAAGGGAGAGAGAACACAGGAAGGCAGGTATACCAAAGCTCAGGTTCATGAGTATTTGCTTGTGAGAAGGCCCTGGCAGAGTGCGGAGGCTTGGGAATGGCTTTGCTCCCTGCAGCAATAGTGTTTATTGACTTCTTGGTCACTATGACAGATTTAGCTTTTGGTTCTGGAATTTTCTGCAATTTTCTTCTGCATTCTATCTGGAGAGTCTTTTATACTTTGCCATTGAGAACTATGCTGGCATATTCATAGTCACCACCAGTGCTGTGAATAATGCCTTAGGATACACTGGGACAGCTCTCTATCAAGTATACCATGCTACTTTTCCTGGCAAATATATTTATCATTTTTTTAGTCACATGAAGGGTTATTCAATGGAAGCAAACAGGAGATAATTTTGGAGGGGTTGTATTATTTTTAGTCATGTTAATGAATCCCAGATCAAATTAAAACTCTGGCAGAGGCACCTCACCCACCAATTAATTTTTCCCAGGTTGTAAACATTAGTTAGAATGAAGGTGTGCTTTTCTCCCCAGATACATGGCAGGCTTTGGGATACTATTGGTATAATTTCCAGGAAGATGCCTTTTTATTAAAAAAAAAATGGGCTGTCAAGAAAATCAGCTCATTTGTATGTACCTTGTGGGTTGGAACACTGTCATATTGTTCTTTTCACTCATAACACCTAGAACAGTGCTAAGGAGTTTCATGGTTGGCATTCACTGAGTATAACCTTGAAATTATTCCTCTAAACAGTCATATAGCACAAATATATTGACGGTTAAATTTTAAGCTTTGTAAGTACCAAAAAGGAATTCAATTCATTTTCATTTAGTTCATAATATGGTTTGACCTATACTTTTGTGTCCCTTTATTTAACACTCACTTCAGACATTCAGATCTTTCTGATGGGCAATCTGCCTGTTCTAGTTGAACTAATATACTTTTGCTCTAAGCATGAAAATCTCAGAAAACAACAAAAAGAAAAATGACACTAGGGTGACACATTTACTTCTAACCTTTTTTTTATTTTTTCCACTTGTGTCTTCCTTGTTCTCTACCTCTTTGCCTTACAGATATATTTATGGTAATAAATGGCTACTTTTCCCAAGTTTCCCATGAGCTGACCTTCCCAAATGCATCTTCCTTTCAAGTCATTTCTGCTGTCTTTAATTGGTGAGCTTCTTTGACATTCACATTTTGATCCATAGGAAAAAAAGTTAGTGTCAATAATATTGTTCATATCATTTCAGTATGACAAGTATATCTATAGGCATATTCATTCCTCTGTGTCTCCTTCCCTGGGACTGCTTGTGGCCAATCATTTCATCTTGGCACTCTTTCTTCTATAGCTCTTGTATCTATGCAGTTTAATCCAGCTGAGATTTGAAATGCTGCTTTGCACGAAGTTTTCAATATCACGAGTCATTTCTTCTAACCCCATAGATTCATGATACTTCTTTTTCCCTTTTATGTTGCTCTGTTTAATGGAAAAGCATTATATACACAAGTATCATTCTTAAGTGTCCAACCCCATCTCTCTCTCTCTCTCTCTCTCTCTCTCTCTCTCTCTCTCTCTCTCTTTCTCTCTCTCTCTCTTTCTCCATCCATGGAGGGAGAAGTTTGAAATCTATTAATTGTAGAAAAAAATAACTTCTCTAACTACACTTTCTACTGTGGATTTTATTTTAGACAGAAGTGTTACTAATTCTTTAGAGAGATAGAAAAATTGAGCCTCGACAGGAAGCAAGATTAAGGCAGATGTAGTCAGGAAAAAAAATGTACCACTTGGAAATTGATCTGACCTGTCTGAGCCACAAATATTTCCTCCAAGAAATGCTTGTGGGGCATTGTGAGAAGCTGGTATGACTACTGGCCATGAAATGCCTATTGAGAGAAGCTATTAGTTTCAAAGGATCCACCAATACAAGCCCTTTCAAAGAGGCTGAATTTTTTTTTTAAAGTACTAAGTTGGAGGGAATTTTTGCCAGTCGATTCTATTCATCAACAATTAATCATTCACTCTTTCTGTAATATCCCCCTCTCCTCCAATTTCAATCAAACATCTCTCCCCACATTTACAATATTATTTGGATCCTGTTTTTCATGAAGACTGTCCAATATATTGAATATGGTTCACTACTTCTTAGAACTAGCAGTGTCCTTATCACATGTCTAATGTGACAATGACTGAAATGGATGAATTTGATCAATCCCAGCTGATTAAAAGGTGCAAAGAAATTATCTGGGAGTAAGTGTATCTTTATGGGTGTGAATTGGATAAGTAAACAGTACTCAAGGAATATGATTAATGAGACAACTTTCTGCCATTAGCAGGATACACTTTAACCTAATTGAATTTATTAATTGTGCTACCAAACAGAACACATAGAGACATTAAAACTGGAATAAAATTCTATGAAATTAAATACTCAGCTGGCAATTCAACTCTGGATCCATTTCCTACGTGAAGTTCTTTCATGGTCCCACCACTTTCTAGTGCCTTCCCCATTAAAACCGTCTTCCATCTACTTTGCATGGATCTTATATTTACCTACTGCCTTAGAACATAAGCCCCTTGAGGGCAGTTACTGTTCTTATTTATCTTAGTAATTCCAGGACTTAGAACATTGTCTAGCACAAGTGATTGCTAACTCCATGTTTATTAATTGTTTATGGTGAATTGGTGAAGAAATTATTTGCAACACAGAGATAACAAAAATTGCAAATTGGAAGGAAGGGATATCAGAATTTATCCAACCCAACCAATGTTCTAAAGGAAAACCCACTATAACAGAGCCAACAAAAATCCTTGAAGTTTTAAAAGATTTCATTTACTTAGTCCTGTTCTCAAGGTCAAAATTTAATGAATGTTTTGGATAGTTAGTTAATTGATGAGTAATTTACCAAGATTTCCTTTTGTCATGTTATAGAACATATCTGTAACTTGCAGCAGAATGAACACATTACTTGGTAATATCTATCATACATATCTTTCTTTATTCTTCCCACTTATTTTCATTCATTTCTTTACCTCATTTCTGTATATTTCCCACTCAATAATTTTTGGGGGTGTTATTGCTGTCACTAGCTTCTCTACATGTTAATTTTTGTTTGATCTAGTCTTCCTCACTAGACGGAAGACTGTACAAGGAGCAAGGACTCTGTGTGTCTGCTATTCCCTTTAGAAATCCCTACAATGTAGAGTACAATGATTTGTATACAGTTGGTATTCCTTCACATACCTGTTTCACATTAAGAGGTATGCTAAGGCAAACTTCTCTAAATGTAGCAGAAATCCCATTCAATCCTACTTATTCCAGAATATTGTCCCTCTCTATCATTCTCATTCTCACTTTTCTTCAACCATTCCTTATGTATATGAGCTCCTTCCTTACTGCTTATAAACACAAATCTTCACTTGAGAATTTCAGCCCTGCTAACTATTTCTTGATCTTTTATCTTTACATTCCTGGAAAAGGTAATTTATAATAAGTGATCTTCCATTTCCACTCTCATCACTCTCATCTTAACTCTCTACAATTTGGATTCTGATCTCTTTCAATTTAAGCTGGTTTCTCTAAACTTTAATTGTGAAAATAATGGCCTTTTCTCAATCGTATTCTTTCTTGACCTCTCTACAAATCTTGGCACTTTTTGTGACCCTCCTCTTGATAATCTCTTCCCTCCAGATATATTGGGGGGTAGGGGGTGGGAAACCTCATGCTTTTCTCACTCTTCTATCAATCTGCTTCTTCTCGGTTTCCTTCATTAAACTTTCATCTAGGTCAAGCTCATTATTCATATTTGTCCCACAGGGCCCTGTGCTAGGCCTTCTTTGTTTCCCCCTCCATACTATCTCACTTGTTCTCATCAGCTCCCATGTATGTAAATATCATATCTGTGATCATGATTCTCAAATCTTCTTTATCCAGACCTAGCACATCTGTTGACTTCTAGACTCACATCTCCAATTGCCTTTTAGATATCTCGAACTTTCTGTCTTAACATGAAGTTAACAAGTCTAAAACTGTACTCATTATCTTTGCCCCTAATGGTTTCCTCTTTTAAACTTTTCCCTATTTATCATTCAGCATCACTACCCTCCTAGTTCCCCATGCTCATAATCTAGATATTATCCTTACCTCTTCAATATTCTTCACCTCCTAGATCCACTAGCTTCCTTGCTTTTTTTTTTTTCAAACAAGACTCTCTATGTTTCAACTTTAGTCATTTTCTTTGGCAGTCCCACAGTCCTAGAATGCTATATCTCTTCATCCCTGCCACCTGGCTTCCTTCAAATCTCAGCTAAATCTACCTTGTATAGGAAAAATTTATCAATTTCCGTTAATTCTTATACATGCGTAATTATATACATACACCTATAGATACATACACAAGTATATACATATATACAATATATGTGTGTATATGTACAAACACACATATATGTATATACATATATGTGCATTTATGTGTTTGTGTGTAACCTGTTCATCCATTTTTTTGCATGTTGTCTCACAAATTAGGTTGTGAGCTTCTTAAGGGCAACTACTATCTTCTGCTATTCTTTGTATCATTTGTATTCACACAGTTACTGACATGTAATAGTTGCTTTTTGACTGAATAATATGGGAAATAGCATAAAGTTAATAAATGCATATACATATATGAGCACACAAAGTAGTAAAGTACAAAGTATTTTGGGATGGAGATGGCTAGTTACTGAGGAAGTGAGGAAAGACTTCTTGCAGGTGATGTATAAGCTTCATGTTAAAGGGAAAATTGGAATATATGAAGTCAAAATGAGTAGAAAGTACATTTTATGTAGGGAGAATGGTCTATACAAATAAAAGGAGTTGGATATCCAATTTACTGTACTGTAGGAGGAATTGGAGAAAAGGGCAGTCTGCCTTTTCAGACTGTGGGATTTCATAATGTGGGCCTGAAAGTAATGTCCAAAAATATGTGAAACAGGCTGATATGGGCTTAAAAGCTAAAATGAGGATTTCACATGTAATTCTATAGGTAATAGAAAGCCACTTGAGTTGCTTGACTAGGGGAATGACATCAGCAAAATTGTGTTTAAAGAAAATTCCTTTAGCTGGCATGGCAGAATGAAATGCAGTACTGAGAGACAAATCAGAGGAACCAATGAAGCACTTAAAATAATCTAAGCGGAAAATGCTGAGAGCTTGAACTAAGGTAGTATCTATAAGAGTGAAATGAAAAGGTTGAATGTGAAATAGGTCATAAATGTAGAAGTGACAGGATTTGGCAATGATTCAATATGTGGGGTGAGGGAAAGTGAAGTCAAGCAAAAGGCCAAGATTACCAACTCAAGTCATCAGAAGAGTACTGATACTTTCAAAAGAAACATCCAAATTTAGAAGAGGGGAGGATTTGGTGGAAAAAAATAAAAACATAAGGTCTAATTTTAGATATGTTAGCTTTAAGATGTTACTGGGCCTCCAGATATGAGATGTCTAATAAGAAACTGATGATATTGAACTTCAGTCAAAGGTAGTCATACTCCATGGAGATAAGAGATATGAGAGTTAACAAGACTGAAAGTAGATGGATAGAAATAGAGAGCAGAAGAGGTCCAAGGAGAGAACCTCGTGTTACATTCACAGTTAGGGGGCCTGGTGAAGCTGGTCAAAGGTACCTGAAATCAAGATATGAAGTAGGGAGAAGGTTAACAAGAAGGGAGTCATGTCACAGAAAATCTAGAGGGGAAAGTAACCTTTAGGAGAGAATGATCAATCAATAAACAATTATTTACCAACCACTTTATTCCAGGCACTGTGATAAATGCTGGATGTGAAAGAAGAGAAAAAAGACAGTCCCTGATCTTTCAGAGCTTCCCATAGTGGGGGAGACAACATGAAACAAATATATACAGAGCAAGCTACAAACATGATAAATAAGAAACAATTAACATATGAAAGGAATTAGAAGTAAGGGAAGTTCAGAAAAGATTCCTGTAAAAAATGGACTTTTATTTAGGACTTAAAATATTCCAAGGGTGGAGTCAAGGTGGCAGAGAGTAGCCAAGAAGCTGCCCAATCTCTTCTCTGAAACAACATTAAATCAAGCTTCTAAAAGAATTCTGGAGCTATCGGATCCACAAAAAAAAAAAGATGGAATGAAACACTTTATAACTTGAGATAACTTAAGAAGGACTTCAAGAAAAATTTGTATCACTTGAGTAAAAGGGGAGTAGAGTAAACAGGGTCCAGTTAAGCCAGGGGGAGACTCTCAGACACAACAGAAATCAGTAACAAGGCCCCAAGGATCCAGTTCAACAGGCCAGTGGCACAGCAGGCCACAGTGAGGCCTTAAGACCTGGAGTCAAAGGCAAATTGCCAGGCCTGGCATGCAGTCCTCACACAACTCTTAAAACGGTGGCTGAAGAACCACTTGTCAAAGTATGTTTTATTGGCAATTCGTTTGGTTAACGGGTTAGAGTACATACGTACTGAACCCCCTTGTAGCTCTCAAATTCTCTGATTCTATGATATATACAGAACTCAATAACTGTTATAAGAGATGAGTATAATATTGGCTAGTTTGCCACATTTGTACTTAAATTTTATTGTTTTGTTCTACTTGACAAATAAAAATGTCATGTTTTGAAAATGATCTATGTATGTATTAATAAAAATGAAAGAAATGAACAAGTGTGGTTTTTCTTTTTTTTTTTTTTTTTAAATAAATTTATTTAACTTTTTACATTCATTTTCACAAGATTTTGGGTTCCAAAATTTTCTCCCCATTTGTCCCCTCCCCCCTCCCCAATACAC
>CM053770.1:466919922-466951866 GCA_028658325.1 Potorous gilbertii
GCCAGAGGTGGAGAGGACTCTCAGAAGTTAAGTAACTGGCTGGGAAAATGCCCAGAAAAGGGGAAAAAATAAGACCATAGAAGGTTATTTTCTTGGGGAACAAATGATTCCAACCTTCCTCTCTGACGAAGAAGAAAACTGCTTACCATCAGATAAAGACATAGGAGTCAAGGCCTCTGTATCCCAAACATCTGAAATAGATATTCAATGGGCTCAGGCCATGGATGAGCTCAAAAAGCATTTTGAAAATCAAGTTAGACAGGTGGAGGAAAAACTGGATAGAGAAATGAGAGAGATGAAAGAAAAGCATGAAAAGCAGGGCAACACCCTGCTAAAGGACACCGAAAAAAATGCTGAAGAAAATAACACCTTGAAAAATAGGCTAACTCAGTTGGCAAAAGAGGTTCAAAAAGCCAATGAGGAGAAGAATGCTTTCAAAAAGAGTACAATCTCAATACTGACCTCACTGGTATTTGTGTTTTGGTCCTTGTCCTCATAGAAAAATTCTATGTTCTTTTCCTTCCTTTGCTTCTTCTTACTCCTGATGGTGAGGGTTTGTGTGTTGTGGCCTCTGATTCTTTCAACTAGAAGCTAAAGAACTTGGTGCTGAGTTGGCTAGCATGAGAAAGCAAAGGTGAATTCTGTTTCTGTTTCTCCAGATTGGTCCTGGAGCTAACTTGTTAAGTTCGAGGGAGGGATGGTCTGCTCACAGGAGATCTCCTCAGCTGAGCTACAGAAAAGGTAAGTTCAGAGCCTGGTGATCCAGGGCTGCCCTAGTATATTCCCATTTCTCCTGGAGCACTGAGGCATGTATGAGTCCTGGTGTTGGTTGCTAGTTTCCACCCTCCTGGAGCTCTGGTCCTCCATCACAGTTACAGGAATCCTCCTTAATGATTTCCCTAACCTCAGGTGCTACAAGACTGTTTCCACTTTGGCTAATCTCACTGATGCAGGATTTTTCTCGAGAAATATTTCATGGTTCTTTCAAGGTCAACAAGGGGAAGGGGAAAAAACATTTACTGAACACTCCAGTATTTTGGCTCCCAGAAATTCGAGGAAGTGACTTACAGACATTTAATCTGCAGACTGAAAGTCTCTGGAGCAGCTGTTGCAGCTGCCTGGGGCTCCTTCTATGGCTCTCACTCGCTCAGATCCACTGGACTCCCACCTTCAGCTGCAGCCTCACCATGCTCCCACTTTCTCAGACCACCCCAAGGCTTTCCTGCTCGTCCCTGCCACAGTCACAACATGTTGTGCTGTATGCTATGTACTCTACCCCCATGGAACAAATGCTTCCCTGTGATCTTCCAGTCTGTCCTGGTCTGTGAATCTGCCACAGTCTGTCTACTATTGGATTCTGCACCTCCAATATTTGGTCAGTTTCTCTTTTTAGAGGTATCTGAAGGAGTTTGTCTAAACTCCTTCAGATTTTAGGTGAGTAGTTGCTCTAACTCCACTATCTTGTCTCTGCCTTCAATTTGTAAAAAACTATTTTCCTTAGTGAGCTTTTGGACCTCCTTTTCCATCTGGCCAGTTCTACTTTTTAAGGCATTCTTCTCCTCATTGGATTTTTGAATCTCTTGTGACATTTGGGTTAGTCTAATTTTAAAAGTCTTATTTTCTCCAGCATTTTTCGATCCTCTTTTGTAAGCAATTGACTCAGTTTTCATGATTTACTTGCATCATTTTTATTTCTCTTCCCAATTTTTGGTCTACTTCTTTTACTTGATTTTCAAAATCCTTTTTGAGCTCTCCCATGGTCTGAAACCAATTCATATTTTTCTTGGAGACTTTGGCTGTAGGAGCCTTGACTTTATTGCCTTCTCTTTTTTGTATATTTTAGTCTTCCTTGTCACCAAACTAAGATTTCATAGTCTGATTCTTTTTCTGGATTTTGCTTATACCCCTAGCCATTTATTTGATTTTTGAGCTTTTTGTCATGGTAGTTCTTTGCTTCCAATGGGAGTATGTGTGTGGGGGGGGGGGGAGGCATATACTGTTTCCACTCATATTCAATTTCCACTCATTCTGTGATCCTAGAGCTTCAGAAGCGGTTGGTGCCACTTTCAATACTGCTGCTGTGGCTCCTGCAGGCTCCTCCACTCCATCCACTGCCTGGGACCAGACCACTCTACTTTCTCACATAGGACAGACAAGTTTTCTCACTGACCTTCCAATTTGTCCTCAGCATTCTGGAGTTCTGAAGTCTGAAAACCACCACATATGCTAGAGATTCATTCCCCCTGAGGCTTGTGCAGGTCCTGTCTTTGCTCATGTGGTCCTCGCTGGGCTATACTCTGCTCTCAGAGCAGCATGATAGACTCTTCCTGTCAAACTTCCAAACTGTCTTGGGTTAGAGATTTGCTTCACTTCATCATTCTGTGAGTTCTACAGCTCCAATACTTGAATAGAGTCATGTTTTACAGGTGTTTGGCTATACTTGGGGAAGAGCTCTAGAAAGTCCCTGCTTCTACTCTGCCATCTTGTCCCCACCTCCAAAAGTTGTAAATTTTAAGACCTGTATCCATTAGAGAAGCTAGTAGGAGTATACAGAGAGATGGTGTGGACATAAGTTGACATTGATGTAATAATAAAAAATAATTAAGGAGTAAACAAAAGAATTGCATTTGGAGAAAAGGAAAGGTAGAGGCAGAATGGGTAAATTATACCATATGAAGTGACATTAAAAAACTATTGCATTAGATGGAAACAAGGGAGGGGGTTAACATTGGTTGAACATTAATGTCATAGAATTTGACTCAAAGAGACAGTAAGACACAATTAGTTGAGTATAGAAATCAATCTTATACTATAGGAAAGTAAGAAGGGAAAGAAATGGGAAGGGCATTGCTGGTGGAATGGAGGGCAGAAGTAGGAAGGAAAAAGTGAAAGAAAATGTTGGGAGTTATTAGAAGAGAGGCTAACTGACAGAGGCAATGGTCAGAAGGAAAACCCTGGTGAGGATAGAAAGAGTGAAAATGTCAAAGAGGAAAGAAAAGTAAAAAAGGGGGATTAGGATGGAGGAAAATACAAAATAGTCATAATTTTGAATGTGAATGAATACTGTCATATATGAAAACTAGTAACAGAGTGGATTAAAACTCGAAATTCCACAGTTACTTAAAAGGAACACCTCTGGAGTAGAAAGACACACACAGAGAAAGGGCAAAATGCTGGAATGCAAGAAGCTCAAACTATTCCAAAGGTCTCATGATGGAAAATGTAATCCACATGTAGCGAAAGAACTACAGAGTCTGAATGCAGAGAAAAGCAGACTATTTCCCTTTTTGTTCCAGTGTTTAGTATAGTTTCCTTTTTCATGGTTCCTCTAATTAATTCTAATTCTTCTGTACAACATGACCAATGTGATAATATGTTTCATAGGAATGCATACATAGAGCCTTTATCATGTTGGATTCCATCTTGATGTAGGGGAGAAGAAAGGGAGCGGAAGAAATTTTAAAACTTATGGAAGTGAATGCTGAAAAATAAAAATGAATAAACTTTTTTTAAAAAAGGTAAAATTCTGGGGGTGGATATAAGATGGTGGAGTAAGACCAACCTACTCTAGCTCTATTCCCATGGCCCATAAAATACCTGTAAAAAATGACTCTAAACAAATTCTGGATCAATAGAAGTCAAAAAACAACAGGGTGAAAGACATTTGCAGCCCAAGACAGAAAAGGACTTCACACCAGGCTCAGATCAGAGCACAGTCCAGTATCTTGAAAAAGATTTGTAGGAGCCAAGATGGTGGAGTGAGAGTAACAACTCACTTAAGCTCTTAGACAAACTCCTTCAGAAACCTCTAAAAAGAGAATCTAAACGAATTTTGGAGGTGCAGAATCCAATAGGAGACAGACTGTGGCAGATTCAAAGCCCAGAACAGACTGAAAGGTCCACAGAAAGGATCAGTGCCACAGGGGTAAGCCCACAGCATACGGCACAGTATCTAGTGCAGCAGGAGTGGGGAGAGGCATAGGCAAACCTGAGACAGCAACAGGTGGAACCAGAGGAAATGCAGCCCAGGGTGAGAGACCAGCAGAGCCCAACGAGTGAGAGTTGCTGAGCACCAGATATCAGCTGCAGCAGCTCCTGAGTCTTTCAGCCCACAGATTAAACATCTGTAAGTCACCTACTTGAACCTCCAGGAGCCAGGATGATGGAGTGATCAGTAAATGCTCTCTCCTCCTGCCTTGATGACCTCAAAAAAACCCTAAAATATTTCCCCAGAAAAATCCTGGATCAACGGAAACAGCAGAAAGGGTAAATTAGTCTTGTAACACCTGAGGCTAGGAAAATAGCTAACGGGGATTCCTCCTACTGTGGTGGAGGCAAACCAGAAGGAGAGGGACCCTAGGGCAGTAAAAACTGGCACTAGGACCCAGACAAGCCTCAGTGCTAGGAGAGGAGCCCCAGGAGGAGTGGAAATTCACATTAGGAACTCCTCGTGCCTCAGCACTCCAGGGGAAACAGGAAGAAAATAGGACGGCTGGGATCACCATCCCCTGAGCTTGCCTTTGCCTCAGTTCAGCTGAGGAGATCTCCCAGTGACCAGACTACCCCTCCCCCACACTTAACAATCTAACCCCAGGGCAGATCGGGGAAATACAAAAAAAAAAAGATAAAAAGACACATGCTCTTAGCTTTCTCACACAAGTCACTCAACACCAAATTCTGCAGCTTCTAACTGAAAGAACCAGAAGCCACAACACAAACACCATCATGAACAAGAAAAAGCACAACAAGGGCAAAAAACCCCCCAAAAAAACCATAGAATCTTTATATGGGGTTAAGAACCAAAACACAAATACCAAAGAAGTCAGTATTGAGACTGAACTTCCATCTGAAACTTCAGAATGGACTATGAACTGCTCACATGCACAAATAAGTATCCTGGAACAGCTGAAGAAGGAAATAGAAGAAAAACTGGCCAATGATGTTAAAAAATGTAAAAAAAAGAATTCACTGATGAGACCATCTCTTTAAAAAGCAAAATTAAACAAATGGAAAAGGAAATACAAAAATTAACTGGGGAAAATAACTCCTTAAAAGGAAAAATTCAACAGATGGAAAAAGAGATGCAAAAGTTAACTGAAGAAAATAATTTGATAAAAATTAGAATTGGGTAAGGAGAAACTAATAAATCTACGAGAAGACAAGAATCATTCAAACAAAATTTAAAGAATGAAGATAGAAGAAAATGTAAAATATCGAACTGGAAAAATAGCAGACTTGGAAAATAGATCTAGGACAGAAACTATAAGAATTATTGGCCTGTTAGAAAGTCACAATGAAAAAAAAAAGTGTCTGGACAATATCTTGTAGGAAATCCTCAAGGAAAACTGTACAGAAGTGCTAGATACAGAGGGCAAAATAGTCACAGAAAGAATCCACTGTTTACCTCCCAAACGATGATCCCAAACTCAAAACAACAAGAAATACCGTTGCCAAATTCCAAAACTATCAAGTGAAGGAGAAAATACTATAGGTAACCAGAAAGAAACCATTCAAATATCGAAGATCTACACTCAGGATCACACAGGACCTTGCAGCTTTTATATTAAAAGATTAAGGGAATCAGAATCTGATATTCTGTAAGGCAAAACAGATGGGACTACAAAAGAGGATCAATTACACAGCATAGTCCAGCATAACATTTCAGGCAAGGATATGGTCATTCAATGAAGTAAGGGCTTTCTGGATCTCCTGACAAAAAGACCAGAACTCAATAGAAAATTCAATCTTCAAATGCAGGTCTCAAGAGAGGCATAAAAAGGTAAACAGGGGGAGAAAACAAAACTTACTCAATTTGGGCAAACAGTTTACCTCCCTATAAGGGAAGATTATACCTGTTAATCTTGAGAATTGCACATCTATTATGAAATATAAAAGAAATATTCATAGAGGGAACGGGTATAAAGTAAATGATGTTATGTAAAAAATATGATTTAAGGATGCGAAGGGATTTTAACAGGAAGTGTGAAAAGAAGGAAGCATAAAATGGTAAATTACATCACAAAAAGTATAAAATTATAGTAGAGGGAAAGAGGAGAGGGAGATGAGCATTGTTTGAGAGGTTCTCTCATCTGATTTGGTTCAAGGAGGGAACAATAAACTTAAGTATATAATTCTAACTAGCTCTATAAGCAGTAGGAGGGGAAAGGGGAAGAAAGGGGTGGGGAAACTAAAAGGCTAGAATGCTAAAAGAAGGAAGGCAAGGCTGCAGGAGGTGGTGGTGAAAAGTGAAAACTATTGAGGAGGGAAAGTGATATGGGAGAGCTAAAAGCACAAATGATGGTAAAGAGGATGGAGAGAAATACACAGACTGTATTCATAATTGTGAATGTGAATGGAATAAACTGTCCCATAAATAGAGACAGATAACAGAATGGATTAAAAGCCATAATCCAACAACATGTTGTTTACAAGAAATACATTTGAAATGGGGGGATAGACATAGGGTAAAGGTCAAAGGTTGAAGCAGAATATATCGTGCATCAGCTGAGGTAAGAAAACCAGGAGTAAAAATCCTAATCTCAGACAAAGCAAAAGCAGAAATAGATTTAATCAAAAGAGACAAGAATGGAAACTATATCCTGCTAAAAGGCACCATAGACAATGAAGCAATGACATTACTAAACATGTATGCTCCAAGTGGTATAGCATCCAAATCCTTAGAGAAGTTGGGGGAGTGGAAGGAAGAAACTGACAGCAAAACTATACTAGTGGGGGACCTCAACATCCCCCTCCCTGAACTTGATAAATCTAACCTCAAAATAAACATGAAAGAAGTTAAGGAGGTAAATAAAACTCTAGATAGGGTAGATAAGACAGATCTCTGCAGAAAATTGAATGGGAATAGAAAGGAATATACATTTTTCTCACCAGTACATGACACACTTACAAAAATTGACCATACCCTAGTACATAAAAGTCTCACTACCCACTGAAGAAAGGCAGAGATAATCAATGCATCCTTCTCAGATCATAATACAACAAAAATTATATGTAATAAAATGCCATGGAAAGACAAACCAAAAATCAATTGGAAACTAAATAATCAAACACTAAAGAAGGAGTGGATTAAAGAAGAAATCATAGAAACAATCAACAACTTCATTCAAGAGAATGACAATAATGAGATGACCTACCAAATCTTATGGGATATTGAAAAAGCAGTTCTTAAGAGAAAGTTTATATCTTTGAATGCCTACATAAATAAAGTAGAGAAAAGAGGAGAACAATGACCTAGGCAGGCAACTGAAAAAGCTAGAAAAAGAACAAATTGAAAATCCCCAAGTAAATAACAAATTAGAAATACTGAAAACCAAAGGAGAGAGTAATGAAATGGAAATTGAGAAAACTATTGAATTAATAAATAAAACCAATATTTGGTTTTACGAAAAAGCCAATAAAATTGAGAAACCTTTGGTCAATTTCATTAAAAAAGGAAAGAAGAAAATCAAATCACTACTATCAAAAATGGAGGGGGTGAACTCACCTCCACTGAGTACAAAATTAAAACAATAATTAGAAAATATTTTGGCCAATTTTATGGCTACAGGTTCCACAATCTAAATGAGATGGATGAGTATTTTAAAAAATACAAGTTTCTCAGATTAACAGAAGAGGAATGTAAGTACTTAAAGAACCCCATCACAGAAAAAGAAATTGAACAAGCCATCAATGAACTCCCTAAGAAAAATCTCCAGGGTCAAATGGATTTACAAGTGAATTCTATCAAACTTTTCCCCAAGAAAATAACCTTCTTTGGTCTTATTTTTTTCCCTTTTTCTGGGCATTTTCCCCACCCTCAGAAGTTACTTAACTTCTGAGAGTCCTCTTCACACCTGGCCTAGGTCTGCCCAGCTAGTGCTTGGGGTCTGAGATTCAAATGCTGCTCCCCAGCCTCAGGGCTTTTGGTGGCAGGCCTGGGCTTCTATTCAATGGGAGCTTAATTTCTGGTGCTCAGGTGGGGGCAGGACCGCCTCCCAGGGTCAGTTCCCTCAGGAGGTTTATGCAGAGACCTTCTGTAATGGAGCTCTGCCTGCTTTAGGAGTCTCTGTCCACCTGCAGCCTCTGCCACTGCCTCCCGAGGGGGCCTGAGTCATGGAGACACCCCACTCCCCTCTCAGCCCATCTCTCTCACTGACCTGTGAGTCTGTGGGTGGAGGGACCTTCGAAGCCATTGGAGATTCCATCCCTGAAGACTGCTCGGATCTGCTCGCTCCTCTCCTTGCTGTGTGCCCGGGGCAGGGCAGGGCTCTGCTCCCGTCCGGTGTGCAATGGACCTTTGGGATCAGTTTTTCAGGGCTCTCTGGAACGGAAATCTCCTTCATTGTGTTGCTGTGCAGCTTCCACTGTTACAGAATTTTTTGGGAGTTCTTTTTAGAGGAAATCCATGGGCTGTGTGTTCGGAGCTAGCATATGTGAGTCTTTCTACTCTGCCATCTTGGCTCCGCCCCGAATTCTATCAAACTTTTAAGGACAATTAATTCCAATATTATTTAGACTATTTTTGAAAATTGGGAAAGAAGGGGTCTTCCCAAATTCTTTCTGTGATACAAATATGGTTTTGACACCTAAACCAGGAAGAGACAAATCAGAGAAAGAAAATTATAGACCAATTTCTGTAATGAAAATAGATGCAAAAATTTTTATTAAGATTTTATCAAAATGAATACAGCATCTCATCGCAAGAATAATACATTTTCATCAGGTAGGATTCATACCAGGAATGCGAGGTTGGTTCAATTTTAGGAAAACTATTAGTATTATTAATCATATCAACCACAAAACTAACAAAAACCACATGATTATCTCAACAGATGCAGAAAAGGCTTTCGACAAAATACAACACCCTAATAAAAACAATTGAGAACATAGGAATAAAGGGAACTTTCCATAAAATAATAAGCAGTATCTACCTAAAACCTTCAGCAAGCATTATATGCAATGGAGATAAGCTAGATGCATTTCCAAGATCAGGGGTGAAACAAGGATGTCCATCGTCACCACTAGAATTCAATATATACTAGAAATGTTAGCTGTAGAAGTTAGACAAGAAATTGAAGGAATAAGAATAGGCAAAAACAAACTAAGTTATTACTCTTTGCAGAAGGTATGATAATATACTTAAAGAATACCAGAAATTCAAGCAAAAAAGTACTTGAAATAATAAACACTTTTTGTCAAGTTGCAGGTCACAAAATAAACTCGTATAAATCTTCTGCATTCTCATATATTAATAACCAAGTCCAACAGCAAGAGATAGAAAGAGGAATCCCATTTAATGCTAAGGTAAACACTATAAAATATTTGGGAGTTTACTGGCCAAAGCAAACCCAGGGACTATATGAACACAGTTACAAGACACTGTAGATATTTTGCCTTAGAAGATCATTGGGAAGTTTTTTTTTAATGTCCTTGCTTTGCTATGAAGATCCAAGTCTACCAGAAAAAAACTCTTGCACACTGGTCTGTAAAGTCAGATCCAAGTAAGTGGAAAAACATCAGTTACTCATGGGTAGGCCGAGTCATATAATGAAAATGACAATTCTACCTAAATTAATCTACTTATTTAGTGCCATGACAATTAAACTACCAGAGAATTATTTTCTAGAGGTGGATAAAATAATATCAAAATTTATCTGGAGGAACAAAATGTCCAGAATTTCAAAGGGACAAATGAAAAGAAATGCATGGGAAGGTGGCCTAGAACTACCAGATCTCAAATTGTATTGTAAAACAGCAATTATCAAAAGCACTTGGTACTGGCTAAGAAACAGAAGGGTAGACAAGTGGAATATGTTAGCTACTCAAAACACAGTAGGCAATGAATATAGTGATCTCCTGTTTCATAAACACAAGGATCCCAGCTTCTGGGATAAGAACTCACTGTTTGACAAAAATTGCTGGAAAATCTGGATAAAAGTGTGATGGAAACTAAGCATAGACCCATGCCTGACAACCTACACAAGAATAAAATTCAAATGAGTACACAATCTAGGTATAAAGATTGCTATCATGGACAAACTGGAGGAGCAAGGTATAATGTATTTATCAGATTTGTGGAGATGGAACGAATTTTTGCCTAAAGAAGAGATAAAAAGCATTATGAAGTACAAGATGGATAATTTTGATTGCATGAAACTGAAAAGTTTTTGTACAACCAAACCCAATGCAACCAAAATTAGGAGGGATATAGTATATTGGAAAAAAATTATAGTTAATCTCAGGGAAAAAGCCCTAATTTCTGGAATATATAGAGAACTGAGTCAAATGTACAACAATACAAGTCATTCCCCAACTGATAAATGGTCAAAGGATATGAACAGGCAATTTTCAGAGCAAGAAATTAAAGGTATCTATAATCATATGAAAAAAATGCTCTAAATCACTTTTGATTAGAGAGATGTAAATCAAAACAGCTCTGAGGTACCACATCACACCTATCAGATTGGCAAACATGACAGAACAGGAAAATGATAAATGGTGGAGAGGATGTGGGAGAGTTGGAACACTAATTCATTGTTGGTGCAGCTATGAGCTTATCCAAACATTTTGGACAGTGGTTTGGAACTATGCCCAAAAGGGTTACAAAAATATGCATACCCTTTGACCCAGAAATATTAAGATTTTATCCCTAAAAGTTCAAAAAAATGAGAAAGGGTCCCATAAGTACAAAAATATTTATAATAGCACTCTTTGTAGTGACCCAAAACTGGGAGTTCTTCTTTACAGCTATTTTATAGGCTGTGGTTTCGGAGCTAGCATAAGTGTATCTTTCTACTCTGCCATCTTGGCTCCTCCCCCATTGCTGAGATTTCTTAAGAATTTGGCCCCCTTGTCAACAAAAGCATGATAACTCATGCAGGTTCTTAAAAGTGCTGTCCACTTCTATTGGCATGAAAATAATCTTTGTCTGTGACTGACAGAAATTATGAATTCATTTTTTTGAGGCAGGACCTACATCTATTGCCCTTGAATTTTGGGATTCCCAGTATTCCTAGACTGCAACATGTTGATCTTACAAAGTTAAACATTAAAACAGCTACTATCATTAAGAATCTTACTTTGTTGAATCTGTCTTCCTTGGAAATATTCAATCAGGTCCTGAATGACTACTTGTATAATTTTTCATTGTGTTTCTTTGATATATCATTTGGATTAGATGACTGTGCAAGGTTTTTCTTATTTTGAAATTCTGTTATTCTAAACTCATACTTCTTGCATGGCTGAGTTGTCAGCATCTTCTAGATATGTCATCGTCTTTCTCTCTTGAAGAGTGAATTTCTTTTGCTTGAGACACTGCTACAACTAGACGTTGACTTGCTAGCCCAAAAAAGAATGCTAAAGCACGGCTTCCCTGGGCATGGTTATGGAATTTAATTTTGCTTCTGTTTGATGATTTTAGTTAGAATTCTTGGATATTGTAATACTTCCTCCTCATGAGTGGAATAGGTTCTTCCTTGTTATAATTTAAAGCTCCAAGACTAATTGTTTCAGTATAACAGTCCTTAAGACTTCAACCATATGACTTGATATCTTATGGGTATGAGTACTTCCCTTTTTTTGTCTATTTCTTTCAGAAACTTTGCTAGCATAACTATTAGAGTGAATAACAAAAGGTCCTCTCCAAGAAATATCCACCTGACCTTTGCCAATAATATACCGTGAAAGTATTATTAAACAAGTGGGAGGGTACAATATATTTACTTGTGAAAATAAAGGTTATGATGTCAATTCAGAATTAAGTCACTGCTCCAAGAAATTGCAGACGGGCTGTTCTTTAGATTGTTGTTGTTTAATTGTTCAGTCATTTATTGATAATAAGTGAAAAAGAAGAGATTGCAGGAAATGTCACTACAGGGTTTAAAAATTTAACATCTACTGAATACTCAGTAAATCCTAATAGTTAGAATTATACATTATAACCTGGAGGTTAGAATTATATATTAGAAACTTACTATCTTTTATGTTCTAACAAACAAAAACCCCTATGTCCCAAACATGGACTCCAGAATATCCTAGAAAACCTAACAGATAAACTAAGCTGAAACTTGATGATTAGTGCAGACCTAACTTGCCAATATTTCCTGGGTACAACACTGATTCATTAAAAAAATGGGAACAGCATTTTATCAGAAATTTCCATATAAAGAATTAATAATCTCCAAGATATTGGAATGAAAAACTTCAAAAATATAGTGACATGGTCAAGGTGATAAAGATTATTTCATAGCAGAATAATGTAATTTCAAAACAATTATTCTGTACGCTTCTTTAATTGTAATAACAATGTTTTTAGTGAGATTGTGGATGATTAACTTGTTTCCTAATACTTTAAGTGAACTATCAAAAGCAGTTGATCAGCCTCTGAACAGCCTACTTGACAGTGAACATGAATAAATTATACATAATGACGATTTTTCCACTACTATTTCTATCTGTTCCATGTTGAAAAAGACGAGAAGACTCTGAAAGACACTAGCAATGATAAAATAAGAAAAATTACGTGGTTTTCCATAAATGTTTTCCTATAACAAATCACATCTTCTAAAAATAAGAATAGATTGAGAGGTGTAGAGAAGACACATATTTGTCATGTCATTTATTTTAATCTTATAAAACAAAATTAATTTGATGGAATGAAATCCAATGTCAAAGGCTCTCCTCAAATAAGCTCTTTATGACATCTTAAAAATAATCCAAAATTCTCTGATTTTTGACCTGGGTGATGACTTCATTGAGAAATCTACTGAGTATCCACATCAATCAAATTAATATATAGTAGGAATATATTCACCAATGTCATGCTGGCTGTACTATGCAGAATCAGGATATAGGAGGACTTTTTATTAATGTTGAGGTTATCCTCAAGACACCTTACTCAAGATGATATTGTGTCAAGATCTAAAATTTTGTGGGACCTTAGAGCAATGAAATTAAACAAAATTTTTAAAAAGTTATTACATTCATTCAATTTAAAAGTGAATGAAATATGTAGATTACCCTAATTAAATTTTCAGCTAAATTGGCAGCCTATTTTGAGTTAGTTTAATGTATATATGCATCTGTGTACGTGGACATGTGTAAATGAGAGTATCTTGGAGAAGTGCCATCTTATGTATCCATATAATAAACTGGGAGCTCTTAGGGCTTTTAGATTCTTTTTATTTTATGAACTTTATTTTATGAATTATCTGATATATGTCATTCTTTTGTACATTCAATAGATCCAGTAGTATACACCTACATCTTTCTATTTCTTGGTGGACTAATGTCTCTTTATTCTAAAACAATTATATAAAAGTTGTATTTGGTATTAATGCTCAGTCATTGGTTCAATGTGACCTTTCACTGCAATTCTTTCTTTCATGGTGTATTTCAAAATTTTTATCTTACCAAGTTTAAATGATATTTTGATATTATTGGAGAATTATTCCACAATATGAAGGAGCTATTTAATTTATCTTCCACTGGATCCATATAGATCAATACCATCCATAAGTATTCAATGGTTGATAAGATATTTTTGTTGGACTCATTTAATTTGAAAGTCGTATGTATTTCTGTCTAGGTAAGATGATCATGGATTTAAGATGAGGCAAATAAATAATGGATTTAAATTTTCTCCCTAAAAATATAATATTTTATATGAATTATTCTTGACATTTTTACATTAGTGAGATTTTTAAAATATTAAACATTTTAATATGTATTAAATAGTATAGTGTCATCATCTCAATTGGTTACACATGCACCTATTTATATGTATGTATATGGTTGTGCTTCTATACATTTATGTATATATAAAAATGCATATATGTGTGTATATGTTATTTTATGTGAATCAGTTATGAGAACATAACTAGGTCAAAGATTTTGTAATATCCAACAGATAGAGAAAATATGTTACAGCAATTTCTGGTAGCTTGTTAAATAATTACTAAATTAATGACTTGCCCTTTACACTGCTGAACTTAGTGGCCTGCCATTTTTGCTCTTCAAACAATAAATGGTTTTTCTTATGTTTACAGATTATTTCTTTCTGTAAGATGTTTATCTTCCTCATCCTCCCCTTAATTAGGTATACCCACAATATATATGTAGGTCATCCTCTTAAATGTTTTATAAAGTTGATATGGAAACTATGTATGTAACATTTTTCTCTTTATTATGAAACAAATTTATTCAGCACAATCAGTCCTGACACTCAGTGCAAAAAGTTTACAGAGAATAGAAAATGAATTATTAATAAATTTAGTCATTTTACTAAAAGAAAAACAGAAAATATAACATTGATTTAAAATATCTTACACTTGAGTGATGCTGCAATAATTAATTTTGGGCACCGACTGCCATGAAGAGAAGGAAGACTTATCATAGGGAAAACCCACTCTCCAGTTGATATCTGGGGATTTAGCAGAGATCACTGAGATTTGCAATCTTTCTTACATTCTGCTTTAAAGTCTTTAGCTGAAATTGTTTGCTGGATAGAAGTTGAATATGCTACATCATTCCCTTTCTTAAGGCCAGGTAAAAGATAATATCCTCAATTGCATTTCCCATGCCATACAATTTCAAGATCTGTCTATAGAGTAGAGCTGTGGGAATTATAACTTCCTCAACGTCATTGTTTTCAGGCTGGTTTTCCATTTTCTCCAAAGCAAATCTGAGCTCTTCATCTTACTTTTTCAGTAATGTAATGTTTTTATAAACTTCAATTCTTCTTCATCCAAGTAGGCTAACATCTCTTCCAGTTTCTGGTGGCTTTTTTTCAGATCATCTTCTGTACTCTGTAAGGCATTGAGCTCTGAATGAGCACGAATTATTTCCTCTTTGTCATTTTAATTTGTCACTAACTGCTAAAATGATTGATGCTCAGATACTGTACTCAAGGGCTTTATCATCCCTGCTGGCACCAACACTGGTCACAGGATTGTGGAAAGGGTGTTGGGAACTTGTGTTTGGAGGGTACTGTCCACCTGCTGGTTAAAGTTAACCTGGGAAACCACAGGGATTGGAAAAGTGTGCAGATATGTATAAAGTCATTCTACTTGGTATAGCTAGCATATAGGAAATATTGGATAGTCCTGTTCCTTGGCATGGTAAATAGGATGCTGAAGGAATAGAATGTAAAAACACTGGAGGTGACTCTCCAAACACTACAATAATTACTTGAATCAGATACAATAATTCCAATTGTAGATACCTCCATTCATGTAAATAAGGAAGATAGATCTTTCCATTTGAATCAACATACTTCCCTCCTGTAATGGTCACGAAACTAGTAAATTTAACAAAACAGATGGGGGACTACACAGATGTGTCCAGCAGCCACAGGTTTATTTGGATATTGTATGTTACCTCTGTATAGCACAAGAATTGTTCAGTTTATCATCTCATCAGCTCCCTAGAATTACCATCATTAAAGACATAAGAATTCAGTACAGGTTTGAGATCTTTATACCATGTAATAACAATGACATTTCTCTGTACTGTTAGGTATTGGTGTTTGCATTTGCTCAATAATTCTTTTTTTTTTATCTGACTCAATAAGTTCATGTATGGACATTTTCCTGGCCTACTGAGAACTACTCTAGGCAAAACTTTTTTTCTCTCATTATTTATACTGCCCTTACTGTGTCGTTTTAAATTTATCTATAGTTAAATAAAGACAATATTCTGGATCATATAGGATATCAAGATTTATTTATATTTTACATTCCTCATTAATAAAAAGTAAATTAATTAAAAGTTTAACATCATGGCAATAGTTTAAAGTAGAAGCCCAGCATTTGGTGATGTCTTGTTCTTAGGAGAATAGAAAGAAAGAAAGAAAGAAAGAAAGAAAGAAAGAAAGAAAGGAAGAAAGAAAGAAAAAAAGAAAGAAGGAAAGAAAGAAAAGGTAAACATCAAAAGTATATATTGAAAGTGGAATAGAAACAAGTAAGTAGAAAATGTTTAAACATTTGGAGTATCACAACTTGAAAGCTTATAAATATTTCAACATGATTCATTGTGTGTTTGGCTTCAAAACTTTAGGTGGAACGTACTTCAGAAAACTCAGAAAATGAAGGATTGTGAAGTAAGCAATCAGACAATTATTGAGTTTAAAAAACAGTGAAATGCAATTATGGTATTTGAAATCTCATTTTAAAAACTGAATATGCTTTTTGAGAACTATTCATGTTTAATAGTCTAAAATACATGACAAGAGTAATAATAGTAATTAAATGTTTTTTTAAATCATCAAGTACAATAAATTAACAGATTAATTTACAATTCACTCAGATTATGACGTCATTTCTTGATCAAAGGACATGGTAAAGATTGTCTTTGCTGCGTCTATGTTTGCAAAATATCAACATGGAACATACTGTTTTTAGTTACTGGGTGGAATATTTTGAGCCCGTATATATGTTAGGAGTGCAAAACACAAAAATATAGGCAACTAGTTGATGTAGTAGGTAAAATGTTAGATGTGGAATGAAGACGGTCTGAGATTGAACTCAGCTTCAGATGCTTACTAGATGCGTGATCCTAGATAAGTCCCTTAACCTTTTCTCAACCTCATTTTCTTCATCTGGAAAATGTGGATAATAACAGCACCTAGTTGTAATGAGGAAAAAATGAAAATAGATACATATATATGTGTGTATTCATATTTTATAAAACCAAATGATCTATAAATGCTCACTATTATCATGTTATTCTTTTTTTTAAAAAAAATTATAATAGAATTTAGTTACTTCTGTTCTAATTTTATGCCCTCCCAAGTCTTGAACTGTCATCCCTGTGCCAAAAACTTACAAATCGAAACACATAGCTCTGTCCTTCATTTTCAGTTACTTGTTTGACTCCACCACTCACATGTCCCATTGTACCTCAAATTCAATATTATTAAAATGAATTTATTTTCTCCCTAAAACCCATCCCTATTCCCAACTTCCACATTCCTATCAATAGTATCATGTTTCTTCCTAGAGTCTTCTCTCCCTTTATATTCATATATAATCAATTACTCAGATTTATTCATTCAAAATCCACAGCATCTCACAATTGGTTCCTTTTCCTTCATTTGAAACCAGAAACCAAAATAATTCAAACCTTAACTTTCACTTGAGTTATGTAACCTTCTTCCATTCACTCTCTTTTTCTCTCTTTTCTGTCTTCCACAGAACTGAAAAATGGTGCTTCTAAACCAGAAGCCTGGTCATGTCATTCATCTACTCTAGAAGTTTCGGTAGTTCCCAAGTGTTTCTTAGGCAAACTGCAATTTCTACTCTGGCATGTAAAGCCCTTCACAGTCTATCTCTTTCTATGATGTTTACACATTATTCCCATCCCCTCTTAAGTGATCTACTATTTGACTAAACTTTTCTACTTGCTTTCCCTTGCATATAGTATATTTTAAATAGGTACTATTTTGTTTTCTACTTAACTTTTTTGTCCCCACCAGGAAAAAAAGGAATGAAAAAAAAAACTAAAATCTTTGTAAAAGGGGCAATACAATTTCTCATTTGAGGTCTGTCCAAAAATGTTTATCTTGTTGTGGATTTATTAAGTCTGGGCCTCAGGTAACCTCTTCCACAACTAGTCCTCAAAAATAACTGTTGGCTCATTGAGTCTACCTAAGTTCTTAAGTCTTTCGAAGTTATACGATTTTTTTTTATTGTAAGTTGTATGATATAAACTGTTCTCCTGGCTTTGCGTATTACTCCCTGCATTAGTCCAAATGTAAGGTGTATTCAGGGAGGATCAGCACCTTTGGTGTGATGGCTCTGGAATGCTTTTCAGGGCTCTTTCCACCACCTGTTCCACCTAACTCTCACTTATGGTTCCAAGAAGCTGCAGCATGTGCCGTGGCCACACCCGAGTAAACCATTTTGGCGGATAGGTTAAACTAGGTTGAGGGAAACCAAAGATTCTCCAATCCATTGGTGAGTTATAGAGGTGTCTACCACAAGCAGATGAAGATTTCCTCTGGTGGAATGGTCAAATGAGAGCAAATTGTTCCAACGGCCATGAAGGCAGATACAGCAGGTGATTTGGAGTGCTTAAAGCTTGGTTAGACATCAAAGATGCCAAGGACATCCACTGAATCCTGAGTAATCGTCAGCTGTCTTGGCTCTGTCCCACCACTGGACTATAAGGACTCTGGAGGAGAGGGTGAGGTTGACGATTTCCTGCAACTCTGCCTCACTTAAATCCAGTTTACATACAAATCAAAAGACATCATCCATACCATTTCACTGCTATGCCTCAAAGTCCTGTGGCAACAGGCAAGTGAGGAAGCAGCAGGTGCAAATACAGGGAGCGGTAGTCACAACCCTGAACACAGGTGGCCCAGACCATAGGGTCTTAAATCAGTGGAAGCAGAAGTGGGACTAGGTAGCCCTCTGGTTGTCTGAGAAACTTTTTAAGGATAGCACTGCTCACTTCCTGGTGTGAGAAAGGGGAATAGAAAAGGTGCCCTAAACATTGTCTGTTTATCCAACTCTGGCCTGATTACCATGGCAGGCAGGGAATTCTACTACGTGGTTGAAACACAAAATATGTACAAAATGTATGAAACCATCTCCAAAGATGATTTCACTCATCATCATGACATGGAACATGTGCACAGTGAGAGACAACACAAAATCCAGTAGACCTGAAAGAACTGGTCTTGTTGCAAGAGAACTCAAGAGGTATCACATCCAAACAGCAGCCCTAAATGAAATAAGATTGGAAAATGAAGGCCAGCTTACTGAAGTTGGAGCTGGATACACCTTCTTCTGGAGTGAATGCAGTGAAGGGGAGCACCATGAAGCTGGCATGGGTGTTGCAATCAAAACTAATCTAATCAGCAAGCTGGTATGCCTGCCAAAAGGAGTGAATGACAGGCTCATGACAATGCAATTGCTACTCACAAGAAAATGCCATGCCACCATTATCAGTGCTTGTGCTCCCACCTAGACAAACCCTGATAAAGTCAAAGAAAAATTTTATGAAAACCTAGAGACCCTTATCGTTAATGTAACAAGAGGGCAGAATTATAATTCTGGGTGACTTCAATGGTAGAGTAGGCTCAGACTACCCAGTTTGGCAGGGAGTCCTAGGGAGGAATGGCATTGAAAACAGCAACAGCAGTGGTCATTTACTGTTGAAGACTTGTGGATCATATGACCTTCTTATCACCAACACTGTCTTCCATTTACCTTAACACAATAAAACTTCATGGATGCAATCTGGCAGCAAGCATTGGACTCTAATAGACCATGTGATTGCAATGAGAAGAGGCAGGCAATATGTGGAACTGGAAAAGGCAATGTGTGGTACAGAATGCTGAACTGATCATATGCTTATCCTTCCAAATTTAAATATTCACAGTCATTAAAAGCATCACCCTGAAGGCAAGGCAAAATGACTGCTAGAAGAAGAATTAATGTCAACAAATTAGAGCTCTTCTCTGCATGGGAACAGTTTGTTGCAACCTTGGAGGGAAAGTTGAGCCAACACACAGTTGGCAACAGTGGAGCAGAAACGGAGTGGGTAGCTTTCATAAATTTGGTGTACAGCACTTCATGTGCTCTTCTTGGTCAGAACACTTGCAAACATTAAAATTGGTTTGATGAAAATGATGAGGAAATTCAGAAGTTGCTAAATGAAAAACAAGAACTTTACAGGATTTTCCAGCAGGATAGTTTACCTACCTCTAAGAAGACAGCATTTAATTCCATCAAAAGTCAAGTATAAGCAAAGCTTAGAGAGATGCAGTATTCCTGGTTCAGTAAGAAGGCAGATGAAATTCAGTTCTATGCTGCTCGTAAAAATCCAAAGCACTTTCATGATTCCCTGAAAGCTATTTATGGACCAAAAACCTATGGTGCATCACAACTACTCAGTGGTGATGGAGCCACATTGATTAGTGGTAGGGACATGATCCTAAAGAGATGGGCTGAACAGATTCATAGTGTTCTCAACAGACCATCATCAATGTTGAGGTCATTGGCTGTTTACCTCATGTTGAAGTCAGTCCCTCCTTAGCTGAACTTCCAACTGAAGAAGAGGTTTTGAGGGCCATTAGGCTGCATTCTTGTGGCAAAACACCTGGTGCTGATTCTATTCCATCTGAAATTTACAAGGTAGGGAGACCATTGCTCATACAAAAGCTGACTGAAATTTTACAGGTTTGGTGAGAGGAGATTGTCCCCCAGTTCAAGGATGCCTCCACTGTCCATCTCTACAAAGGTAAAGGGAATAGATTGTCCTGCGACACTCATAAGGAGATCTCTCTCTTAGTCATTGCTGGAAAAATTCTTGCCAAAGACCTCCTTAATAGGCTGATCTTTCTCCTGGAAGGTGGTCATATACCTGAGAGCCAGTGTGGCTTTAGGAAGGGCTGAGGAACAGTTGATATGGTGTTTGCTGCCTGACAATGCCAGAAGAAATTTCAGGAGCAGAACAGAGGTCTGTACACAATGTTTGTAGATTTGACCAA
Source organism: Potorous gilbertii (assembly GCA_028658325.1). Lineage (NCBI taxonomy): Eukaryota > Metazoa > Chordata > Mammalia > Diprotodontia > Potoroidae > Potorous > Potorous gilbertii. The sequence continues at coordinate 466,940,417 of CM053770.1, forward strand.
GGTCTTTGACACTGTTAGCAGTGAGGGTTTATGGAAAATTGTGTCAAAATTTGATTGCTCAGTGAAGTTCATCAATTTTGTATGTCAGTTTCATGATGGTATGTTTGCCTGAGTTCTGGATAGTGGACAATGCTCTCATGCCTTCCCAGTTACCAATGAAGTGAAACAAGGTATATGCTTGCTCCCATGCTTTTTACCGTGATGTTTTCACTCATGCTGACAAATGCTTTCCATGAAGATGAACACAGCATCAAGGTCAACTACCATACTGATTGCAAGATCTTCAATGTGAAAAGGCTACAAGCCATGACCAAAGTGAAGGAAGTGTTGGTGCATGATTTTCTGTTTCCAGATGGTTGTGCACTCAATGCAGACTCTGAAGATCAATTCTCTGCTACCTGTTCTAAATTTGGTCTAATAATTAACAACAAGAAAACACAGTTGCTCCACCAGCCATCACTACACCATCCACACATGGAACCATCAATTACAAGAATGGAGAAGTTTTGAATGCTGTGGATAAGTTCACTTACCTTGGTAGTACTTTCCAGGGATGTACGCATTGACAATGAAGTTGATGCATGCATTACCAGAGTTAGCTCAGTGTTTGGGAAGCTGTGAAGAAAAGTTTAAGAGGGAAGAGGTATTAGGCTGACTACCAAACTGAAGGTCTACAGAGCATTTGTGCTGACCTCATTGTTACATGCTTGTGAAATATGGACAATCTACCAGCTCATGCCAGAACATTTAATCACTTCCATCTGAACTGTCTTAGAAAGATTCTGAGGATCACCTGGCAGGATAAGTTACCAGGCACTGAAGTCTGATTGAAATTCAATTCAGCTGCCAAGTATTAAAACTATGCTTCAGAGAGTGCTACTCTGATAGGCTGGCCAAGTTGTTCAAATGCAAAAATGTATGTTTGTCAAAAAGACTATTTTATGGAAAACTTGCATATGGCAGATGATCCATTGTGGTGAGAAAAAACAATACAATGACACTCTCAAGGTCTCTCTCAAGAAGTTTGAATTTGACTCTGCAACATGGGAGTCATTGGCATAGGACCACTCAGCATGGCGTGCCCACGTCAGAAAGGGTGCTGTGCTCTTTGTGCAAAGCAGAGTTGAGACTGCACAAAGAAAACACAGGATTGCCAAATTTGGGACATCCACCTCAAATATTCACATGGAATATCTATGCCCAACGTGTTTTAGAGCATTCTGAGCTCATATTGGTCTGATCATCTATAGTCACACACTGAAATTTCACTTTGTCATGGTGATGTCATTTTGGTCCTCTTCAAAGATGAAGGACAACCAACGAACCAAATTGTTGCTTTTTATTTTCTTTTCAAACCATCCCTTTCATCATTTCTTATACCATTATAGCATTCCTTTACATTCCTATGTCATAATTTGTTCAACCATTCCATAATCTGTAGATCACCCTAATTTCCACCTCTTTGCCAATTAAAAACAGGTGCTAAAATATTTCCGCATATATGTGTCCCTCTTGACTTTCTTTAATATTTTTATGACATTGACAGCACAGTATTGACTTTGGATTCTAAAGGTACTCATTATTTAATGACTTTATTGGGATTGTTTCAATTGCCTTACAGACTAGCTGTAACAATTTCAAATCTCCTCCAAAAGTGATTTAATTTGCATGATTTCCTGTTCTCTTTGCAACATTTGTTTTTTTCCCCTTTTTGTCAACTTTGTGTACTGAATGTTATATCTTTCCTCAAATCTCTTTACCAGAATGCCTAGATGCATTCAAGTTTCAAATTAAATACCACTTTCTACTAGTGGTAACGTTCCTTAAAAATATTTCAACTGGGACAGAATGAAGCAAATCTCTAGCCCAAGACAGCCTAGAAGATCTCCAGGTAGTGTCAACCATGTCACGCAGGGAGCAGGATGCGGTTCAGTTTGGGCCATGCCAACACAGACAAGACATGAGCAGGCCTTGCGGAGACTGAATCTCTCGCATATGTGGCAGTTTTCATATTTCAGGACCCCCAAAACCCTGAGAACAAATGGAAGATCAGTGGAAAAAGCCTGGGGGCCACTGCAGGAGACTGGAGTGATCTGGCCCCAGGCCCAGGGCTGAAGAGGGAGAAGGGGTCAGAGGAACCCACAGCAGCCACATCAGCAGCAGGGGCAGCTGCAGCCAATGTTTCTGAAGCTCTAGGCTTACAGATTGTGCAGGAACCAACTGACTGACTCTAAACCCCTTACTACCACTGGAAGCAGAAAACTATCTTGACAAAGAGCTCAAAAGTCAAGTAAATGGCTGGAGAAATGAGAAAAAGCTGAAAAAAGAACCAGACTATAGAATCTTGCTTTGGTGACAAGGAAGAACCATGTATGCAAAGAGAAGAAAACAAAAATGAAGCTCTTCTATCAAAAGTCTCCAAGAAAAATATGAACTGGAGTTCAAAAAGGATTTTGAAAATTAAGTAAGAGAAGTAGAATAAAAATTAAGTAAGAGAAGTAGAACAAAAATTCTAAGAGAAGTAGAAGAGAAATGAGAGTGATGCAAGAAAATGATGGAAAGCTAGTCAATTGCTTGATAAAAGAGACCCCAAAAATGATGAAGAAAATAGCACTTTAAAAAGTAGACTAGGCCAAATGGCAAAAGAGATCCATAAAGACAATGAGATGAAGAATGCTTTATGAAGCAGAATTTATGACTCCAGTACAAACATGGAGCACAGCCCAGCACAGACAGGTAACAGAGCACTGTCCACCATGGGCCATGCCTCAGCAAGGACAAGAGCAGGCTTCAAAGTGCGACCATTGGCAGCAGCTGTGGGTTCCATATTCCTCAACTTGCAAACATCAAAGAAAGCTCCAAAGATCAGAGAAAGCTCTTACACTTGGGTGAGAAGGTAACTCAGCAGGCCAGGCTTGGCCCCAGACAGTGGCAGTTTCCATTGATTGAGCCCTGACCTAAAGTGCCTGGGAGAATTGAGTAGCTGATGTGGATCTCAGCCCTGAGTGGGGGTCTTGGAATGAGGAGGAGTGCTGTATGGCGTAATGGAGAATCCTGCTCACAGACCAGAGCACAGGCCAGGAGAGAAACAAATTCATTTCCCTTGATTGTGCCACTTTGAAGGACCTGAGAATTTACACATCCCCAGATTATACCCTCCCCTGGAAAAAGAACTCAAAAGTCAAGTAATTGGCTGGGAAAATGCCCACAAAAGGGTAAAACAATAAGATAATCGAAGCTTGTGTTCATGGTGAGCAAGTATATTCTTCCATCCTTTCAGATGAGGAGGAACAATTTAGGTCTTCAGAGGAAGACCAAAATATCAAACCTTCTGCATGCAAAACATCCCAAATAAATAAGCAATGGTTTCAGGTCATGGAAGAGCTCAAAACAGATTTTGAAAATGAAGTAAGAGAAGTGGAGGAAAAATTGGGAACAGAAATGACAGTGATACAAGAAAATCATGAAAAGCAATGCAACAACTTGCTGAAGGAGACCCAAAAAATGAAAAAGAAATTAACACTTTTAAAAATAGTCTAGCTCAAATGCAAAAAAAGTCCAAAAAGCCAATGAGGAGAAGAATGTTTTAAGGAACAGAATTAGCCAACTGGAAAAGCTCAAAACTCATTGAAGAAAATAGTTCTTTAAAATTTAGGAAGGAACAGATGAAAGCTAATGACTTTATGAGAAACCAAGAAATTACAAAACAAAATCAAAAGAATGAAAAGAATAAAAGGCAATGTGAAATATCACGTTGGGAAAACAACTGACCTGAAAAATAGATCCAGGAGAGACAATTTTAAAATTATGGAACTACCTGAAAGCTATGATCAAAAAAAAAAAGAGCCTAGATATCATCTTTCATGAAATTATCAGGAAAACTGCCCTGATATTCTAGGATCAGAGGGCAGAATAAATATTGAAATAATCCACGAATCACCTCTTGAAAGAGATGCAAAAAGAAAAACTCCTGGGAATATTGTAGTCAAATTCCAGAGCTCCCAGGTTAAGGAGAAAATATTGCAAGCATGCAGAAAGAAACAGATTGAGTATTGTATAAATGCTATTAGGATATCACTAGATCTAGCAGCTTCTACGTTAAGGGATGTAAGGGCTGGGAATATGATAATCCAGAAGTCAAAGGACCTAGGATCAAAACCAAGAATCACCTACTCAGCAAAACTGAGTATAATACTTCAGGGGAAAAAAATTGTCATTTAATGAAATAGAAGACTTTGAAGTATTCTTGATGAAAAGACCAGAGTTGAACAGAAAATTTTACTTTCAAACACAAGTATAGAAGAGAAGCATGAAGTGGTAAACAGGAATGAGAAATGATAATGCATTTATTAAAGTTGAACTATTTGCATTCCTACATGAAACCATAATATTTCCAACTCTTGAGATTTTTCTCAGTATTTGGGCAGTTGGAGGGATTATACACATACAGACAGAGGGCACAGGGTGAGTTCAATAGGAAGGAAAGATATTTTAAAAAAGTAAAATTACAGGGTGAGAGAGGAATATATTGAGAGGAGAAAGGTAGAAATGAAATGGGGCAAATTATTTCTCATTAAAGAGGCAAGAAAAAAACTTTTGAAGGGGAATGGAGGGGAAAAGAGGGGAGGTAAGAAGGAAAAAGTGAAACTTACTCTCATCATATTTGGCTTAAGGGCGGAATAATATGCACACTCAATTTGACATGAAAATCTATCTTACACTATAGGAAAGTAGGGGAGAAGGGGAAAAGTGAGGTGGGAGAAGACAGGAGAGAGGGCAAATGGGAAGAGGCAGTAATTAGAAGTAAAGAATTTTGTGGAGGGACAAGTCAAAAGAGAGAACAGAATGAATTGAGGGTAGGATAGAATGGGGGAAATAGAGTTGTTTTTTCACAAGATGACTTTTATGGAAGTCTTTTTCATAAGTACACATACAAAATCTGTATTGAATTGCTTGCCTTCTCATTGGGGATGGGTGGGAAGAGAGGAAGGAAGAGAAGTTGGAACTCAAAGTTTTAATAAGGAATGTTGAGAAGTTTTTTCATGCAACTGGGAAATAAGAAATACAGGTAAAGGGGTATATAAATCTATCTTGCCTTACAAGAAAATAGAGGAGATGGGGATAAGGGAAGGGACGGGTGTGATACAAGGGAGGAAAGAATGTAGGAAGGGGTTATCAGTCTTGGGGTAAGAGGAGGGGAGAAATGGAGAGAAAAGTTGGAACTCAAAATCTTGTGGAAATGAATGTTGAAAACCAAAAACAAACAAACACATAAATAAATTTCAAAAAAATTCAATTATGTTACAAAATGCATAGATCAATTAATTATTTCACAAAAGTTGATTATGCAATTTGTCTTTCCACAAACTTTCTAGTATAATTTTCAATTTTTTATTGTTTTTCCAATAGGAGGAGAAGCAAAATCATGGAGTTGGTTTAAATTTTTAAATTAATTGTTATTTTAAATATTATTCTTAACAATTCATTTTATTTTGAAAGCTAGGCATTTTTGATAAATTCTATCTTCAGTAATGTTTGTTTGAAATAAATTCTTATGTACCTTAGCTATCACAGATTTTATCAAAGTTACTCAGTATGAATTTTCCTCTCAATATTTTCAGTTTTTTAAATACGTTGTGAATAAAAAGTTTATTAATCACATATATTTGTGTTTATTTTAATTAAATTATTTTATTAGTTTTCAGTGGTTACAACCCCTCCCATACATCTGAGATGGGGTATAATCTTATGCAAGTTCTACATTTACATTCCTATTAAATACATGTTGCATCGAAGAATTAAAAAGAATGGGAGAAACAATAAGATAAAAACAAAACATAACACAAAAGAAAACGGTCTATTTCTATTGGCATTCTAATTTCATACTTCTTTCTCTGGATGTGGAAGGCATTTTACCTCAAGAGTTCATTGGAAATTTTTGATGTCCCTGCAGTTCAAGGAAGTACTAAGTCTACCAGAAAAATTCCTCACAAACTATGCTTATTGCTGTGTACAACGTTCTCTGGGTTCTGCTTGTTTCACTCAGTATCAGTTCATGTAAGTCTTTCCAGGCCTCTCTGAAGTCTTTCTGCTCATCATTTCTTATACCACAACAATATTCCATTACATTCATAAACCACAACTCCTTCAGCCATTCCATAATTGCTGGGCAACCCCTTGATTTCCAGTTTTTGGCCACCACAAAGAGAGCTGTTATAAATATTTTTGAACTTGTGGGACCCTTACCCATTTCTGTGATCTCTTTGGAATAGAGTCCCAGAAGCGACATTGCTAGGTCAAAGTGTATGCACATTTTTGTAGCCTTTTGGGCATAGTTCCACGTTGCTCTCCAGAATGGTTGAATCAGCTCACAGCTCCACCAACAATGAATTAGTTTTCCAACTATCCTAAATCTTCTCCAACATGAATCATCTTCCTTTTTTGTCATATTAGCCAATCTGATAGGTGTGATGTGGTCTCAGAGTTGTTTTGATTTGAGTCTCTTTAAATAATAGAGATTTAAAGAATTTTTTCATGTGTTTATAGATATCTTTAATTTTTTCCTCTTAAAATTGCCTGTTCGTATCTTTTCACCATTTACCAATTGGAGAATGACTTTTATTCTTCTACATTTGTTGTAGTTCCCTATATACTTTAGAAATAAGGCCTTTATCACAGACACTAGTTGCCAAATTTCTTTTTCAGTTTTTTGCTTCCCTTCTAATCTTGGTTCCATTGGGTTTGTTTGTGCAAAAATTTTTCAATTTAATGTAATCCAAACTATTTTATACTGCATAATGTTCTCTATCTCTTCCTTCATCATAAGTTTCTCTATTCTCCATATATCTTACAAATACACTATTCCTTGCTCCCCTAATTCGTTTATAGTATCAATCTTTATACCAAGATCATGGATCCATTTGGACTTTATTCTTGTGTGCTGTGTCAGGCTTTGTTCTATGTCCAGTTTATGCCAAACTGTTATCCAGTTTATCCAGCAATTTTTGTCAAACAGTGAATTTTCATTCCAGAAGCTGGGGTCCTTGGTTTATCAAATGGTAAATTGCAATATTCATTCACTTTTGTGCCTTGAATACTTAACTTGTTCCACCAGTCTTTTCCTCTGTTTTTTAGCCAGTACCAAGTTGTTTTGATGATTGCTGATTTATAATAAAATTGGACATCTGGTAGGGCTAGGTAACCTTCCCTAACATTTCTTTTCATTAGTTCCCTTGATATTGTGATATTTTTTCTTACAGATGAATTTTGATGTTATTTTTTCTAGTTCTAGAAAATAATTATCTGGTAGTTTGATTGGTATGGCAAAGAACAAGTATATTAATTTAGGTACAATTGTCATTTATTAGTTTGGCCTATCCATGATAAATGGATGTTTCTCCACTTACTTAGATCTGACTTTATTTGTGAGAAATGTGTTTTGCAATTGTGTTCATATAGTCCCTGGGTTTGTTTGGCAGGAAGATTCTCAGATATTTTATTGTGTCTGCCATGGTTTAAACGGGACTTCACTAACTCTTGCTGTTGGGTTTTGTTAGTAATATATAGTATTGCAGATAATGGATTTGGGTTTATTTTGTAACCTGCAACTTTGCCAAAGTTGTTTATTATTTCAAGTTTTTTTTCTTTTACTTGGTTCTCAGGGATACTCTAAGAATATCATCATATCAGATGCAAAGAGTGATAACTTAGTTTCTTCTTTGCCTATTCTAACTCCTTGAACTTATTTTTCTTCTCTTATTGCTATAGCTAGCATTTCTAATACCATATTAAATAACAGTGGTGATAGTGGACATCCTTGTTTCAACCCTGATATTACTGGAAATGCAATAGCTTGTTCCCATTGCATATAATGTTTGTGATGGTTTTAGGTAGATACTGCTTATTATTTTAGGGAAAGTTCCATGTATTTGTATGTTTTCCAGGGTTTGCAATAGGAATGGGTGTTGTATTTTGCCAAAGCCTTTTTCTGAATGTGGTTTCTGTTAGTTTTTTTGTTGATATGATCAATAATGCTAATACACTTTCTAATATTGAACCAGTCCTGCATTTCTGGTATAAATCCTACCTGGTTGTAATGTATTATTCTCATGAGGAGTTACTGGATTCCTTTTGGTAATATCTTATTTAAAATTTTTGCATCAACATTCATTAGAGATAGTGGTCTGTAATTCTTTTTTTTTTTCCTTTGACTCTTCCTGGATTAGGTATCAGAACCATATTTGTATCATAAAAAGAATTTGAGAGGACTCCTTCTTTGGAAATGTTCCCCAATAATCTAAACAGTGGTGAAATTAACTGTTATTTAAATGTTTGATAGAATTCACTTGTAAATCCATCTGGTCCTGGAGATTTTTTCCTAGGGATTTCATTAATGAGTTGTTGAATTTTTTTTTCTAAGACGGGGTTATTTAAGTACTCAAATTCCTCTTTTATTTATCTAGTCAATTTATATTTATTAAAATAATCATTCATCTCATTTAGACAGTTGAATTTATGGGCATACAGACGGGAAAAGTGATTTTTAATTATTGTTTTAATTTCTTCCTCATTGGTAGTTAGTCCACCTTTTTCATTTTTAATAATGGCAATTTACTTTCTGCTTTCTTTTTTTAAATCCTACTGATGAAAAGGTAATCAATTTTATTGGTATTTTCATAAAACCAACTCTTAATTCTATTAATTAGTTCAATAGTTTTCTTAACTTCAATTTTACTAATCTCTCCTTTGGTTTTCAGTATTTCAAAATCAATATTTATTTGGGGATTTTCAATTAGTTTTTTTTCTAGCTTTTTCAGCTGCAAGCCAAATTCGTTGATCTCCTGTTTCTCTATTTTAATCATGTAGACATTCAAAGACATAAAACTTTCCCTAAGAACTGCTTTTGCATAAGATTGGATAGGTTGTTTTGTTATTGTCATTCTTTTGAATGAAGTTGTTGATTGTTTCTATAATTTGTTTCTATAGTATGTTGTTTTGTCCACTCATTCTTTAGGATTACATTGTTTAGTTTCCAGTCAATTTTTGGTATACAGTTCCTTGGCCATTGATTACATATAATTTTTACTACATTATGATCTGCGAAGGAAGAATTGAGTATATCTAGCTTTCTATTCTGGATTGTAATGTTTTCATTTTCTTTTATTATTATTATATTATTATTTTATTTGTTTTCAGGGTTCTACAATACCATATAACTTAGATTTTTCCCCTCCCTCCCCCTTCTTTCCTCCTTCTTAATCCTCCTTGTGACCCTATTCCCTCCCCAAGTCAGCATACAGTTGTACATAGCTTCTACACATACATTCCTATTAAATGAATTTTCCCCTTAGTCATATTGCATAAAGAATTTGAAATGAATGGGAGAAATCATAAAACAAAACAAAATGTAAAACAAAAGAAAATGATCTGCTATATTCTCCAGCAGTTGTCTGGAAGTAGAGGGCATTTTGTCTTAAGAGACCACTGGGAATATTTTAAGTCTTTGCATTTCATGAAGTTCTAAGTCTACCAGGAAAAGTCCTCCCAAACTGTGATTGTTGTTGTGTATAAAGTTCTCCTGGTTCTGCTTATTTTGCTCAACACCAGTACATATAAGTCTTTCCAGGCCTCTCTGAAGTCTTTGCGTTTATCATTTCTTACAGCGCAGTAGTATTCCATTACACTCATACACCACAACTTATTCAGCTATTTTCCAATTGACAGGCATCTCCTTGATTTCCAGTTTTTGGCCACCATTTCAGTTACCTGAGGAATATCAGGTCACTAGATTCAGATAGCTCTAGAGGAGAAGTGAGGCCAGTGACATGCACAGTCATACATCACTTAAAACAAAGTCAAGTGCAAGGCTTCTCATTGTTTCTCTGATGACATGGTCTTCTTTGAGAACAAAGGGCAAACACAGCAATGAGTTCTTGGCCACCATGAAGTGTGCTGTTGTAAATATTTTTGTATATGTGGGACCCTTTCCCATTTTTTTCTAATATAAATTTAATACTTTAACTTTTTACATTCATTTTCACAAAATTTTGGGTTCCAAAATTTTCTCCCCATTTGTCCCCTCCCCACACCGCAATACATTGAGCATTCTAATTTCCCCTATCACCAATCTGCCCTCTCTTCTATCATCCCTCCCTTCTCTTGTCCCCATCTTCTCTTTTGTCCTGCAGGGCCAGATAACTTTCTATTCCCCATTACCTGTATTCCTTATTTCCTAGTAGCAAGAACAATACTCAACAGTTGTTTCTAAAACTTTGAGTTCCAACTTCTCCCCATCCCTCCTTCCCCACCCATTTCCTTTGGGAAGGCAGGCAATTCAATATGGGCCATATCTGTGTAGTATTGCAAATGACTTCCATAATAGTCGTGTTGTGTAAGACTAACTATATTTCCCTCCATCCTATCCTGCCCCACATTGTTGCTAATCTCTCTTTTGATCCTGTCCCTCCTCAAGAGTGGTGACTTCAAATTGCTCCCTCCTCCCATTGCCCTCCCTTCCATCATCCCCCCCCACCCTGCTTATCCCCAACTTTCCTGTATTGTAAGATAGGTTTTCATACCAAAATGAGTGTGTATTTTATTCCTTCCTTTAGTCAAATGTGATGAGAGTAAACTTAATGTATTTTTTCTCAGCTCTCCTCTTTCTCCCTTCACCAAAAAGTCTCCTGTTTACCTCTTCTATGAGAGAGAATTTACCCCATTCCATTTCACCCTCTCTCCTCCCACCACATTTCTCTCTCTGCCCACTACATTTCTCTCTCACTGTTTACCTTGATTTCTTTAAAGATATGATCCCATCCTATTCAATTTACTCTGTGCTCTCTGTCTCTGTGTATGCGTGCATGTGTGTATGTGTGTGTGCATGTGTGTGTGTATGTGTGTGTGTAATGCCACCAACTACCCAGATACTGAAAAATTTCAGGAGTTACAAATATTGTCTTTCCATATAGGATTGTAAAGAGTTCAACTTTGGTAAGTCCCTTATGACTTTTCTTTGCTGTTTACTTTATCATGCTCCTTCTCATTCTTGTGCTAGAAAGTCAAATTTACTTTTCAGCTCTGGTCTTTTCATCAAGAACGCTTGAAAGTCCTCTATTTCCTTGAGAGACCATATTTTCCCCTGAAGTATTATACTCAGTTTTGCTGGGTAGGTGATTCTTGGTTTTAGACCTAGTTCCTTTGACTTCTGGAATATCCTATTCTATGCACTTCGATCCCTTAATGTAGAAGCTGCTAGACCTTGTGTTATCCTGAATGTATTTCCACAATACTGGAATTGTTTCTTTCTAGTTGCTTGCAATATTCTCTCCTTGACCTGGGAACTCTGGAATTTGGCCACAATGTTCCTAGGAGTTTGTCATTTTGGATCTCTTTCAGGCAGTGATCGATGGATTCCTTGAATATTTATTTTGCCCTCTGGTTCTAGGATATCA
>CM053770.1:466951966-466989553 GCA_028658325.1 Potorous gilbertii
GATTTCTTGGTTTCTCAGAAAGTCATTAGCCTCCATCTGTTCCATTATAATTTTTAGAGGACTATTTTCTTCAGTGAGCTTTTGCACCTCTTTTTCCACTTGGCTAATTCTGCTTTTGAAAGCATTCTTCTCCTCATTGGCTTTTTGAACCTCTTTTGCCAATTGAATTAGCATCTTTTTCAAGGTGTTATTTTCTTCAGCATTTTTTGGGGTCTCCTTTATGAAGGTATTGACCTGTTTTTCATTCTTTTCTTGCATCTCTCTCATTTCTTTTCCCAGTTTTTCCTCCACCTGTATAACTTGATTTTCAAAAATCCTTTTTGAGCTCTTCCATGGCCTGAGCCCATTGGACACCTATTTCAGATGTTTAGGATACAGAGACCTTGACTGCTATGTCTTTACCTGATGGTAAGTATGGTTATTCCTCGTCAGAGAGGAGGGGAGGAATCATCTGATGACCAAGAAGGTAAACTTCTATGGTCTTAGTTTTTTTCCCTTTTCTGGGCAGTTTCCCATCCAGTTACTTGACTTCTGAGAGTTCTCTCCACCCCCGCCTAGGTCCACCCAGCTAGTGCCTGGGGTCTGAGATTCAAATGCTGCTTCCCCAGCCTCAGGGCTTTTAGGAGCAGGTCTGGCTGCTATTCAATGGGAGGTTAAGTTCTGGTGCTCAAGTAGGGGCAGGGCCACCTCCCAGGATCAGTTCCCTCAGGGGTTTGTGCAGAGACCTTCTGTAATGGAGCTTCTGCTGAGCTCCTGCCTGCTCCAGGAGCCTCTGGCTGCCTGGTGCCTCTGCCACTGCCTCCTGAGGGGGCCCATGTCACGGAGACACCCCGCTCGCCTCTCAGCCCATTCAGATGTCTCTCTCACTGACCTGTGCATCTGTGGATGGAGGGACCTTCACAGCCTCTGGAGATTCTGTCCCTGAAGTCTGCTCGGATCTGTTCCTCTCTGTGCCGTGCGGCCAGGGCAGGGCTGGGCTCTGCTCCCATCCGGTGCATGACGGACCTTTGGGATCAGTTTTTCAGGGCTCTCTGGAATGGAAATCTCCTTCACTGTGTTGCTGCATGGCTTCTACTGTTCCACAATTTGTTGGGAGTTATTTTTATAGATAATTATGGGCTGTGGGTTTGGAGTTAGAATATGTGAGTTTTTCTACTCTGCCGTCTTGACTCCGCCCCCCTCCCATTTTTATTATGTCTTTGGGATACAGTCTTAGAAGTGATATAACTGGGTCAACAAGTATGTACATTTTTGTAACCCTTACGCATAGTTCAACATTCTTCTCCAGAATGATGGGATCAGCTCACAGCTCCAACAACAATGAATTAGTTTTCCAACTCTCCCACATTTTCTCCAACATTTGTCATCTTCCTTTTTTGTCGTTAGTCAATCTGATAGTTGTGATGTGGTTGTTTTGATTTGCATCTCTCTAATCAGTAATGATTTAGACCACTTTTTCCTATGACTAAAGACAGTTTTGATTTCTTTCTCTGAAAACTGACTGTTCATATCTTTGACCATTTATCAATTGGGAAATAAATTGTATTCTTGTACATTTGACTCAATTCAGTATATATTTTAGAAATGAGACTTTTATCACAAATACTAGTTGCAAAAATTCTTTCTCAGTTTTCTGCCTCCTTGCTGATATTGGTTTCATTGGATTTGTTTGTGCAAAAACTTTCGAATTCAATGTAATCAGAATTATCCATTTTGCACTTCATAATGTTTTCGTTCTTTTATTCAGTCAAAAATTCTTCCCTTCACCATAAATCTGATAAATATACTCTTCTTTGCTTCACTCAATTGTTTATAGTATCAGTCTTTATACCTAGATCATGTACCCATTGGGGCTTTATTCTTGTGTATGGTGTCAGGCATTGGTCTATGCCTAGTTTCTACTATACTATTATTCAGTTCCCCAATAACTTTTGTTAAACAGTGAGTTCTTATCCCAGAAGCTGGGGTCCATGGGTTTATGAAACAGTAGATTGCTATTTTCATTGACAACTATGTCTTGGGTATCTACCCTATTCTGCTGGTCTACCTTTTTTTTTTCTTAACCAGTACTACGTGGTTTTGATAATTACTGTTTTATAACACAATTTGAGATCTAGTAGAGCTCGATCACCTTCCCTAGCATTTTTTTTTCATTGGTTCCCTCAGTATTCTGGATCTTTTGTTCTTCCTGAGGAATTTTGATACTATTTTTTCTACCTCTCCAAAATAATTATCTGCTAATTTGATTTGTATGACATTGAATAAGTAAATTAATTTGGGTAGAATTGACAATTTCATTACATTGTTTCGGTCCACCCAGGAGCAAATGATGCTTTTCCACTTACTTAGATCTGTCTTTATTTGTGTGAAAAGTTTTGTAATCATGTCATCATATATATAGTCCTTGGGTTTGTTTGGAAGGTAGACTCCCAAATATTTCATAGTGTCTACAGTAGCTTTAAATGGAATTTCTATTTCTATCTCTTGTTGGTCTTTGTTGTTAATATATAGAAATTCAGAAGATTTGGTTGGGCTTATTTTCTAACCTGAAGCTTTACCAAAGTTGTTTATTATTTCAAGTAGTTTTTTATTTGAGTCTCTTTGATTCTCTAAGTATGATGATAAGTATATCATCATGTCATCTCCAAAGAGTGATAACTTAGTTTCTTCTTTGCCTATTCTAATTCCATCAATTTCTTTTTCTTCTCTTATTGCTATAGCTAATATTTCTGGTACCATATTGAATAATAGTAGTGATAATGGACATCCTTGTTTCACCCCTAATGTTACTAGACATGCATCTAACTTATTCCAATTGCATATAATGTTTGCTGAAGGTTTAGGCAGATATTGGTTATTATTTTATGGAAAGTTACATTTACTCCTATGTTCTCCAGTGTTTTCAGTAGGAATGGGTGTTGTATTTATCAATAGCTGTTCCTGCATTTATTGAGATAGGCATGTGGTTTCTGTAATTTTTGTTGTTGATATGATCAATAATGTTAACAATTTTCCTAATATTGAACCATCCCTGCATTCCTGATGTAAATCTTAGTTGATAATAATGTATTATTCTTGTGATTAGTTGCTGTATGCTTTTTACTAAAATCTTAATGAAAATTTTTGCATCTATTTTCATTAGAGAAATTGGTCTATAATTTTCTTTCTCTGTTTTCTCTCTTCCTGGTTTAGGTATCAAAACCATATTTGTATTATAAAAAGAATTGGGAGTATTCCTTCTGCTCCAATTTCCCCAATTAATTTATGTAGTATTGGGATTAACTGTTCTTTAAATGATTGATAGAATTCCCTTGTGAATCCATCTGTCCCTGGAGATTTTTTGCTATGGAGTTCATTTATGGCTTGTTCAAATTCTTTTTCTGAGATGGAGTTATTTAAGCATTCTTAACCTCTGCAATTTATGTCTTTTAAAATAATCATTCATCTCACTTAGGTTGTTGAATTTATGGGCATAGAGTTGGGTAAAGTTATTTTTTATTATTGTTTTAATTTCCTCCTCATTGAAGGTGAGTTCACTCCTTTCATTTGTGATATTTGTAATTTGGTTTTCTTCTTTCTTTATTTTTTTAAATCAAATTGATCAAAGGTTTATCAGTTTTACTGATTTTTTTCATAAAACCAACAATATTTTTATTTATTAGTTCAATAGTTTTCTTAATTACAATTTTATTAATCCCTCCTTTGCTTTTCAGTATTTCTAATTCGGTATTTACTTGAGGATTTTCAATTTGTTCTTTTTCTATCTTTTTCGGCCTTATGCCCAATTCATTGATCTCCTCTTTCTCTATTTTCTTCATGTAGACATTAAAAGATATAAAATTTCCCTTAAGAACTGCTTTTGCAGTATCCTATAAGATTTGATGGGTTGTCTCATTATTGTCATTCTCTTGAATGAAGTTGATTGTTTCTATAATTTGTTGTTTAACTCACTCTTTAAGATTAGATTCTTTAGTTTTCAATCAGTTTTGATTTATATTTTCATGATATTTGATTACATATAAGTATACATGTAAGTATAAGGATTACATATAAGATTCTATAGTCTTTTCTTTTCTGCTTTGCTTCTTACTCATGATGATCACCCTTTTCCTGGCTTTTAAAGTAGATCTCTGAGTCTGGGGCACAAGGGGCTCTGTCCTGTAGTTCTTGCCTAAAACTTGAGGCTTTGTGTGTTATGGCCTCTTGTTCTTTCAGCTAGAAGCTAAAATGCTGCAACTTATCTGGTGCTGAGTTGGCTGGTGTTGGAAAGCAGAGACCAGGTGAGATCTTGTTTGATTTACTCACAGTTATGCTGGAGACAGCTCGATAATTGTGAGGGAGGGATGGTCTGGCCACAGGAGGGCTTCCCTGCTTGACAAAAGTACAGGCAAGCTAAACAGGGGGTGATGCCATCTCTGCTAGTGTCTTCCTGATTCGCTTGGGGTACTGAGTCACATTTGGGGTCTTGGTCTTGGAGATCGCATACTTGGGGCTCAGGATCTTCTCCCAGTTGGCTGAAATGGCACTGTCTGGCATGGTTCTGATCCTGCACTGGTCCCCTTCAGGCACAGAGAGAGAGAGACCCTCCTTAGTGATTGTCCAAGAATCACCAGTAAGAGTCTGTTTAGCTCTTCTGCAGCTCCCACTGTGCCAAGGTTTTTCCCAGGGAGATATTCTCTGGGCTAATCAGGGTCAACAAGGGCAGGGAGATGGGAATTGTCAATCACTCCACCATTTTAGTTCCTTTTTTCTTTTTCTTCAGAGAGAAAATTTTGATTAAGTTACTTGTGCAGGGTCCCACAGAAAGTGTCGGTGACTGGACATGATTTCAGATCCTACTGACTCCATGACTGGTGCTTCACCACACCTTAATCACATATGTTGGAATGAATTTTTCACATGATCACCTTGCTAATTTGTTTCTTGTTCCTTTATATGCATGTGTATGTGTGTATGTATCTGTATGTGTTTGCATGTGTGCATATATATAATCCTTCCAACTACCCAAATATTGAGCAAATTTTCAAGAGTTACAAATATTATCTTTCCATGTAGGAGTGTAAAAAGTTCAGCTTTAATTGGTCCTTTATGATTTTTCTTTCTTGTTTACCTTTTCATGCTTCTCTTGATTCTTGATTGAAAGCCAAATTTTCTATTCACCTCTGATCTTTTCATCAAGAATGCTTCACTCTTCTATTTCATTGAATGACCATTTTTCCACTGAAATATTATACTCATTTTAATGCTTGATAGGTGATTCTTGGTTTTTATCCTAGTTCCTTTGACTACTGGAATATCCTATTCCAAGCCCATTTATCCCTTAATGTAGAAGCTGCTAAATTTTCTGTTATCTTGATTGTATTTCCACAATACTTGAATTGTTTGTTTTTAGCTGCTTGAAATATTTTCTGCTTGACCTGGGAATTCTGGAATTTGGCTACAATATTTCTAGGAGTTGTTCTTTTTGGATCTCTTTCAGAAGGAAATCAATGGATTCCTTCAATATTTGTTTTACCTCTGGATCTAGAATATCAGGGGAGTTTTCCTTGAGAATTTCATGAAAAAGAATGTCTAGGCTCTTTGTTTGATCATGGCTTTCATGTAGTCCGATAATTTTTAAATTTTTTCTCTTGGATCTTTTTGCAGGTCAGTTGTTCTTCCAATGAGATATTTCCCATTGTCTTGTATTTTTTTCAGTCTTTTGGTTTTGTTTGGAAATATCTTGGTTTCTCATAAAGTCATTAGCTTTTAGCTACTCCATTCTAATTTTTAAAGAACTATTTTCTTCAGTAAGGTCTTGAACCTCCTTTTCCAATTGGCTAATTCTGCTTTTTAAAGCATTATACTCCTTATTGGTGTTTTGGACCTCTTTTGCCACTTGAGTTTGTCTGTTTTTAAAGGTGTTATTTTTTAAGAAACTTTTTGAATCTCCTTTAGGAAGCTGTTTAGTTGCTTTTCATGATTTTCTTGCCTCTCTCTGATTTATCTTCCCAGTTTTTCCTCCACCTCTCTTACTTGATTTTCAAAATCTCTTTTGAGCTCTTCTATGGACAGAGAAGATTTCAAATTTATTTTGGAGGTTTTGCATAAAGAAGCCTTGACTTTGATGTCTTCTTCTAATATTATGCTTTGTTCTTCTGCATCTGAAAGGATGGAGGAAAATACCTACTCAATAAGAAAGTAACCTTGTATACTCTTATTTTTTCCCTTTTTGGAGCATTTTCTCAGCCAGTTACTTGAGTTTTGATTCCTTTTTGAAGAAGAAGATATATTCTAGAGACCTGTAAATTCTCAGTTTCTCCATGAGGGCACAATCAAGGAAGAGAAGGTTACTCCTCTCCTGGCCTGTGTTCTTGTCTGGGAAACACCCCAAATTTTTCTGCCCAGCGTCTATGAGTAGAAATCCCTCTCCAAAACCTCCATGAACTCCAGAAGGCCCAAGACTGCCACTCAGGGCTGAGACCCATATCAGCTGTTCAGCTTCCCCAGGGGCTTAGGCTCTGAGCTCCAAAAATGGATACTGCTGCCACTAGGGATGCATGGGATCAAGGCTAGGACAGGAAGACCCTGCTCCATTTTCACCAACGTGAAACAGTTTTCTCTTGGAAGCTGATTCTGATGTTTGTAGATTGAGGCATCTGGTAACTGCGGCTGCTGCCAGTGGCACCCTGAAACCTGCTGCAGTCCTGTACCTGCCATGCTGGGTGGCCAAGGTCAGACTATACTTTGCTCTGTACCTGGTGAGATAGACCTTTTCTGACAGCCTTTCAGGATGCCTTGAATTGGAAATCTCTTTCACTCTGTCGTTTTGTGATTTCTGCTACTATAGAATTTGTTTATAGTCATTTTTACAGGTTTTTATGGGATGTGGAGGGAGAGCTTTTAGGTTGCCCTTCC
Organism: Potorous gilbertii; assembly: GCA_028658325.1. Classification (NCBI taxonomy): domain Eukaryota; kingdom Metazoa; phylum Chordata; class Mammalia; order Diprotodontia; family Potoroidae; genus Potorous; species Potorous gilbertii. The sequence continues at coordinate 466,958,864 of CM053770.1, forward strand.
ATTCTGCCATCTTTTCTCCACCTCCAATCATTTTGCTTCTTTCATTAAAATTTTTTATTTGTTTGTATTTTCCATCATTCGTTTCCACAAGATTTTGACTTCCAAATTTTCTCATGATCTCTCCCCTCCTCCAGTTCAAAACAAAGTGCATTATGATTACCTCTCCCTCCAATGTGCCTTCCCTTCTACCACACCCATCTCTTCTCTTATGCCCATCTTCTGGCACTTCTTGGAAGGCAAGATAGATTTCTGTACCTCATTATCTGGATTTCTTATTTCCTAGTTGGATGAACAAACACTTCTCGACATTTGTTGCAAAAGCTTTGAGTTGCAACTTTTCTCTCTTCCTCTTTCCAACCCAATCTTCACCGAGAAGGCAAGCAATTTAATATAGACTACATATGTGTAGTTTTGCTAAAGACTTCCATAACAGTAGTGCCGTGAAAGACTAACTATGTTTGCCTCCATCAGATTTCCTTGATAATTTCGTGAAAGATTATGTCTAGGCTCTTTTTTGATCATGGTTTTCGGGTAGTCCCAGAATTTTTAGGTTGTCTCCCCTGCATCTATTTTCCAGGTCACTTGTATATACCCAATGAGGTATTTCACATTGTCTTCTTTTTTATTTTCATTCTTTTGGTTTTGTTTTGTAATTTCTTGGTTTTCTGAAAAGTCATTAGCTTCCACCTGCTTCATTCTAATTTTTATTGAATTCTTTTCTTCAGTGAGTTTTTGAACCTCCTTTTCTATTTGGCTAATTCTGCTTTATAAAGCATTCTTCTACTCATTAACTTTTATACTTCTTTTGCCATTTGAGTTAGTCTATTTTTAAAGGTGGTATTTTCTTCAACATTTTTTGGGTCTCATTTAGGAAGTGGTTTACTTGCTTTTCATGATTTTCCTGCCTCTCTCTGATTTCTCTTCCCAATTTTTTTTCTCCACTTCTCATCCTTGATTTTCAATATCCTTATTGACCTCTTCCGTGGCCTGAGGACATTACATATTTGTTTTGGAGGTTTTGGATGAAGAAGCCTTGACTTTGTTGTCTTCCTCTGAATGTATGTGTTGTTCTTCCTCATCTGAAAGAATAGATGAAAATACTTGTTTACCAAGAATGTAACCTTCCATGAACTTACTTTTTTTCACTTTTTGGGGCATTTTCCCAGCCAATTGCTTCATGTTTGAGTACTTTGTCAAGTGCAGGATAAATTCTAGAGACCTGTAAATACTTAGTTCCTGCAAAGTGGCACAACCAAGGGAGATGAGTTTACTCCTTTCCTGGACTGTGCTGTGCTCTAGTAGCAACCACAAGGTTTTCTGCTCAGGATCTGCACATAAAATTTCCTTTCCAGAGAAGCTCTCCTCCCACAACTTGTAAAATCCATCTGAAAAATAACTCTAAACAAATTCTAGGGCAGCAGAAGTTACAAAATGACAGAATGAAAGAGACTTCCAGCACAAGACAGATTGGAAGACTGACAGGAAAGGTCTGTCACACCTGTCTTGGAGCAGAGCACAGTCCAGTCTTGGTCATACTGTGACAAGGACAGGACCAGAACAGTCTTCTAGTTGCCACAGGCAGCAGCTGTGTGTCCCAGATTCCTCAACTCATAAATGCCAAAGACAGCTTTAAAGGTCAGTGAGAAAGTTCTTTCATCTGGGAGAGAAGGCAGCTTAGCAGTCTAGCCCTGGTCTCAAGTAGTAACAGCTTCCATTGCTGGAGCCCTGATGTAAAGATTGTGGGGAAATTGAACGACTGATTTTGGTGTCAACCTTGAGTAATTGCCCTGGGGTGAGGAGGAGCACTGACTGGTGGAGTTGGTGGAGGCTCTGGAGAGAGAATTCTACTTGCAGAAAAGAGGGCAAATTTTTTAGAGGAAAAAACGGGAAGAAAAATGAGAGTGATGCAAGAAAATCATGAAAAGCAAGTAAACCACTTGCTACAGGAGACTCTAAAAAATGCTGAAGAAAATACCACTTTTAAAAATAGACTAATTCAAATGGCAAAAGAAGTACAAAAAGTCAATGAGTAGAATGCTTTAAAAAGCAGAATTAGCCAAATAGAAAAGGAGGTTCAAAAGCTCACTGAAGAAAATAAAAATTAGAATGGAGCAGGTGGAAGCTAATGACGTTTTGGAAAACCAAGAAATTACAAAACAAAAACAAAAGAATGAAAACAATAGGAGACAATGTGAAATATCTCATTGGATGTACAACTGATCTGGAAAATAGATGCAGGGGAGACAACCTAAAAATTCTGGGACTACCTGAAAACCATGATCAAAAAAGAGCCTAGACACATCCTTCATGAAATTAACAAGGGAAACTGACTTCATATTCTGGAACCAGATGGTAAAAGAGATAATGAAAGAATTCATCACTCACCTCCTGAACAAGATATGAAAAGCAAAACTCCTAGGAATATTATAACCAAATTCCAGATATTGCAAGTCAAGGAAAAAATATTGCAAGAAACCAGAAAAAAAAAATCAGTTCAAGTATTGTGGAAATACAATCAGGATAGAATAGGATCTGGCAGATTCCACATTGAGGGGTCAATGGGCTTGGAATATGATATTGCAAAAGTCAAAGAAACCAGGATTAAAACCAAGAATCACCTACCTAGAAAAAGTGAGTATAATACTTCAAGGGAAAAAACTGGTCTTTCAATGAAATAGAGGACTTGCAAGTATTCTTGATGAAAAGACCATAGTTGAAAAGAAAATTTGACTTTCAAACACAAGAATCAAGAGAAGCATGCAAAGGTAAACAAGAAAGTGAAATCATAATGGATGTACTAAAGTTGAACTGCTTACATATTCTTTGTGGAAAGATAACATTTATAACTCTTGAAACTTTTCTAAGTATTTGGGTAGTTGGAGAGATTATATACACACATATGTGCATACACATAGACAGAGGGCATGGAGTGAGTTGAATAGGAAGGCATGATACCTAAAAGAATAAAATTAAGCAATGAGAGAGGAATGTATTTGGAGGAGAAAGGAAGATATGGAATGAAGTGAACTATCTCTGATAAAATAAAGGGAAGGAAAAGCTTTTACAATGGAGGGGAAAAGGAGGAGGTGAGAGGGAATAATTGAAGCATGCTCTCATCACATTTGACTTAAGGAAGGAATAAGTTATACACTTAATTTTGTATGAAAATATATCTTACTCTTCAGGAAAGTAGGGAAGAAGGGGATAAGTGGGATGTGGGGGAATGAAAGAAGGGAGAACAAATGGGAGAAGGAGGTAATTAGAAGTAAACACTTTTGGGGAGGGATAAGGTCACAAGAGAGAATAGAATAAATGAGGGGCAAGATATAATGGAGGCAAATATGGGTAGCCTTTCACAATACGACTTTTATGGAAGCCTTTAGCAAAACTGAACATATATAACCTATATTGAATTGCTTGCCTCCTCAGTGGGAATGGATGTGTAGGGAGGAAGAGAGAGATATTGGAACCCAAAGTTTTAGGAATGAATATTGAGAGTTTTTCTTGCATGTATTTGGGAAATAAGAAATACAAGTAATGGGGGATAGAAATCTATCTTGCCCTACAAGTAAAGAGAGAAGATAAGAGACAAGCAAAGGGAGGCATGTGAAAGAAGGGAGGGTCGGTTGTGGGAAGGGATAATCAGAATACATGATATTTTGAGGTGAGGGAGGGGAGAGATGGAGAGAAAATTTGAAACTTAAAATTTTGTGGAAATTAATACTAGAAACTTAAAATAAATAAATAAGCAAATAAATAGATGAATGAATGAATAAATAAATAATAAATAATAGATAGAAATAAATAAATAAATAAAATTCCTTCCCCAGAGCCTCTATCAGTTCCACCAGTCAGAGCTCTTCCTTACCCTAGGACAACCATTCAGGGGTGAGATTCATATCAGCTGCTCAATTCCCTCAGTGTCTTTAGGCTGTGGGCTCCAGAAATCAACTTTGCTCCAACAGTAGCTGCTGTAGTCCTGGAGAAAAGCCAGACCAAGTCCCCTTCTCACTCAGGTGAAAGAGCTTTCTCGCTGCCCTCTGAAGCCATATTTGGCATTTGTGGATTGAGGAATCTGGAAACCAGAGCTGCTGCCTGTGATTCCATCCCTGAAATTTGCTCCAGTCATTATCTGATCTGGGCAGCGAGGCCCAAGCTAGGCTCTGCTCTGCTCTGAGGATGTGTGATGGGTCCTTCTTGTTGGCCTTCCAGCCTGCCTTGGGCTGGAAATCTCTTTCACTCTGTCAATTTCTGCTGCTCTGAAATTTGTTTATAGTCATTTTTCATAGGCATTTTATGGACTATGTGGGGAGAACTTCTACAAGTCCATCCTTTATTTCACCATCTTGGCTCCACTCCCTGATGATTTGTTTCTTTAAGAATTCTCCAGTAGTGATCATTGTAATGGGGTCTCTTTCCATTCTCTATTTTTAAATGATTTTCTTTTTAATTCAGCTCATTACTTTATTCAAGTCTCATTGTGATATATACTCTAAGGTAGTGGCCAGAACTTACTTTTCTTGTTTCCATTTATAACTCTGTCTTTTGTTTAGTATTTCTGAGTTGGATATTTATTTTTTGGTGGTGTGTTTGTTTTCTTTTGTTTCTTGGGGAGTTTTGATGCTGAAACTTCTACTTTTAATAGCATCCCCTCCCAAATTTATTAATTACTTTGCTTTAAGTCTTGAACAATAACTTCCAAAAGGTATAAATTTTCTCCCTCTCCTTCCCACCTTCTTCCCAAATAGCATACAAACTTTAATAAGCTCTACATATACATTCCTATTAAACACATTTTCACATTAGCCATGTTGCTTAGAAGAATTAAACTGAATGGGAGAAGCCACGAGAAAAACAAAACTAAACATAACAAGAGAAAATAGTCTGCTTCGTTCTGTATTCCAACTCCACAATTCTTACTTTGAATGTGAATGGCATTTTACATCATGAGTGCCTTGGAAATGTTTCAAGTTTTGCATCATGTGAAAGACTAATCTATCAAAAATGGCCCTTACAATGTGTCTATTACTGTGTATAATGATCTACTGGTTCTGCTCACTTCACTCAGCATCAGTTCATATATGTCATTCCCGGTTTTTCTGAATTTTCCCTGCTCATCATTTCTTTTAGCAAAATAATATTCCATTGCATTCCTATACCATAACTTGTTCAGTCATTCCTCAATTGATGGACATTCCCTTGATTTCCAGTTCTTGGCTACCACAAAAAGAGCTGCTTATGTATATTTTACACGTGTGTCCTTTTCCCATTTTCATGATCTCTTTGTGATACAGCCCTAGAAGCGGTATTGCTGGGTTGAAATTGTGGTTTTAAGTTGTGAATTTAATAATTCTTCCTTTTTCTATTTATTATTAACATTTTTTTTCTGCAAAGGCCAATTTTTTAGAAAAATGCCAATACTTTAGTGGTCCCATTGAGAAGGTCTTATAAATTATTAAGCTCTCATTTCTCCAGAACTTTTCTTCAATTTTTTTAATTTCTCCTATTTTTTTATATTTCTGATAGATATGTACACAGCTAGGAGGAATATTAAAATTTTCTTCCATTATTATGTCATCTTGCAGTTTTTTTTTTAGTTTTCCTTTATGCATTGAAATTCTATGTCATTTTGGTTCCATCCTTGTCAAAAAAATCTTTATACAAGGGTTAACACACATATGACTATGAGTTAAACCAAGAAGTCAGTAAACAAAACCAAAAATTTGAAAAAAAAATAGAAGACAGTGTGAAACATCTCATTGGAAAAACAATTGACCTGGAAAATAGATTCATGAAAAACAATTTAAAAATTATTGGACTACCTGAAAACCATAATCAAAAGAAGACCTTAGACATTATCTTCCATGAAATTATCAAGGAAAACTGCCCTGATGTTCTAGATTCAGAGGGCAAAATGGATATTGAAAGAATCCACCTATCACCTCCTGAAAGAGACCCAAAAAGAGAAACTCCTAGGAATATTGTGACCAAATTTCAGAGTTCCCAGATCAAGCAGAAAACACTGCAAGCAGCTAGAAAGAAACAATTTGAGTTCTGTGGAAATACAATCAGGATAACACAGGATCTGACAGCTTCAAAATTAAGGGATCAAAGGGCTTGGAATGGGATATTTCAGAGGTCAAAGGAACTGGGATTGAACCCAAGAATCACCTACCCAGTATATCTGAGTATAATACTTGAAGGGAATAAATGGTCATTCAATGACATAGAGGACTTTCAATCATTCACATTGACGAAAAGACCAGATCTGTATAGAAAATTTGACTTCCCAAGACAAGAATCAAGAGAAGCATGAAAAGGTAAACAGGAAAGAAAAATCATAAAAGATTTTCTAAAGTTGAACTGTATACATTATTACTTGGAAAGAAAATATAACTTTTGAATCTTTTCTCAATATTTGGGTAGATGGAGAGATTGTACACACACACACACACACACACACACACACACACACACACACACACATATAGATAAAGAGTACAGGATGTGTTGAATCAGAAGAGATAATATTCACATAAAAAATGAAATCAAATCAAGTCAAAATTGAGGGGTGAAGGAGGAAAATACCAGGAAGAGAAAGGGAGAAATGGAACAGGGCAGGCTGTATCTCATAAAAGAGATAAGAAAAGTCTTGTTCAATGGAGGAGAAAAAGGAGAAGGGGAGAGGGGAAAAACATAGCTCCTCTCTCCACATGTGGTTGATGGATGGAATAACATGCTTGCTAAATTTGATATGAAAATTTATATCACACCAAAGGAACGTAGGAGAGGAGGCAACAAGTGGGGTGAGGGGAGTGTTAGAAGGGAGGGCAAATGGGAGAAGGGAGTCACTAGAAATAAACACTTTCAATAAGGGACGTCAATTGTGGGGGAAAAATAAGGGGAGATAGAGTGGGACAGAGGGCAATATAATTAGTATTACACAACACAATTATTACAGAAGTCTTTTGCAAAGCAACACATATTTAATATATATGGAATTGCTGACTTCTCAGTGGGGCTGGGGTGAGGGGGAGAGAAGTTGGAATTCAAAGTATTAGCAAGAAATGTTGAGAAATTTTATTGCATATTATCAGGAAATAAGAAATACAGGGAATGGGGTATAGAAATTTATCTTACCCTACAAGAAAAGAGAAAGTATGGGAATAAGAGAAGGGTAGGGTGTGATAGAAGGGAGGGTACATTGAAGGAAAGAGTAATCAGAACACAAGGTATCAGGAAGTGGGGGGAGGGGAGTGATGGGGAGAAAAATTGGCCATGTTACAAAGTGAGATAAAAGCAATTAATATTAAAACAATTGAATTAATTACTGAGAATAAACTGATGACATCTTTACTTTGGGGAAAAGAATTTTAGTCTAAATCTCCTAGAGGAAGGTAACCTCGGGTAAAATTTGGCATTGATGGAAAAGTTAAGATTTAATGGTAAATTTGATTGTATGATTGCTCTTTAATCAGGAAACAGAACATGTATAGAAAGGCATGTAAGCCATTTAAGACATGCCTCAAAAGATGTTCCTTATCCAAAGTGAAATTATAATCATATTTGAAACCTTATTATTGAAACTTGCCAGTTTTAGATGCTATGGGACTACTAAGTGACTCTTCTTCTGAGTCTAACTGTATGTATGAAGAGCAAGAAAGGTGGTCTGAGCCTCCAATCCATGATGCCAGTAAGTTGATGAAATGCTGGTATGAACTGCATAGGTGATCTCAAGGGAAGCAACTATTCAGCATGGGCTGAGATGGGAGTCTTCTGACTCAATTTCCCCACTGACACCTGGCAGACTTTAAGCCTGACTGAATGCAAGTGGACAATCTAATCCTGCTTGGAATTGAGATGATATTAAGAAGATATTGTATCCTTGCATCGTCCCTACTCTTGGTGGCAATTTCCTATAGTCAAAAGGTTTGTAAGCTTAATATCAGATCTATTAAATTATAGATTATTGGTAGTGGAACATCTGAGGTTAAGTCTAAAATTAAGCTATTAGGCATAGGACTTTAGACCAACAACAATAAGCTAGAGTCCTTTAATTCTTAGTAATACTGTGGAGACAATTAGGTCAAGAGCTTGTGAAGTTAGCAACATAAATATTATTTGTGTCTTCGTTGGTTAATGTTTAAAGAAAATATTCATTAAAATGTTAGAAAGCCTTTCAAAAAATAAAATAAAAGAATGTATGTCAAAATAAAAAAAAATTTTTAAATTGTCTTTTGAATAATTTTGCAACTTTCTACTAGAGTTATACACTTTCTTAGGAATTCCCAGGATTCCAAGGGTAGTCAGGGATTGGTTGTATTTCTATTGTTTTGCAATGTTTGTTTCAAAAACTTGAAATAATTTACAAGTTTTATGACGTTGATTTCATTCTAATTTTAGTTTCTGTTCTTTTAATTTATATCTCTGTATTCTACATTTTAAATAAACTTTTTCATCTGAAATCACTTACATTTTTAGCCTTTCCTCTTTTGGCTCTCAATTAACCCTCCAGAATGTTGTCTTTAAAATCCATATACCTAGGCTGATGCCGAAGTCTGCTTCAGTTCTCTCTCATAATTGAAAAATTGAATTTTCACTTGACTTGTCCTCTGCTCCACAAGTCTTTCTTTTGACTATACATGCTAACCTCTTTCCCTAGTTCCCCCTTTCCTTTAATTCTCTGGGTGGACTGAACCAGCATCTAATAGGAAGCAGGGGGGTGGGGGTATGTATATTTTGGACAAAACATTTGAAGCTTGGAGGTACTGTAGCCTAGAGTTTCTCTGAAGCAGAAAAAAACCAGATAACCACCTCATTCTGATTTCTGAGGCCAAGCAGAGTTTAAACTTGGTGTTTATGGCAATAGAATAATAAGGTTAGGGTAACATATGCCAATTAAGACTCTGCAAAATGAGGAGTGTCTTTTATTTCATCTCAAAGAAGTTTGAGAGTGAAACTATGTGGCATACCTTATTGTGGATGTTAGTGGGAGAGGAATGAAGAGTGAATAAATTATTGATTAATTTGTTGCATCTAACTTCATAAGACTTTTACCTTTTTAAGCATCTTGTTTTATTGAATTATTTTTACTTTGGTACATAATTCTTCTTTTGGGCTTGTTTCAATTCTTTTTTTTTTTTAGATTCTATTTTGATTAGAGAAAATGCCTGGTCCAATGTGTCGTCAAACAGAAACAGATTTTTATTGGCTACATATTGACTTAGGGTAGAAAAAGACATACAAGTTAACATTGTCTATGTTGTATTATATTTCTATTTGCATTTGTTTTTAAAATCATATTTTAATCCAATTCAGTCATACTCACAAATTTGACATATGGTCAGTGAGTTTGACATGTGTTCTAGTCCGCTATATTCTTGGATCTAATTCCTGAAAGCATTCTAATTGATATTTATATATTTAGTATAAATCAGTTATAAATGTATCTGGACAAGGTTCATAAAACACCAACACTATGAAATTATGAAATAAAGATAGGCATGCCCAGTTCTTTGGGTACTTGTCTGGAACAAAAATGACTGGCAAAAAGAAGGCAATTATATTTTGATAAGGCACAAAGATGAGTAGCAAAAAGTGGTTCAGAGGCAAACAGTGTATGGGAACAAGGAAATGAATGGTGAAGGAAGACAGCATGGGAATGGTGGTCAGGGGGAGAGACAGAAAAGTATCACTCACATAACCATGGATTAGAGTCGGGAGCACTAGGCAACACGTTCCAAATGTAGATGAAAGAGTGTTGATGGATAAGAGGGGGAAGCAGGAATTTGAGGTCTCATTTTCAGAGAATTTGGATGGAGGGGAACAGACCAATTCTTATCTTTGCCACTTTGGAATTAGTTCATTAACCTATCCAAATGTTGTCAAAGATATAGATAAATCTTGAACGTTTTCATGTCAGAATTATGGACACCTTTTTTCATGTTCTATTGGTCTGGAGTTGTGGAGGTCTGGATTTTGTCTGAAATTTACATAGCACAGTAGCAAAGTAATAACAAGTAGTGCCTAGATGCTTTCCCTGGTGTAACACATATTACCAGGATATGAATTTTAGTTTTTATACAATTTATTTATGATACAATAAATGGTATTCCTTTGATCTCTCAGATGCTTTATATGTCACTTCCAGAATCATATTTGCAATCTTATTATTCAGTTGTATCTTATTCTTTGTGACCTCATGGATCATAGCACACCAAACCTTTCTCTCTTCCACTATCCTTTTATCCTCCAAAAGTCTATTCAAGCTCTTATTAATTGCTTCCATTACACAATTTATCAGTCTCATCCTCTGTCATTCCTTTCTCCTTTTGCCTTCATTCTCTTCCAACATCATGGTCTTTTCCAATGAACCTTGTCCTATTATGTGACCAAAATATTTAAGATTCAGTTTCAGTTTTTGATCTCCCAATGAATAGATTGAATTAATTTTTCTAAGTGCTGACTATTTGAAATTCTTGCTTTCCAAAGGACTCTTAAGTCTTCTTTTCCACCAGTTTGAAAGTGTCAGTTTTGCACCTTTCAGCTTTCCTTATAGTCCAATTGTGTAATTTTATTTCTTGCAATTACTCCATATTGACTAATAATAAACTTACTGGGGGACCACAGCAAGATACATTTTTTACACTCTCCATCCCTTGGTCCTCTGACCACCATTGTACACCACCAGGTATGTGAAGTAATCTAAACAAAATAACAGTAAGTACAATAATCACAATACAATAAAAGATCCTTGTAGGAATTCTGCCCAATTTACCTCAAGAATCCAGGAGACAAGATCGGTGGAAATAGTCATCATCTCTGGTGGGATGTTCTTGATATCTGTGATGATGACATCAACAGTCTTTACACAGTTTCTCATGTCATCCATGTTGAGAGCTATTTCTCCTAAGGGAAGAATCCATGTACTATAGGAAGAGTTTTAAAACCACAAACTCCACCCTGACTGGTTAACAGAAGGTCCAGGATCAGTTCCCTAAGTACACTGTCATTCAGGTCATTTATCAACCCCTTTGGCAGTGTCCTCAATTTGATCCTTCAGTTGATCAGCAATAAACATCTGTGCATCCTGAAGCTTCTGATGGGTCTATTCTTTGATAACACTTCAACTCACAAGACCACTAAGGGCTCCCAAGCCTATGAAGACATACCCTACTGCACACCAGTCATGGTGTAAAATGAATGTTGTTGAGGTACCCCTGTAGAAAGTGAGGTTCACCTCCATAGCAGCTAGGGTGAATGTCAAATTAAGCAAGAAAGGTATTGGAGTGTGCAGGTAGATAAGGTACTGGTAAAGTGGTTGCACACATACTCACTATGCCCTTTCTGGTATGCCCATTTGTGTTTGATTTATCCAGGTGACCACTGTGATATTAAAGTCTGCTGACTTAGTCTATGTTTGACCATTGTGAGTATATATCTTCACTGGGAAATACCTTGTGAGGTAAATATCTGAGTAATTTGTGACACCTACTGATGTTGTCAGGAATATCACAGAGTCCTGAACCATTAGGCTGAGGTAGTCCAAGGGCAATAACTGGCTAAAACTAAAAGGTGCTAACTTTAACACACATAGAGTATCTATGATTTGCTCAATTTATTTTTCTGAGATTTGGTCTGTTCATACGTCCATTTATTCATTCAAAAGACCTTTGGTGCTTTGTAGATACCCAGTATTATGTGCTGGGGAAAAGAAGGAAATAAAGAAAGAGAGAGAGAGAGAGAGAGAGAGAGAGAGAGAGAGAGAGAGAGAGAGGGAGGGAGGGAGGGAGGAAGGAAGGAAAGAAAGAAGGAAGGAAGGAAGAAATTCAGTGGGGAAATTTGATGAGCTGTTATCTCCTCTGGGATAGCTGAGGCACTAAGTGCCAAGCCCTTCTAATTTAAGGCATTAAAAGCTGGAGGAAATAGGATGTTGAGTCTGAAATCGTTGAAGAAAAAATAATAAAAATATTCAACAACGGGCAAAAATGAAGACTTGATAAATTATTTTAAAAGACTGGCTTAAGAAGCAGTCACTTGACAAGAAGGCTTTGATTGTTCCTGATCGATTGGAGAAAACAGTACACACTTTTTCCTGAACTTCAGAGAGATGAAGAATCCTGTTTCTCACTGTTGCCCATTAATGGTCTGAGAGGAAAAAGAAGAGAATATATACACTGAGAATTAAATGCAAAATTTGTATATAGAAAACACAAAAATGAAAATGCGTAGGGTTTGAAGTTATTTTTTGGAAGAGTTGCTGAAATTTAATTGTATTTAATTATTACAGAACTCTGGCAAGTGAAATTTGGCTAGTATTTCTGTTTGTTTTGTTTTGCTTTTCTCAAAGTCAATTTAAGTGGTTTTGTAGTGAGCTCTCTTACAATTTGATTGGGTAATATAGAAATTTTGGTAAGTTAACAGTTGGTCTGGTATGTAAAACTTTATGGTAGTCAGTTTGATGAGTTTGAAAGTCATCTGACTTAAAGGAATTGTTATCCCATTTAACATGTAAACACATCAATACTCATTTGTGATTGTCAACAGTCAGTCAGAAAACATTTAATGATTATCTATTATGTGCCATACACTGTGCTAAATGCTTAAGAAAGAAAGAAAAATAAAAGATTTTCCTTACTTTCAGGAAGCTCTTAATTCAACGGATAATTGCAAGAACTTGTAAATACTATGTAAGTTCAAAAATAGAAGAGATTAGAGTTTGCCCAAGTGGGCAATGGGGAAGACCAACAGAAAGTAACTGCCAGTAAAGAAGTTTTGAGCTTTCTGAATGAATCAAGAATATCATATCCTGAAACCCAGAATTATATATTACCTTGAACAAATGGATTTTCCTTCCTCATATGCATCACTGTCACATTTCTGGAAGTGATTATCTATTATCTCTCTCATCCCCACCCCCCAAAAAAGTGAAGGTACCATTTAGAGAATGTGTTACAAGTTTATGTGTAGATTGTGATATGCTTTATTACTTATGTCCTTGGTTGAAATAATGATAATTATTGTTAATTAATACTGTTTTACTTATTGTTAGGTAAATGTTTGTCTTTAAGATCTAAAAGTATCATTGTGAACACATGCTTAGATAAATGCAAACACATTTGGTGGGGACCTAAATTTATTATTCAGGGGATTGCATTGTCTTCCCCCAACACACATTCCAAATGGGTTACTGTTAGACCCAGAAAGGATTTGAGTGCAATTTTTCATAGGGACAGTCCTTTTCTGGAAACTGTGAGTCTTCACTACAGAATAAAATGGAACAAGTCAATCATCGTATAAAGTGAATAGGTGTCCACACTATGATGTGAAAATAAAAGATGCTAGATTTTAGGTAGATACACCTCATCTGCCTATTGCATTACATCTGTCTCCATTTTGTACAAGCTATTGTATAGTATACAAAGAATCTACATCTATTCACCAGTTTACCCTCGAGGTAAGCATTTATATTAAATATATATTATGAAAAAATATCTGAGCCCTGAAAAATAAAGAACTTCCTGAAAACTTCATGAAGTCTTAAGAATGAGAGAAGAGTTTATTCAAGTGAAGACTTACACTAGCTAACTTGAGCAAGTGAAGCTTATGGTTTGTATTTCAAACTGTCCCAATCCAACCCAAGTTCCTCATTCTATCAGATAGGAATTATTTAGAGGACTTAACTATCTATGTAGAGAATTCAGGAAACTTATATCAATTCTCTTTTAAATGATGGATATTGTCTTCTTTGCCTTTTTCATTTTCACACTTAAATAATGGCTCATTCAGAGCTATACTATTGTCTCCTCTTCCTTTGTTAAATACCATTAATCAAAAATAGTTTTTGAGGAACAGTCCTTTATTTTACTTGGGAATTTATTTGACCTGGATACCATGTTAAGACCTTCTCATAAGCTATTTGGTCACTGACACAGAAAAGTGAATTATTTAGCATTATACCACTGCATGAGTTTCCTTCCATAGGGACAGAGATGTTGCCAAACTAGGAGTAGCTACAACCGTCATGATTAGACCTATTAATCACCAATGGCAGAAAAACCATTGCCTGGAATATCAAGTTCAGCAACAGAAAAAAGTCATATATTATCTTCCTTGCTAGTTTATTCACAACCCAGATGCCACTGTGCTCAGAGTATGCTAAAGAATGAATTATACAGTTTGCTACTGTAGAAATCTATAACAAAAAAGTTCTGTAGACAAAGACAGAGATCCAGTGTGAAGAAGCAGAGATAAACTTAAAAAGACAAAAGAGAGATAAATATGAAAAGAGAGCTATATAAAGACGGATACACAGAAACAGACAGAAAGACAGAGGTAGAGAAGAGAGAGAAAGAATTTTTCCTTGATAATTTGTATTTTTTACTGTATTATATTTTATAGTATATTTATTCTGTGGTATCCTTCAATTTACACACATGAGATACAATCATATTTTGCCATTCATTTGCACAAGCTGTCACTTATCCCTAGAATGCCCACCTTCCCTCAATTCTGCCTCTTGGAACCCCTAGCTCCCTTTAATATTTAGCTCACATCATACTTTTACAGGTGGCCCTTCCTAGTCTCTCTCAGGTATCTGTGCTCTCTCTCTTCTGCATACTACTTTATTTTTATTTGTATGTATTTTGAATTTGTTTATCTATGTCCATGTCACTTTCCTCCAGTATGATATAAGCTCTTTAATGTTAGAGACTCACTTGCATTTTTAAAACATCTCTAGTTTGTTGTTTGAGTTGCATCTGACACTTTCTTATCCCATTTGAAGTTTTCTTGGCAAAGATACTGGAGTGGTTTTCCATTTTCTTTTCCAGCTCATTTTATAGATGAGGCAACTAAGGCAAAGAGGGTTAAGTAACTTGCCCACAGTTGCACAACTAGTAAGTGTCAGAGGCTAGATTTGGACTCTCTTCTTCCTGACTCAAGACCGGATTCTCCTTCTACTGGACCACCTAGTTGCCCTAAAATAAGTACTTCTTGGGACTATTTTGCTGTGGGAAAAGAAAATGGGTGGTTTCGGGAAGAAAACATGGTAAGATTTCTATGAATTGATGTAAAGTGAAGTTAAAAGAACTGGGAGATCATTGTGCATAGTAATTACAATGTTTTAATGTTGACTGACTGTGAAAAACTTGGCTCTTCTGGTCAGCATAATGGTCCAAGAAAATTCTAAAGGACTCATGATGATGATGATGTTATACCACCTTCAGAAAGAGAACTGATGAATTCTGAGTGAAAATTGAGGTATAATTTTCTCACTTTATTTTCTTGCTTTTTTTGAAATGTGGTTAATATGGGAAAATGTTTTACATGATATTGTATGTACAATTGATAATATATTACTTGCTTTCTCAGTACATAGAGGGATGGGAAGAACAAAGATAATTTGGAACTCACAAACAAAAGAATTTAAAATAGGTAAACAAATTAAAATATTTAAAAATACTTATTTGAATTATTGCTTATTATTTACTATTGGAGAAATGAAAAGGTAAGGCTAATTTTATTTTATCAAGGCAGCAATCTTTCTTTTGTCATAATTTTTAAGAATTTGGGCACCTTCTAGATATTTATATAATTTTCTTGCAGAATAAAAAAGTGATCAGTTACCAAAAAAGTTTGCTTACTTTGTCACAGAATCATTCCATTGACATGGGAATAGTAGCCTGTTTTTCAGTGTTTGATTCATGAATCTCTTCTCTGGCATCCTTTATAAGTCATCATTTAGTTTCACTCTAAACATTTCAAAGGCACATTTACTTATTGAAACTCATTCTACTGTTCTTTTTTTCCAGCCCCTCAAGTAGGTCATAGTTACCTTGTATAGTGCTGTTGAAATATTAAAAAAAGATAAATTAAGAAAACTGGGAAAACTTACATGAATTGGTACAGAGGGAATAGAAAAAAAAATGTGTACATTGAATGGCTTGGGAATTCTGATCAGCAAATGATCAAGCACCATTCCAGAGGGACACTGATGAAATATGCTGCTCTTCACCTCATAGCAAGTGTGGGGGAAGATGACATGGTCATTGTGGAAATTAGTTTAGCTTGACTCTTCATGTTTGTAACAGGATGTTTTTCTCCATTAGGATGGTGTTGGGGCAGAAGGAAGAGAATTTTTTTTTACTTTTTGAAAATAATGCATACTTTTTATAAAAAGGAAAATTATTCCAAGTTTACATAAAAAACATATGGTGTAGGCATGGGGTTATAACGTAAATGACTCAGCACCACAACTCATCCAGTATGTTGGTGGAGCAGTTAGTTGTCTGAATAGGAAAGGAGATTTGAAATGAAAGTCCCACTTAAATACAGTTTTCTGTACTGAGCTTCCATAATGATGAAGATTCCTACTATATAGACTATTAGTTATAGGCTATCTGAGATCAGATATTATATTACCTGGTAGGTATAATTCATTAGCTACCTAGCATATTATTAACTTACACTGATCTAGTACTTTAACATTTTCAATGCTGATTTGATCCTTATAACCTTCCAGCTATGTAGTGTCTTGGTCTCAGTTTGACCTGATCTAGTATAGAAAGAACACTTGGTGCAATGATATTTGAGCTGAATGGTTGCTTTTACTGATGTACAAAAATACACACTGAGTGACCTCCCCCCACCCCTTGGCCTTCCATTATCTGTAAAAGAATGTTCAATAACCCCAGGTGGAGATAGCCTACACAGCTGTTCCATTAGTCTGAGGAACTATGCACACTTTATTTGGCAACCCATTTTAAATTACTCAGAAGACCTCTTTCTGACAAAGAAACAAAATGCAGGGGGCCTATTTCTTAGGGAATTTGTCTGTGGGGAATTCTCAAACAAGTTATGTGTTTATTGTTCATTCACCCCATCCTAGCCTATTACAGATATATTCTATATGTATTTGTTCACTTGTCTATCTACATATTTATCTAGTCATATATCTTTCTGTCATCTATCACTTACCTTTCTAGTATTTTATTTATCTCTAGTAATCCATGTAGCTAGTATGTTTATTTTAGGCTTGTTCTATGATTATATCAGTATAAGAAATTCTCAATGAAGAAATTCCATCTACTAGTATGTTTAAGCACCTGCTCTATAATTTGTGGTCTTAAAATGATAGGTTAGAGTGAGGGAGTGGAACGAAGAAGTTGTGACTTGTCTACAGTTACACAGCTATTAATGTGTCACATTTGGGACTTGAACCTGGGTATCTCTGATGCTGATGTCATCTTTATCTATTGTGCAGTTCTAAGAGTAATGGAAAACTGTATTCTCTAAAAAATGAAAGTTGAGGGCCACCCAAGTGGCAGTGGAGAAGTTTATCACAGACAAAGGGGATTTGAGTAAAACAAACAAACCAAACAACTAAGGCTCAAAAATGTCTCACAGATAGTACTGTTAAGAATGAGACTCAGCTCCTCTTAACTCCAAGTCCATTTACCTATCCAGATTACTCATTAACAAGAGTTAATTAGTTTGACATGCAACGAGGAATTTTAAATGCACAGATCTCTTCTGATTGTATCTACCAATACAGAAAAGGGAGTGTTTGCATTTGGAAAAGTTGTGATCATAAAACTTCCAAGACATGTTGGAACTGACATAGCAATTTTGAAAATCGTTTTGGTCAGCTAATCCTTGTAATGCAAGGATTTTTTATCAGCTATAGAGAGATTTAAAAAGACATGAGCTGAGCAGAGCATTGACCATTCTCTTTGGAAGGTGGATATCTCCATTTATTTGATTATTTGACTTATGATATCTAGTGAGAGACAGTGTGATAAGGGGAGAGGTCTCAGCTTCTTGTCACTCCAACTATGGTATGCATTTTCCTGAAAAGGTACCCTGGTCCTTTGCCTCATGTTTGTTTTAGATAATGAAGATTGATCTACAGGTTTCAATACTGTGATTTTTTGATAGGTCAGAAGAGTAAGTCCCCAGGAGCCTGGAACTTAGCTTTTATATCAGTTGTAGCTAGTTTGAAATAGGTCTTCTGAGAAACTGGGAAATACCTTTCCTAGTGACGCAGCTTAATAGTAGCTAAGAACATGATGCATCAGTAAGTCATGCTGTATTTGGAAGGGAAGTTACTGAGACTAATGCTATGTAAAACCTCTGTTAAGTGATTTAATCTCCCTAAAAACAATGTTAGCACAGGGGAGATGATATCTGAGACATGTTGGGGAAAAGCATATGTAATTTTATTTATGTCTTATCCTCATATTAAATACCACTTTGTAAAAGTTGATTGATGTTAATCAGCTAAATGGACTTGGTTGCTAGTCATTCCTTAGTATCTAACTCTCTGGGAAACATGCTTCAAATGAGAGCTAAAGCCAATGACATTGGAGAAAGTTATACCAAAACTTCAGGGTATCCATATAACCTTCAGCTCAACATGTATAAACCTGAACTTTAATTCTCTACATATCAAAATGACTGTCATCTGTTGCACAATAATTTACGGACATGATACTAAGGACTGATATATTTTGATGAAAAAGAGAAAAAGTGAAGGTGTAGAATCTGACATCCTGGTTTAATCAACAATGGAACACCAAAGTATGGTTAAGGACATGCTGAGGATGTCAGATGCTAATGTAAAGTGAGAAAGTGACAATGAATATGGTTAATGAGGCATGCAGAACATCATTCTTACCTACCTCAAAATCTTCCAAGGGCCAGTCTTGCTCTGTATACATCCTGCCCTACCATCCCACCCCCACTGGATTACATTATTAAAGCATTATATTGAATATGTTTTGTCTATGAAAATTTGTCAATAAACCAGATCCATGCAACTCTTTTAACTAGTTTTATAGATAAGTGATTCAACTCTTGTTTACAGAGAAATTACAACATACACATCTGAAACCATCTGTACAGAGAACCATTGACATAAAAGATTAAAGTGTCTGCATCCTAAGGAAAGTTCCTATAGGAAAAACTTATACAACTGCGAGCTGATGTTAGAAAGTAAATACACCAGAATATACAATGAAAAGGAGGCATGTTACAATCCACTTAATCATAAAACTTACCTGTTAAAAAATTCTAAGTTGTCAGTTTAGATCTCTCCATTTAGTAAATTGAAATAGCATCTGAAAATAAATAGCCAATTCTTTCACTTATCACAAAAACAGTGGTGGGGAATATTGGTTTGTTTTTGAATCACTGTTGCATCCAAAGAATTAAGCCCAAAGTGCCCTCAGGAAATTAACCAAGATACTTCATTATCAAACTTTGTAACCCTATCCCATTTCAGTGGTCAAATTAATTTCCCATGAACTAAAATATTTCAAGAATCTCTGCTAAACTGAAGGCCAATTTCTAAATACTGTACTAGGTTCGAAAAGACAAGCAATATGTCCAAAAGTAAGGTTATTGCTTTTGGCAGATTCTAAGTATGATAGAGAATGCATTTCTGCAATTTGGTTAATCTATAACACAGAATGCCTGGTTGATATTTACACTTATCCTTCGTGGGAGAAAGTAGAAAAATAAATTAAATAATTTAATATATTTAGCTTCTTAAAAACTCATATTATTTAACTTTTTTATGGCATTTCTGTTTCTCCAGCTAAATAGGTATCTATTTGCATTTATTTGTTGAATTATACCCAGTGTTCCACAATCTTTCCTGGAAGACAGAAGATCAGTTTGTTCTGATGGAAGTTTCTATAAATAACACTGATATTTAAGAAGGCCACAAAACATGGTATTTTCATAAGGATATTATGTCTTGGATATTTGACCTTCCAATTCTGTGAAATAAACAGAAGTTTTCTTCACAATTCCTGGTGCTTTAGAGTGTGATTATTCTCAATCCTAGCAAATCTCCCTGGGTCATTTTTTCCTCATTTGTAAAATGATGGAATTGGAATAGATTGTTATAGAGTAGATTATCAGTACTGTACCCATGATCTATACTACACCCAGATAATAAAAATTCTATTTCCAAGTTGAGAAAAGTGCTGCTTTTCTATCTATTGTGGATATTATCTTTGAATCTTACATTCATTCATTTTCACTATCATTCATGACTGTCCTGAGTATAATCCCTCCATCTCTTTCAAAATCCTTCTTATTTTTTTGGCAAGTATCAAAGCTAACCTCCTGCTTGAAGGCCTTCTCTTAATCAATTGGATCTTTTATCTATGTCCTTTAAATCTCATGACATTTCCTCTTTTTCTTATGGCATTTCTCACACACATGCACATATGGTTTATACATATATATACATGCATGTATGTATGTATACACACATATACTGTCATAATCTGTGTCTTTGAAAACAAGTTAGCTAAAAATGGAAACTGTAGATGTTTCTTGTTGCTATTATAGTTGTTTTGAGGCTTTATAATCTAAGATTCTTTTTAAAATGGTTGCCAATCTAGAAAACAAAACAACACACACACATACACACACCTCAGTAACCTTCTTCTGGTGATGACATGTTCCCTACAATTCATGGAATGTCAAAATCTTTGCATAATGTAAAATGAGTCATCATAAAGGCAATGAAAAAATTTGATCATGAGAATGGAGAACTGTGCAAGAGAAGCATAAGGGATATTATCAGAGAGATGTATTACTTAGAACTTTTCTTAAAAAAAAATTAAAATATGACTATTAGATCGTCTTGCAAAACTAGAATTGTTAGTATAGACTTTGTACTCTATTGGACCCAAGATCAAGAATCCTAGAGGAAAACAATCATCATTATAGGAGGTGAAACCCATACAGAAGATTAATGAAAGGACATGAACAATCACAAGACAGGTATGTTTGGTAAGCATGCTTAGATCTGCAACACAGAAGTGTATATCTACATTCATGTTATCAATATTCTATCAGAGTATCAAACCCTTGCCAGTCTTGACATGCATGACATGTCAAATCTTGACATGTATGGTACCTTGCACAAAATAGGTATTTAAAAATGCTTCAACTAAACTGCTAAGAATTCAGATCCATGAAGTTAAAGACAAATGCTCATCCATCTTTGTGTCCTGTGCCTTGTACATAGTGAGCCTTTGAGAAAAATCTGATAAATGAAAAAAAATATCTGATCACTATCTGTTAAATCTGATAAAAGTTTTGTCCATTTAAATATTCATTGAAACAACAGAGAACACCACTCATGTACAACTTAGTATATGTATAATCTTACAGTTTTAATGTGACCCCCAAATTCATCACCTTGAGACCAACCTAGTGATGAACAAGAAGTGTGTATTGGGTTTATATTTGATATCTTTTTTTAAAAAAATGAACATATATCCTCTTATTTAATTTTATTTCCAAAAAAAGAACAGGAATTACTTCATTGATTTGATTAAAAAACAAAAACAGCGCCTTTGGAGAGCCCTCTTGAGACAAATATCAAACTTATTACAACATAGAAAGTAGACTTACCACAATACCCAATCCATGAAATCTTCCAAAGAATAAAAACAACTTGCTACCTACCCAAGGTGAAAATTAACTTGTATTGGCCTCAGGAATTTAAAGTCATCTCCACATCTTGAATAAGAATTGAATTAAATCTTTAATGGAAGAATAAATTAAAAGTCCTCCAAATGCTGCAGATTCCCAAATTAAACTATTGACATATAACCCATTAAGAAAATTTTCCAAAGAAAATTTGTAAAACTCATCATAAGAAACATAAAATCCTATTCATAAAGCTGCAGGTATTTCAGAAAAATAAGCAGATTTTTCAAGTTAATGATAAAAGCTTATTTTTAAAAAGCATAGTTCTCTTTACATAGGACTTAGTTTTTTTTAATTAACATTGCTTCATTGACTTTAATAAATATTGATTTACTATTTTTGTGAAGGCTTTTGATGTACTGGAGAGCCACCAAGATGATGAAGGACCTTGAATCTTTGTGATTTAAGAAACTGTTGAAGGAATTTAAAATGTTTAACCTGGAGGATGAACAGTCTTAGAGGAGGCATGACAGCTATATTCAAAAATTTAAATGACTACAACATGGAAGAGAGATTACATTGGCTCCAGCAGGCAGGGCAAGGAGCTCTGCATAGCAGTTAGAAAAAGAAATTCGAGTTTGAAGTCAGGAAATATTTCTTAATGCTTCAAAGTGTCTATTCATTATGTAGATTGAGTTTTGAGGTGCTTGCTTCCCCTTCCCCAAATGTCTTCAAATATCAGCTGGGTGAGTTTTTGTGTGGTATGTTATAGTGGAGATTCTTTTTCACAGATCGGTTGAAGTCTATAGCTATAGAGGTCCCTTCCAACTCTAAAATTCATAAAAAACATAAAAGGTATGTCCTCATATACCACTTAAGTAAGCATTGCTAATTTATAAAATCAGGTACGATAGGAATCAGTCTGTGAGTTCTAGTAGGGTGAGGCAGATGTCAAATGCTGTACTTTTAAACAATCCCTCCCACCCACCCCTCCAATGCAGTACCACAAATAGAGAGAAATTAATGATTTAATGATGAGAAAAAGAGTCTCATCCTTCTCCTTAACTTCAATTTGATTGCTGAACCTTGTGACTATACTTCATTGTTATACCTCAAAAACCTCAAAGGCCATATAGGATGGGGAGAATGAAAGAGCCTCTGTGAAATTCTGCCCAATTTAAGGTTGATAGTGTTTTACTGGCAGCAGAGAGAAGGAATATTCAAAACACTAAACTAAGAAGGAGGTTCAAAACCTCCCTTTGGCTAGGAAGTTTTTGGTAAGGCTTTTAAAAAAAATACATTAATGTTATACAGTTAGGTTCTGATTAATATGCATAATGAATCCTGTGAAGCAATGGTATTATTCGATTTTGTACCATGTATTTCCATTGGACTGGAAACAATAATCACGTTTAACAAAAATGTGACTTGAAATAGTATAAAATAAAATACACAGAACACTACCAATTCATTATTCACATTATTCACAACCTTACTCTATATAAATATTCTTAAAATTATTTAAAAGTCATATAATAATTTTAATAAGGTAGTCAGTTATAAAATAGCCACATAATATTACATTGGTCTTGCTGAGATGGGCAGAAAGAGGAAGACGGGATAAATATAGATGATATATAATTTGATATCAATAAGATACATATCAAAATAAAGTATAATAGTCTTATTGAGAAAAATAATTTTGTTAAGAATTGAAAATAATATCTACTTTTTCCCCTCTTCATAAGCTGATCGTAATGACAAGCAGTCGTAGCGTACCTTTCTTTCATATTCTGATTTTTTTTTATTTGGTGGGGGAGAAGAGGTGGAAGGATAAACATCAGGTTTGAATTTGAACATCTTTGAAACAAACAAAAACAAGCAATAAAATTACAAAATCAAAGTCAAGCATAATGAAGCCTTAGAAAAATAGCAAACATATTAGAGGCCTGCAGTTAGGCGTGACAGGTAAGTATTGCTTTTGCTTCAAAGACTCCAGTAAATCAAAACAATGGACCTGATGGCGTGGTATAATTGTCTCTGATATGCTGCAGTGAGTGTTATTTATGGTTGTTTATAAAATATACTGTCAGGATGGCAGACTGCCTAGGACTTTACTATTATTTATGGACTCCCTTGTCTTCAGTTGCCCTTAGATATACAATTTTTTTCTTTAAATAAAATAAAAGTCTTGCCATACTGACCTTGTGAAATCACCCACACTTAACACACACTATAGCAACCATTTCTTTAAAATCATTTAAAGCATTATGCTCTAATCTTATTAAATGATCTATGAATCTTCATTAAATGCATTTACCTTATTATTGTCAGGGCTAACAGGAACATAAACCGATACATGACACTTGTTTTCTCCCAGTTTAAGTGCTTTACAGAAGGAATACATTAAATGCATTTAAATACTATCAACACAATATTCAGTCTTCCCTTATGAACTTGGTGCTTGATGAATTAAATTACAAACAAAAATAAAAGATGTAAGATAGATGGAGCTGTTTGATTTGGAACATAAAATTCTAAGTCATAGAGCAGCCAGGTCATACAATTCACTGAGATGAAAGGGATTTGAAATATAAACTGTAAATTTTCTTGAATGTTTGTGACCTGGAAAAATAGTCCTAATTACACTTCCTTGAAATAAATCAGAAAGAAGCATTAGCAAACAAATATATAAATATGGAATAATTTATTCATCTATTCTTACTTCTATGTTTGAGCAGTTTGAACATTTTAGGCAAGGTCTAATTAAATGTCATTTGTTACGAACAAAAGAGCAGTAAATACACAGAATAAGTAGATTAACTTTTTACTACTGATGTTGTTCCCAGTACTCTGTACAAACGGAAGAACATGGCTTCTTATCTCTTCCATTCAGGCAGGTTTTGTAGAATTCACCTCAGAGCAAATCTCTTCTTCAATCCCAAATGAGTTAATGTGCCTCAGGTCAAAACCATGCTCAATGCAGCTTTCTTAATGCTTTTACATCTTATCAGAACTAAATCTTGATTAAAGTTCTAATGCTTTCAAATCATTTTTTTTTCATTTTCAGGAACTCAGTAGATTTAATTCAATTTAATAAGCATTCACTAGGTCCCTAATATGTTCTTAGATTGCACTAGATGCTCTACAGAATACAGAGGATAAGAATTGACCCTTGTCCTCAAGGTGTGTAAAATCATGTTAGTGACAGGATATATGGTATGTGTGTATGTGTATATATGTGTTTATATATGTCTCTTAACATGGCTCTTCACATATTATTTTTATGTACATATTTTATATATGTTTGTATGTGCCTAGTTTTATGACACTAGAAGCAAAAGTATCCTGGTAAATGTTTAAAGCTTTGCTCTTAAAAAAAAAAATATCACCTGGCGCACTTTAAGTTTAATTTGCATTATTAATATTTTCTCAATCATTTTACTAAAGGTAGATTATTTTGAAAATACAATAAATTAATCCAAATTTGTAGTCTACAATACCAGCTTTGGAAAGGTAAATGCTTCCATGTAAAAAGTTTAACAAGTGATTCTCTAAAGCCAGTTTGAGCTGGCTTCCGCACATTCCTGAACACAAGTCACTATATAAAAATGCCTTAAATTTATACAAGTTTTAACTTTTCCAATGGATTTCAACGTTTTCATCTGATTCCTACAAGACTGAGAACTTTAATTGTTCTTAATTTGCAGATGAAGGAACTGGGACTCACAGAGTTTGAATACATACTAAGGGCTGCATAGACAATAACTATTAACAGCAGGATATGAACTCAGTCCTCTCCTGACTCCTTTTGTTATTTCTATA
Organism: Potorous gilbertii; assembly: GCA_028658325.1. NCBI lineage: Eukaryota > Metazoa > Chordata > Mammalia > Diprotodontia > Potoroidae > Potorous > Potorous gilbertii. Next base: position 466,984,142 of record CM053770.1, read on the forward strand.
CCTCCAAGAAAAATCATGCCTAACCTATATCTTTTATAAAATTATCTCTATACAAAGGAGCTTGTTAAGATTTCCTTACTCAGGAATTGCTGATTTGATGAAGATAGTCATTTGTTAAGTTTCTAAAACTAGGCCCTTGAGGAGAGTTGCTTTGAAACATCCACCCAATTCAGTCTGCTTCTGAATACAGGAAAACCAGGAAAAGATGTTAGTCCCTTGATTGCAGAAATCACTCAGTTTTGTTTTGCTGATGGGCTGGGTAAGGTAGGATGATCAAGGCTTTGCTTCTCACTGGGTTCAGCTGCCCATAAATTCAGACCTAGATACTCCACAACTGTTCTCCTGATCATTTCAAGCTCACAAGGTTGTAGCCATTCCATCTTCAGTACTCCTTTATCTCTTTTAGTTTGATAATCCTCCTCACCTGAGAGATGTGAAGTAGCTATGCTTCCTTAATTTCTAACAAGGAAGGACACCCACTTAAGTGAGTTAATGTGTTTTTTCATGCACATTTGGTTATTACTGAGCACTGAGTCAAAAAGACAATGATGAAACTGACATAAAACAGAGTATACCTATGAATGTTCTAGAGACCATGCAGTTGACTTCATGTTCAAATGTGATGGGTTTTCATTGAACAGTTCTTGTTTGCTACTTTGGATTGTAGAGGATCTGCTAATGATTTTATTCAACTTTGGGAAAAAGCTTATGTGAAATGCTCCATGAGTATATTAGATTTACCTACAATGACTCCAGGTAGGAGCAATAAGCCAATGGCAAAATGAATATCTTTTACCTATCATCCCTATTAATTTCCATTCCAGTAAGGCTGAAGCCTTACGGGAAAGGAGCCCTTTTGAGCCATTGGATGGAGGTGTACATGTTGTATTCCCCAAGATGAATATAATGTTCTTGAAGGTAGGAACTGTTTTATTTTTATTTTATCCCCACTGCCTGCTAGCACATGAGATCTCAATAAATGATCATTAATTTTAATTAAAACCTGTCTGGGATACTTGGTAGCCATATGACTAAGGGCAAGTCCCTAAACTTCTCTAAACAAGGCCTTGAATTTAACTCCCTGTGAAATGATAGAGTAAATCTCTTTTAGATGAGAGATTCCCTTGCCAGGGGGAAATCAGGAAGTATTTGTGTATAGGTTAAAATTAATTGTGTTTATCCAAAAAAATGTAGCCTCTGAACCTTTCAAAGTGATTTAAAACTCCATGTATATGTAGGGAGAGACAACAAAACAAAACTATCGATCACAAATTGGTTTGAGAAACACTGAATTAGGCTGTGGAATAGGTTTTTTTATTAATGTGTACATGATGGAAAACACTATCCACATCCAGAAAAAGAACTATGGAGATTAAATGCAGATCAAGGTATAGTATTTGCTCTCCCTCTTCCCCCTCCCCTTTTTTTGTTTCTTTCTTGTGTTTCCTCCAATTCATTCTAATTCTGCTTTACAGCATAACTAATGTGAAAATATGTTTAATATGAATGTATATATAGTCTATGTGAGATTGCATGCTGTCTTGGGAAGCAGGAGGGGATAAAGAGAGGAAGAGAAAATTTAAAATTCAAAATCTTTATTGAAAATGGAAACTAAAACTTAATTAATTAACTAAAAATTAAAGGGAAAGAGAAAAAAATATGTCCATAGAGAAAGAACTTCCAGTGACTATACACATAATTATCACAAATGATTTTCATTGCTCTGCCACTGACAGCCAAGATGCTATGTAATTTGAAAAGGTTTTTAGGCATCCTAAAATTATCCAAAATTATAATTTCACCAAAAATCAACAAATAGTAACTGCATCATAGCTATCAAAACTTTCCCATTAAGTTTACTAAGAAGTGGGTCAACCTAATAATTCTCTGATTGGTTACCATAATGAAAGGACTCATCTTTATGAGTATGAAATATATAAGAACCCTCATTTAAAATATAGACATTTAAAAAAATTAAAACATACACATTCAGATAAACTTTAATATCCTTAAGACTGTGTATAAGGACAAAAACAGTCAGGAAAGAAGAATGCAACAGGTATGGGACTTTCTCAGAAAGTCTCAAGGAATGGGAAAACTATGTTATACATAGAGGGAGTGAAGTGCACATTACAGAAGCCATGTATGTATTGAAATATCATCATTTCTGAGATCCTAGAACCTTATCCATTTGATGACATATGTCATCACAATATGAGATAGAATGTTTTTTCAGAACACCGGAAAAGCAAAAGGAATAATTTTATTTTCTGTCTATTCTCTGTTTTGGAAACAGCAAGAACATCAATTCCCACTGAACATTAAAATCTTGACTTGGCCTACTGAATTGAACATGAAAATATGAAAAAACGTTATCTATTCTTAATAGAGACAATATAGAATAGTGGATAAGGAATTATACTTGGAGTCATGAAAACATAGGCTGTAACCCTGCATCAGACTCTTACCAGTTATGACCTTGAACATATAACAACTTCTTAGAACATCAGTTGCTTCATCTATCACATAAAAAACAGGATTTCATAACATCTGAGTCCTAAAGCTATACTCCGAATAGAGTTGCCAGGTATAGACTTAAATGGGATATAAAGAAAAGTATATATGATGTGAAAGTTTCTATAAATAAAACATACAATCATAGGCTGAGTCATGCAGTTTTCACAAACCTATTTACATAGGAGAATAATTCTGCAAGAATATTTGTAAATTATATTTTCTTTTCTTTAATTTCTATTCAACAAAGCTCTAAATTATTATTTGAAATATATTTATCTCTTTGATATTCTAATAAGTCCATTTAGATAATAAACCCATGCCAACACAAAAAACATCAGAGTCTTAAAAGTTTATTATATAAGATGCCTCAAAATATTCTTTTTGGAAGCAGGTATGGTATACATACATTTTTTTGAAAGTTATATACATATATATATATATATATATATATATATATATATATATATATATATATATATATATATATATATATATATTCCACCAACTCTTTCTCAGCTTAGGAAGTGGAGCTACTAAATGTTCATAGTAAAAGCTTTCTCTTACTTTTTACTAAAGCCATTAGCTATGTATTTATTATGTGTATTTTTCTCAGCAGGTATCTTCTTTAATTTGTAAACTGAAATGAATGGCCCAAACTAAATCACTTAGAAAGAATGATGGGGTCTTGACACTAATAAGGAATGTACAATACGGTATATGTATCCAGAATAAAAGCAGGATTTTTGCGAACAATCTTAGACTCCTTATGAACAAAGGGGTTTTGCAGTATCAAAAGCAGATCTCTTTTGTTATCCACTGAAAGCATAATATCCTCTGACACTAACCAGAGAAGTCAGCCATTATTGAGGCATTATTACATTTAAATCAGATACAATGCCCTTTTGTAGCTGAAAGTATATTCAGTGCAAATAATGTGATCTGGTATTTTTGAAGACAAGTTGACTCTTTTGAGTCTTTATAAAGATTTTTTTTTGAATGGTGTTAGAACTCCAGCTCTTTGAAAATGAGCAGAGCATTAAAACAATTCCAAAACAAACCTGCACTTGTATCCAGCAGAGTTTTAAGTTTCAAGGTTGGTTTTGCTTTTTTCTTTCCTTTCCAAACTCCAATAATAATTGACTGGAACCATGAGAATCTTTTGTGTTTGATATGTTATGCAACTGTAAAATATCCGAATTCCTCCAGAATAGAGGAAGTTTTCTCTGGCATCCAAGCTTTATTTTCAATTGTTTAATATGCAGTCTTTTTATTTTCCCTCTCTACTAGTGTTTGTAGAATCCAACTTCTTGTACGTATTGTTTGAATGTACTTTCTAATTTTCTATTTATTCTTAATTTTAATTTATGCCTTTGTATTTGCTTCTTGAATTTGAATGTCATAATCCTCTTTTTTTATTCCATTAAATTTTCAAAGCTAAGATTTTTTTGTTTGTCACAACTGTATCAAGCCTGGTGTAATAAATGATGTAATGCTCATTTACCCCTTATCCACTCTCAGTTGCTTAGCCCTGTCTCTGACAATGAGTAGATCTATCATTATAGGGGCATTATAAACATTAATAGATCAGGCTGCTTGGCATTAAGTTACCCTGACTGTTGGTCCTACTTTGAGCTTTTGCCCTCATTCTAGAAATGAAGATTTATCTTCATTATTAGGAATAACTTCCAATTTTCCAGCTCTGGGAGCCAAGATGGTGGAGTGATTAGTAATTGCTATCTCCTTCCCCTTATTGAACTTGAACAGAGATTATCTCCCTTGACCAGAGATTATCTCCCTTGGGAAAAAACCTGAAACAGTGGGAGCAGCAGAAGGGGTAAACAGTCTTTTAGCCAATGAGGCTAGAAAGATTGCTAAGAAGGGTCCCTCTTTCTATGGCTGAAGGGGACCAGTGCAGGACCACAGCTTTCCCAGACAACCCCACCTCAGTAAACCAGAAGAAGATCCCGATCCCTAGAGAGGTAAAGGTAGCAACTGCCAATACCTGGACCCCAGGCACACCTCAGCACCCCAAGGAAATCAGGAAGAAGTAGCACAAACTGGATTATCAAGCACTGATCTTGCCTATGCTCTAGCTCAGCAGAGGAGACCTCCTGTGGCCAGATCACCCCTGCCCCACACTTAACGAGCTACCTCCAGGGTAACTGCAGGGAAACCCAAAAAGACATTACCTGGCCTCTGCTTTCAAACACCAGCCAGCTCAGTACCAGGTAAACTGCAGCATTTTAGCTTCTAGTTGAAAGAATCAGAGGCCACAAGACACAAAACCTTAAGTTTTGGGCACTAGAAGTATGGGACAAACCATACAAGTCATTCCCCAATTGATAAATGGTCAAAGGATATGAACAGGCAATTTTCAGGGGAAGAAATTAAAGATATCTATAATCATATGAAAAAGTTCTCTACTGATTAGAGAGATGCAAATCAAAACAACTCTGAGGTACCTCATCACACCTATAAGATTGGCAAACATGTCAGAACAAGAAAATGATAAATGCTGCAGAGGATGTGGGAGAGTTGGAACACTAATTCATTGTTGGTGGGGCTGTGGGATCATCCAACCATTCTGGAGAATGGTTTGGAACTATGCCCAAAGGGCTACAAAAATGTGCATACCCTTTGAACCATCAATATTGCTACAAGGACTGTATCTCCAAGAGATTATAAAAATGGGAAAGGGACCCACATGTACAAAAATATTTATAGCAGCACTCTTTGTGGTAGCCAAGAACTGGAAATCAAGGAGATGCCCATCAATTGGGGAATGGCTTAATAAATTATGGTATATGAATGTAATGGAGTACTATTGCACCATAAGAAATGATGAACAAGAAGACTTCAGGGAGGCTTGGAAGGACTTATATGATCTGATACTAA
>CM053770.1:466990905-467017821 GCA_028658325.1 Potorous gilbertii
TTTTTGAACCTCTTTTTCCAATTGAGTTAGCCTATTTTTCAAGGTGTTATTTTTTTCAGTATTTTTTTGGGTTTCCTTTATCAAGGTAATGACCCATTTTTCATGCTTTTCTTGCATCTCTCTCATTTCTCTTCCCAGTTTTTCCTCTACCTGTCTAACTTCATTTTCAAAATCCTCTTTGAGCTGTTCCATGGCCTGAGCCCATTGGATATCTATTTCTGATGTTTAGGACACAGAGCCCTTGACTGCTATGTCTTTCCCTGATGGTAATCATTGTTCTTCCTCATCAGAAAGGAAAGGGGGAAACATCTGCTCACCAAGAAAGTAACCTTCTATAGTCTTATTTTTTCCTTTTCTGGGCATTTTCCCAGCCAGTTTCTTGACTTCTGAGATTCCTCTCCATCCCCATCTGGATCCGCCCAGCTAGTGCTTGGGGTCTGGGATTCAAACACTGCCCCCCAGCCTCAGGGCTTTCAGCAGCTGGCCTGGCTGTTATTCAGGGTAAAATTAAATTCAGGTTCTTAGGTGGGGCTAGGGCTGCCTCCCAGGCTCAGTTTCCTCAGGGCGTTAAGTGGAGACCTTCAGTAATGGATCCAAGCTTCTGCCTGTTCCTGGAACCCCTGGTCCCTGCTGCCTCTACTGCTGCTGCCACCTCCTGAGGGGGCCTGAGTTATGAAGACACCCTGCTCCCCTCTCCACCGCGCCAGAAGGCTCTCTCACTGGCTTGTGCACCTGTGGGCTGAGGGACCTTCGTGGCCGCCAGAGATTCTGTCCCTGAAGCCTCCTCGGATCTGCTCCTCTTGGGGCCAGGCATCCAAAGCAGGGCTGGGCTCCACTCCAGTCTGGTGTGCGACGGACCTTTGGTCCCGGTTTTACATGGCTCTCTGGAACAGAAATCTCCTCCATTCTGTTGCTGCGCGGCTTTCACTACTCCAAAATTTGTTGGGAGTTATTTTTACAGGAAATTTATGGGCTGTGGATTTGGAGCTTGCATACATGAATCTTTCTACTCTGACATATTGACTCCTCCCTACTTGTAACTTTTAAAAACTGTCCCTCTACTAGGGCAGTTGGAAAGACAGTGGGTTTGGGTACAAGTTGACTTTGATATGATAATAAAAACAGTAATTAAGGTGTGAATAAACAGGTTTGTACTTAAAGAAGAGGAAAGAGAAAGGCACAATAGGGAAAACTCTATCACCTGAACAGGCATGCAAGACCTATTACAGTAGAAGGAAAGTAGGAGAAGAATGAGCATTGTTTGAACATTACTGTCATCATCTTTGCCCCAAAGAGGGAATAACATATATAATCAATTGGGTAAAGAAATCTGTCTTACCCTTCAGGGAAGGAGTAGGGGAAAAGGGAATGGAAAAAGATGTATGGTCCTGAGAGAGAGGGAAAAAATTAGGGTAGGAGTAGGAAGGGAAAGGAGAAAGAAAAAGAACAGGGGCCTGATAGAAGGGTGGGTAGATTGTGGGAGATGGTGTTCAGAATTAAAACACTAGTGAAGAGGGACAGGCTGAAAGGAGAAAGAAAAATATAAACAGGGATAAAAATTGGATGCAGGGAAATAAACAGTTGTCATTACTGTGAATATGAATGAGGTGAACTCTCCCATAAAATTGAAGCAGATAGTAGAGTGAATTAGAGACTAGAATTTTGCAATATGTTGTTTGAAAGAAATACAATCAAAAGAGAGATATACACACAGACTGAAGGTAACAGACTGGAACAGAATATATTCTGCTTTAGTGGAAGTAAAACAAAAGCAGTGGTATCAATTCTGATTTCAGACAGAGCAAAAAAAACCATAGATTTATTTAGAAGAGATAACGAAGGAAACTATACCTTGAAGAAAGGTACCTTAGACAATAAAAACATATCAGCAGCAAGCATAAATACCAAGTGCTGTAGCAACTAGATTTTAAGAGGAGAAGTTAAGTGAGTTATGGGGAAAAAAAACAAACTAAAAACTAGGCAGCAGAATTATAATAATAGAAGATCTCAACCTCCTTCTCTTAGAACATGATGACATTCATTACAAAATTAAGAAGAAAGAAGTTAAGGAACTGAATAGATTTTTTTAAAAAATTAGATATGAACAACTTCTGGAGAAAATTGAATCTTTTTTCTCAGGAGTACAGGACACCTGCACAAAACCATGTGATATATTAGGGCATACAATCATCACCATCAAAACACAAAACTAAATATATTAAAGACATTCCTTTCAGATCCTGATGAAACAACATTGCATGGATAGATTAAAATTAACTTAATTCTAAAGAATGAGTGGGTTAAACCACAAACCATTAAAATAACCAATCATATAATCAAAGAGAATCACAATAACTGAACAACATACCAAAATTTATGGAATGCAGTCAAAGAAATACTTAGGGGAAATATTATATTGCTAAATGTTTGCACAGATAAAATAGAGAAAGAACAGGTCAATGAACTGGACATGCAACAGAAAAAGATGGAAAAAGAGCAAAATTAAAATCCCAATTAAATAACAAACTAGAAATTCTGAAAATCTGATGGTCAAAGGAAAGATAAATATCATTGAAAGTCAGAAAACTATTTAAGTAATAAATAAAGCTCAGGGTTGGTTTTATGGGAAAAAAAAAAACCAATATAGTAGGTCAACCTTTGGTTAATTTGATTTTAAAAAAAGTGGGAAGAAAACCAATTCTCAGTATCAAAAATGAAAACAATGATAAATTCACCATCAATAAAGAAGAAATGAAAACAGTAATTAGAAGCTATTTTGCCCAACTGTGTGTCAAAAATTTGACTGTCTAATGAAATCAATGAATATTTACAAATATACAAATTGCCCAGGTCAACAGAAGAGGAAATGAAACACTTAACCTCTTATTGGGGAAAAAAAGAAACTGAAGAAGCCATCAATGAATTCCCTAAAGAAAAATAGTTTCCAGGATCAGATGGATTTACAATTGCATTCTGCTAAACATTTAAAGAATAATCACTCTTTTACAATATAACTACTTTGGAAAATAGGCAAAGTAGGAGTTCAACCAAATTCTTTTTGTAACACAGATAGAATGCTGATACTTAAAACCAGGCAGGGCTAAAACAGAGAAAGAAAATTGTAGACCAATTTCCATAATGAATATTGATGGAAAAAAATAAATAAAATATTAGCAAAGAGATTACAGCAATTCATCATGAAGATAATACACTATTACCAGGTGGGATTTATATCAGGAATGCAAGACTGGTTCAATATTAAGAAAACTATCAGAATAATTGACCATATCAATAACAAAACTAATAAAAACCATACTATCTCAATAGATGCAGAAAAAGCTTTTGATAAAATGCAATATCCATTCTTATTTAAAACATGAGAAAGGACAGGAATAAGTGGAGCCTTCCTTAAAATGATAAGTATTATTCATTTAAAACCATCACTAAGCATAATCTTTAATGGAGATAAACTAGTAGTTTTCCCAGTAAGGTCAGGTGTGAAATAAGGATGCCTGGTATCATCACAATTACTCAATATTGTACTAAAAATGTTACCTTCAGCAATATGGGAAGAAAAAGTAATTGGAGAAATTAGAATAGACAATCAATGAGGAAACAAATTTATCACTATGATATAATGGTATATTTAGAAAATTCTAGAGAATCAACTAAAGTACTTGGAATAATTAAGTACTTTAACAAAGTTGCAGGATATAAAATAATCCTATATAAATCATCATTTCTATATATCACCAATACAGGTCAGCAAGATGATATAAAAAGAAAAAGTCCTTTTAAAATAACTTTAGACAATGTAAAATATTTATGAGTCTTTCTGCCAAGACAAACCCAGGAGCTATATGAACACTAATAGAAAATGCTTTTCATATAAATAAAGTCAGAGATAAACAATTGGAAAAAATATTAATTGCTTATGTGTAGGTTGATCTCATAGACTAAAAATGAGAATTCTACCTAAATTAATTTAGTTATTCAATGTAATACTAATTCACCTACTCAAAAATTATTTTATAGAGCTAGAATAGATAATAACACAATTCATCTTGAAGACAAAAGGTCAAGAATATCAAGGGTGCTTGATGAAAATCAGAATTGAGCAAGGGGAAGTCAGCAAATTTGGAAGTGATCAAGAAATAATAAAAACAAAGTATAAAGAATGCAAGAATAGAAAAGAATGTGAAATATAAGAGAGAACAACTGATCTAGAGAATGTCAAGAAAAGATAACATAATATAATTGTACTCCTGAAAACTGTGGTCAAAAAAAAAAATCTTGATACAATAATGCAATAAATAATTGAAGAAAAATTTCCTGAAGCATTATAATAAGAAGAGAAAGTAGGAGAAAAATACATCCACTGATCACCAATTGAAAGAGAACCCATGAGGAAACCCATAGGAATATAATAATCAAATTCTGGAATCCCCAACTCAGAAACAGAACATTTTGAACAACATGGAAAAAAAAATGTGGTGGTGACACAATTATAATCACACAAGACCTGGCAACAATAACACTGAAAGACTGGAGGTTTTGGGATTATATCTATGAAAGAGCAAAAGAATTGGATTCTGACTGAACACATAGACAGCAAAGCTGAGCATAAGCCTAAATGGAAAAAACAAACAAACAAACAAGAAATGGACACTTAATGAGCTGTTAAAAAAAAAGCACCTGAACTTAATAGAAGATTTGACATACAAGAGCCAAGCAAAATGTAAGATACATACCAAAGACTAATTTCAACAGCTAAAAGACTGTATTATATAATTAATGAGAATAAACTACCATACAGGTTATACATGCTAAGCTTCTTCCCACTTCATCCTGACTCAACTCCCTTTCTCTCTTTACAATCTTCCAATTAACATCTCTTGATATCCTGCTCTCTTTCCCACAATCACTACCGCTATCCTTACAAATGAATTGAAGGTGTATTTTGTGTCACTTGACTTTGGTTCCTATACTGCTGTTTATAGCTTTGAACTGATGTATTTACAGTTTTTCACCTATCCTTATTTTGATAAATATCACACATCTTATAAGATATTTGCAAAAAATTTCTGTAGCTAGTAAGTACAGTATGGATGGACTTGTGTGTCATAGTGATACATTGGGTCTTCTAATGGGACCAATGCTATGCAAAAAGCTTCAAAAATACCACCAACAGAAAAAACTTTCAGATGCTATGGAACCCATGTTTGTGGCATGAAATGTTTCAGTAGGTAAAACCATTCACTTTCATTCTATAGTGATAAATTCTTTAGTAGTTATGTAGCATAGTGGTTTAAAATGCTGGACTTTGAGTCAGAAAGACCTGAATTCAAATCTGAAATTATTAGATGTGGGACTCTGTGCAAGTAATGTAACTTCAATTTGACTTGGTTTCATCAACTGTAAAATGGAGATAACAATATTACCCCTCTTAGGACTCTAGTGAGGATTATATTAAATAATATTTTCAAAATATTTAGTGCAATACATGACATATATTAGGAGATTAATAAATGTCTGTTTTCTTCATTTGAAGTTTTACAGGATTACCTCCAAATTACCACAGAAACTGCTTATTATATATTAAAGAATCAGTAGATCAAGAATTGCTGTATTATAGTCACTTAGACTTTCACATCTATCCTTACCATAGAATTTATTGCCATGCTAGGTTCCTAAAAGCTATGCTGATACAGCAGAAATTCTAGCAAGTACTACCAATGTGGAAAGACTTCAACTACAGAAAGTTCCAAGGAAGATCAGGGCTATTGCATAGCACCTACTATGTGCCAGATACTTTACCAAGTGCTTTTTACAAGTGTTATCTCATCACAACTACTTTTCAGGTTATATGGTATTATTACCCACATTTTGCAGCTGAGGAAAGTGAGACAAACAGGGGTTAAGGAACTTGTCCAGGGTCACATGGCTAGCAAGCATCTGATACTGGATTTTACCTCAGGCTTTCTTGACTTCAGGGCCAACACTCTTTTCACTTAGCCACTAACTGCCAGTTTGGCTATAGAGTACTGTATTTAAGGCCAAAAATAGTTTAAACAAAATAAAAGTATAAAGAAGTTATAATCTATATCTTCAAGTCCATCTCCATAAAATCTTAATTATGAGTATGCACTAAATGGAACATAGAACTGAATTATTCAGAAGTCATTTATTGTAACACCTACATTTTACAGAAATTTAAACGGAAATCCAAATATTTTCTCAAGATCACACAGAGAAAGGGTAAATTGTGATGAATTTGATTTTGATCTGATGATGTTTTTCCTTAGAGAAGAAAACCAGGAGTATACATGGAGCTTGAACAGAGTCAAATTTGGATTTGATCTCAGTAAGAACTTCAGCACAACTGAAAACATCTAGGGTAAGAAAGGGTTACCAAGAGACATCTTTGTTTCCTCTTTCTTGGAGGTCTTCAAGCACAAGTTGTAAAATCATGTGTTCGTTATGTTTAATGGGATTTTCTTTAATGCATGAGATGGACTTGATGGCAACTGGATTCATTTCCAACTCTCAAATTCTGTGAGTCCTCCAAATTGGGATTAATCATTCTTTCCTTTGTGTCATATTGATTCATATTTTTTTATTCCTTCAGAATTTGTGAAATGATTAAAGAAATACAAAAGGCCTGAAATCCACCAGGTACTATTTTTGTACCTTTCACAGATTGACAGATCATACGTATAAGGCAAGAAGGTTTCTTAGAAATCCGATCTATTACAACTTCATTTAATATACACAAATCTCAAGAAGTTCCAGTGATATAAAGGATTTAGGTAAAAATATACTGGTGGTAAATGGCATAAGCAGGTTTTGAACTGAGGTGTCCTAGTTTCAAGAGTCAAAGTTCTATCATACAATCCAGGTTCCTTAATTGCCTCTAGAGGGTTGTTGAGGTTTTCAAGACTTTTTTTGTTTTTTTTATTTTGTTTTGTTTTCAAGACTCATCTTATCTAGGCTGGAAGTACAAATGACTCACTGGCCTTCTTCCAAAACTAAACAATACAGAAGCTTTTTCCTGTTTCTTTGTTCTGCTTGGTCTGGGCAGGATTACACTTTGCCAGAGAGTATGGTGGCCTTCCATTCCCAGAGGCTCAACCTGTTAATGCTGGATTTAGTTCAGACACCTGATCAGCTGTAGCTTTATTACAACTTAGACCTTCCAAAAATCTACCTGTCTCAGCTTTCCTCATTAGTAGGGTAGTATTGCTGTTGGCTAAAAGCATTTTTAACAAAATGTGATTTCCAGGAATTTGTTAAAGAATTGGAGGGAATGATTCTATTCTGATCGGTTAAGGAGTTACATAGGACATAGGATATCAGTATTAATTTATGATAAATCCAAGTTTCTGTTTGGGAAATTCTAAATCATCTCAGAGTGTTAAAATGGGAGAAATTTTAGAGAGATCTAAGCCTAATGTATCTTGAGAATATTTTGTTTCTGTCTCCTTAAACATATTTCTTGGGGGATATCAGTGCATTAAATGGTTAAAAAATCCCATCTATGTCAATGAATGTGTTGATTAAAATTAAAGTATTAAAGGTATAAAGTTGTGAAAGACCTCAAAAGTTATCTGTTTAAATTCCTTCATTTTAGAAATGAAATCTTGGTAAATTAAATGACTCATGAACTAACCTTGTAATAAATTTTAAAGGTGGGCTTGGAATTAGAGCCATTTTCAGTAATTAGTTCGGTTTTACTTAAGCACATAGTGGATGCTTAATAAATTTTTGTTGACATGAATTATATTTTATTATACTGTGTAGAGAGATAACATATATATTCCGAATATGTATATAATATCTATAAATCTATATATTTATCTATATCTCTTTTTTACATCGAAAGATAATTATTCTGATAACTTTCAACTGACTTGGTATTAGATTTTATAATCTGTACATATATACTATCATATGCATCAAGTCTAATTTTGTCATTACATTAATATGCTCTGCAATTTTGTTCTGGTAAGAACTGGAATAATGAAGTGTCTTTTCCAGGACATATGAAATAACCTCCTCCTCTTCCTACTCGTGTATCTTTTCTCAGTACACATTCAATATACCTCTTACATTCCTAACAATTGATCATAGATTTCTCCTGCTCTGACTCAAGTGCTATTCAGATTTTCCCCACTGAAACTTCACTGTCTTCTTTTCATTCCTTTTTTTTATCCCATTGGACTCCTTGTGCTCAATTTAAGTGATTTACACTCTCTGCTCTCTGGTGAATGTATATTTATCACTGACTTCTTTTTTGTCCCCATTGTTATTTACTATTTATAAGATGCCACTCAGATACCATTTGTAACTAAGATTTGTCTCTTTTTGTTGTTCTTATGCAGATAATACTCAGTTTTACCTGTCATTTCTTTTTCCTTCATGACAGACTTCTCTATCTCTTCCTAATTTACTGATATTTATCATGCATTGGACAAGAATTGACCACAATTCAAGTCACATACAACAAATCCCTACTTGTTGACTCTAAGTACAATATCACTTAATGTATAGATTTTAATCTTTCCTTACATGAGATTACATTTAAACTAACTATTAGTCCAGTAATTGTTTGATTTGTGCTTACAGTAAAATAACATGAATATGTTTATACATTTTAAAGTACATTCTTACCACATACATCCTTCCTTCAAACTCCCACCCTTCATCACTTTGAGAGATAGAATGTAGTTTTCTCTCTGGGCCTTAGTAATTTTAATGCATATGTATTCATATCATGTAAATCAGTAACATCTCCTTTTTTAAGGAAATCTTAAGAAAATATTGAATATCTGTTATAGTCCAAGATCCTATATCTGCTAATTTTTTTACTTATGACTTCCCATGATGATATGGTTTGGACTTAGTTTGATTTAGGGAATTATCCTTGCATGTTGCTTGGGCATGCCTCATTATATAGCAAATGACATTATGTTTTTCTTTAATACTTCATAGTTCTGAATATTTACGTAACATTTTAAAGTTTATAAAGCATTTTGCATACGTTATTTCATTTAAAACTCATTCGCTGTCTAGAGAAAGTGCTATTTTATTCCCACTTTAAAGAGGAAGTCACTGAGACTCAGAGAGGTTGAACAATGTTTCCACAGTTCCATTGCCAGTGATAGTTAGAGAATGGATGGTAATATATGTCTTTCTGAACTCAGGTCCACTGTGCCAGTCTGCATTGCAGCATCTTTATGCGAGAAACCTTTAGATAGCCTAACTATATTTCTTTAAGATTTTTATTTGGTTTGTTCTTCTAAGTACGTCTTAGATCTATATTTTAGGGTTTATGATAGCATAAATGTGTTTCTTCCTTTTTCTTTATCTCAAAGATATCTTTCCCACCACTTTCAAAGATAAGATTATGATTCTCATAGTTTTCAAAAAATTAGTGATTTGACTTTACACTAAGTGAAAAAAAATTAGTAACTTCAGTAACACTCTATGTAAGTACACATATATGTCTATATGTATACACACATATGAGGCAGCTAACTGAATGATACAGCAGATAGAGTACTTGGCCCATAATCAGGAAGAATGGAGTTCAAATCCATCCCCAGACACTTACCAGCAGTGTGAGAGTGGGAAAACCACTTAAACCAGTTTGCCTCAGCTCCTTTATCTGTAAAATGAATTATAAAAGGAAATGACAAATCACCTATTTGCCAAATAAACCTCAAATGGGGTCATGAAGCGTTAGATATGAGTGAAAAAATGAGTGCATATATACATGTGTGAGTTCAGGTTTATTATGGAGTCTGATTAAACTGGCTTAAGAAAAACTGCATTTGAGAGGGATTCTACCAATCCAGGCTTGATTTACTGTTTTGCCTAAGTTTAAGAATCTGATGGAGAAAAAGTTAATATCACAGTTAAACTTAAAAGTGTATCATGCATGTAATTTTTAAAGAGGGCTAGTTGATAAAACATTTACCCACACACGTAGGTATGATGTATGTATCTAATATTGAAACAGAAATATTGATGAAGCATGATGATTGCATAGTAGAATGAAGGAAGTTCAGATTTAATACACGAGGACATACAATATTAAAACAGAGTATGACACACTTACTGTTTTCTTGTGTCTCAGATTAGCAATGGATTCCCCCATAAAATGGCTGCATATTAAATTAAATTAGATCTGAATTGGTAATATGAAAGCAATATTGCATAATATTCAGTTGAGGATGTACTAAATCTTAAAATTGATCATATCCCATTTATCTCTGCAAAAATTTGCCAATGTTTCCTGCCAAATGTTGCTGTAGAAAAAATTAGCATCTTTACATTAAGAAAAATCCTGTTTGTCCCTTAGCTATGGTAATGTACCAATACAATATGATCTCCATTATAATAACCTACTTTATGAAGATTAAGTGGTTTTGCAATTCAAACAAGGTAAAATTGGCTTAAAGTAAAATCAAACACTAGTTTGCTAGTTCAGGATTTGAATAGCAGAATGAGAAATCTCTCATATATTGCTATTGTGCACTGGTCAGCTAAGAAGTAATTGCTTTTTATAAGACAAATTTGCTTTTACTTTCCTAAGGTAATGAAATGAACCTGAAACATTTCCTCTGAAATCAAAGTCACTATCACTCAAATGTCAGCAGCCAAATTCCATCATATCATTTCAGCAAATACATAATGTGAAAGTTATGCCTAGAGTTGATTGACAGAATTCTATTAGAAAGCCTTTTCCCACATTCATCTATAATTATTTGTGTTGTAAATCAACAATGATTTTATTTCTCTACATTTGTATGTTGTTAAATTGGACCCAAAGCAAAGCTCCAAGTTCTTCTTGGGGAAAATATGTCTTCCATGACCAGTCTGGAAAAACTCTAAATAAAAGAAGATACTATGAACTTAATCAGCCAGTCAAAGCAAATAGTACATTCAGAAAATGACACTAAATGAGGTATGGTCCAAGTCCTGGATAAAAATCGAATTTTTCTATGGAAATGTAATATATGTAGATAGATGGATAGACAGACAGACAGACAGAAAGACAGTCAGTCAGACAGACAGACAGACAGATAGAGAGAGAGAGAGATAGATAGTAACTTTTAAAAGACATTTATCAGTGCTGCCACCACTACAAATTATTTCTTGAAGCTGGACTGCTCATGTTCACATTCCAAATTTATCAAAGGAAACAAGAATATTTTAGATATTTTATTTTCTCCCAAATTGAGAGCAGATTTTTAATTGAGATACCAAAAATGCATCCAGTGAGAGTAGGAAGCAAAATAACAAGAAGTGGGCCAAAACAAAGAGGGCTAACTATTTTTAAAAAAGAAATGACAGATGAGGAGATGGAGCCAAGATGGTGGAGTAAAGGCAAAGACTCACCTGAACTCTTCTCCAAAACCCGTCAAATATCTTTAAATAATAACTCTAAACATATTCTAGAGCAGCCAAACCCACAAAAAGATTGAGTAAAACAATTTTCCAGCTCTAGTCAACTTAAGTCATCAAGAAAGGACTATGTTAAATTCCTTGCTTTCTCAATGAGGCAGAGGCTTTGAAACTCAAAATTTGAAAAAAAAATGGGAAAATTGTTTTCCTTTTACATATGATCAGGAAAAATAAAATATTAAATAATATTTTAAAAAATGAAATGACAACAAAACTATGGATATATAGTAATGTGATCTTTCGATCTATACGGTACTTAAATATTCCAGAGAAGCTTTTCAGAATGAATTTGGTGATGACAATTTTTGAAACTTGTAAGAAAACTGTATAGGTTTTATTCCAACCAAGAAGCAAAATGGAATCTCTCTCTTATGAAAAGGGTCATAAATATATGCAATATGGTTGAAAATAAAAACGTTTTTAAAAGGTGTCTTTTCTCATGGTTGTGATTTTATTTTTTTACTTAAGGCTAAGACTCTGAGTTCCATGGAACAGGTGGATGTCTTGACAAATATATATCATAGCAATACCATTCACCCTTGATAGCCATCTCATACTTGAGTGCTATTGTTCAAATAGAAGGATATGAGTCACTTCAGTTGAATCTGTGACTATTATTGGAGAAACAATACAAAATCTTTTTCTGATGACAGTACTTTTGCATAAAAGGGGGTGCATTATTTTCATTTAGCACAATTCTCCCAATAAGCCTCTGATATTAGATGCTCTATATGATTGCACTGGAACACATATTTAATAATTTTGTTTTGCTACTCATCCAATTCACTGTTACCTATCGTCAGACAGACGGACAGAGAAAGAGAGAGAAACAGAAAGAAACAGAGACAGAGAGAGGGTGAATTCTAACCTCTGGCAGACTCAATTACTGCCTTGTGATCAACTGGAGGTCTTTCATTTGAAGACCAGCCAAATTAAATTTAGAGAGTGATAGCATGGTAATACATTGTGAAAGTTATAGATTAGGAATAGGAGGACTTGCATTCAGATCACAGCTTATAATGTTACTACATTTGTCACCATTGCTGAATCAGTTAATCTCACTGGGCATCTTTACCTTTATCTATGACAAATTGGATTAAATGACTACTAAAGTATCTTCTACCACCAGATAGATGAACCTGTAAGAAGAGCTCATAATACTGGTTCTTAAGGCTGATTTTATCTTTAAAAAATCTTTATGATTTTTTAAGCATAGCAACTTATGAAAATCCCTTGCTAACTATAGAAAAATAAATAGATGAAGTATTAAATTATAAATAAAGGTTTACAATAAAAAACACTGCCTCATATAGTTATACTTGGTTTATAATTTTAAGTCATGGTTAAAAATTAAGATCCTGGAAAATACATTGAAGGCCAGTAAAATATTTCTAAATTATTTGTCAGGAGGCCTGGGTACTATTCTTAGTTTTGTAACTGTATAATCATGTGAACAAACCTGATGATATCAAATGGAACTCTCAGCTCCCACAGTATATGACTTGATGTAATCAATTGGCCAATTAATTATTTTAAAATTTGATCTGAAATTTATTTGAATACATATAATAACTAAATATTATATTTTACATAAGAATTCATTTGAGATCAGCAGTTACCCTATAATTTAGACAGCATAAGTATGATTAGTTACACTTTGTCAATGAAGAATCTAATGCTCAGGGTTTAAATGGCTCATCCATGGTTATACAGTGACCAAGAAAATAAATAAAAAATTTTGACTTCCAGGACATTTCCATTGTGTCACATTTCTTTATATATAATAACAGTAAAATTGTAGGCATAGAATTAGGATGACTGAAAATATTACCATCTGTTATACTATTATTATTTTTTATTTGGTTAAAAAGGTTATTGGTAGCAGCCTTTTATTATGAGTAAACAAATCATTGATCAAACATACTTAAAAAATAAAACTTCAGAGATGCTTTTAGAACCAGAAGAGCTTAATAGCATGGTCTTGAATGAAATTGGATTCTTTGCCTAGAAAAGTGAATTACACACTACTTTCTAGTTGGTACAGTCTTTTTTTTTTCAAATCAATTGCATTATTTAGCTGCTTGACTCCCATTAACAAAAAGGAGAAAGTGTAGATTCATTCCTCACTCAGCAGGTTAGATGTTTTCCCAAAAAGGTCATTTCATATTGAGGATAAAAGTTCCTCCAGGTTGGTCAAGTGAATGATTCAAAGAATCACAGAATTTACAAAACTTGACTCCCCACTTAATTTTCCTCTGGGATCCATTAATAGTTGGCAAATAAGTCTGGCCTTTCTAGTGTGCTCATTTCTTCTGTGCTTGGGTGAGATAGTCAAGAGCTCTTTCTAAATATTGAGTGTGATAAAGGCCCTTGGACTACCTAATTGCAAAAGAAGTAAGGGAGATGTGAGAGTTGTTTTGATTGCTATTACCAATCCAATGAATAGTGCTTTTAGTTTCCAAAGTGCTTTGTGGGGATCAATTAAATCCTAGAGTGTCTTTCTGAGACAGAGAAGGCTAGATTGGTCTAGCAGAGAATAAAGCATTAGACTACAAAGCATGCCTTGTATGAAACGACAGACTTCAATGTTCTGAAGGATGTCTCTATTGGCTTTTAGTAGGATTGCCTGTATAGTCATATTTCTTCAATATGTCATTTTGTGCTTCCCCCTCATGCAAGTCTGAAAATGATTAGTTTATTAGAGTTATTTTATTCATATACAAGTTCTCATGTTGAAAAATAAATGATTTTTGACATTGTAGGCACACTGGGTAATCTGGGAAGTGTTACTCATACTTCAATTTATTTTGTATAATACTTTACAATGTATTGAAAATGTTTCAATGTTATTTTGGTGTTCAATATTTCCTCTTTTTTTGAAAAGGCATAATTTAAGGAGGTTTTTTAGAAGAATATAATCAAAATATCAGATATCTATATAATAAGAAACCTTTCATATGCATGCTTATAAAGATCAAAAGAATTGAGACACTTTTCTTAAATATTATATCAAAAATAATTAGGTGGATGAATAAAATATGAAATAATTATTGCTCTGAAGGAAATACCTATTAAATGACATAGTTCTGCAAATTTTGAAAGGATATTTGTAGTGTTTGGTTTGTTTTTAATCAAAGGGTTAAAGTAAATTTTAAATCATATCTGCAGTTTTAAATGAGGGCCAATACAATTTTTTACTTCATTGGTTCTATTGTAAAATGATTACTTACTAGCCCATCATACCCAGGGCTTTTTAAGGAGCTAAATAAAATTCTAATTGATGACCACTTATGGGGATTTTTTCAACCTAGAATTCCCAGAAACTTCTGCTAACTCTTCTAAGTAAGCCCAGAAGTTCAAGTAAATTATGTGGCACTTATTATCCCATTCCATCGCACAAAATTATATTGCTAAGTTGAAAACATGGCGAAGTAATGTGTGATCATCTGTATGCAAAGGAACATTGCTTTTTTTGTTGTTGTACTGTCTGAAAGATACAAGATAAATTTCCTCAGCAAAGGAAAAGATTATTTTTTGTGATGCAGTGGATATTTTGTATTTACATAGGTATTTGTCTTAATGAAATATTTAATCCACAAGGTATAGGGAAACATGACTATGGTGCTACAGACTCAGTTCTTGATTCTGCTTCTTAGTAAATATGTGGCTTCAAGTAAAACACTTAGCTTCTTTAAAATTTCCTCATGTATAAAATGAAGGGATTTGACTTGGTGATCTCTCAGGTTATTTCTGTATTGACATCTTAAAATTAAATTTGGATTTTCCAATTCATTTAGTTGGTCTGTCTCATATAATTGTGTTGTTTGAGTTAGAGTATAAGCTCAGTTATTTTAAAGTTGGGAAGAATCTTCTAGGAAATTTAAGCAAAATTGCTCATTTTACAGATAAAGAAATTGAACTTTAGTGATGTACACAAAATCCTAAAGGCAGCAAATAGTAGAGGTGGGATTTGACCCCAGGTCATCTCTTACCAAATTCAGTGCTCTTTTCAAGGTGATAGTCAGGAAAATAAATGAGATCATGGTTTTAGAGCTGGAAGGTACTTTATGTTGTTGTTGGTGTTCAGTCATTTCAGGCATGTCTGACTTTGACCTCATTTGGGGTTTTCTTGGCAAAGATGCTGGAGTGGTTTTCCATTTCATTCACCCATTCACTTTACAGATGAGGAAACTGAGATAAACAATATTAAGTGACTTATCAGAGTCACATAGCTAATAAATATCTGAGGCCAGATTTGAACTCAGGAAGAAGAGTCTTCCTTACTGACTCCAAGCTGGACACTCCTTTCATGGTGCCACAAAGCTCAGAGATCATTTAATTCCATCTCCTCATTTCATAATTTAGTGGAGAAATGACTTACACTAATCATAGAAGTAGTAGTCGCCTTTTCAGTCCTTCCTCCAAATATTCTGCAATCTCGTGACACTGACATCTCTACGATATGTTTGTTCATTCTTGTATGTAATGAGGAAGAAGTTTATGAAAAAAAAAACTAAAGAAAATGGAAGGATAAGGCTGCTGGATCCATGGGCAAGC
This sequence comes from Potorous gilbertii, assembly GCA_028658325.1. Lineage (NCBI taxonomy): Eukaryota > Metazoa > Chordata > Mammalia > Diprotodontia > Potoroidae > Potorous > Potorous gilbertii. The sequence continues at coordinate 467,006,932 of CM053770.1, forward strand.
TCCTGAAAAAGAATTTAATCTGTGTCTTAGATCGATTATAGCTTGACATCTGAGTGACCTTAACCTCTAATATTTCCTACAGAAACAAGAATTACTACTCTAGATCCATCCTTGTATCTTCTTTTTCCTTTACTCCTTCAATCATTTAGTGACACTTGTCATATCTCTAACATTTGTCATCTGTTTTCAAATCCATTTTCAGTTTAGATGTTTTGGAAGTACCAGAACATGTGAAAATTTAAATCATCAAGCATTAAATGCACAATTTGCATTCAAGATTCCATGAAGTGAAATTATATGCAAGAAATCAGTTAAGGAAGGATGGGGAGTGATTAAGAACACAATTCTATAAAAACAGAGAGAATGAAATCTGAGGAGGAAAAGCAGGGGATCTCTAGAGAGAGTGATATATATGATGGTAATAGAACTGAAACAAATTAGATTGCAAGAAGAAATATACAATGGAGTTACAATATAGTACAATGCTGTAATCTGAAACCAGAAATAGTATTTTTAGGTAATACTTACCTAGTTCTTTGAAGTTCGTAAAGTAGTTTATTCACATCATCTCTTTTGAACTTCAAAACAATCCTATATATATATATAACTGATATAATTTGCCCTATTTGCAGATGCAGGAATGGAGTTGTAATGTTAATTATGGTAACACAAATTGTAAATATCAGAGTCAAGAATTAAATATATATTTCTTCTGATACTATTATTTTTTAATTTTATTCCATGATGCCTCTCTAGAAATGAACCACATGATTCTTCCAAATTTCCCTATCCTTGTTAATGTTGACCCCATCCTTTTAGGGACCTAGTCTCACAACTTTAGCATTATCTTAAATGTTTCATCATCACTCACCCTGTAGTAAATCTGTTCCTAAGTCTTAGCAAAATCCATGACTCCCTAATTCCAATACTATTGCAATAAACTGCTGGTTGGTCTTCCCATTCCAGTGCATTCTCTTTTTTCCTGCCAACATGAGCTTCCTAAAACATGCATCTGAATACATTACATCCTTAGTCAGTAAAGTATGAGGGAATATATCTACATATATATACATACATACATATATATATATATATATATAGAGAGAGAGAGAGAGAGAGATCTATATCTTTCTATCTATCTATCTATCTATCTATCTTATAATGATCTATGACCTTCCTACCTTTTCAATCTTCTAGCATCTTTACTATACCCTAAGTACTTTGATTCTGGTCTCTTTGGTGTTCTAGCATACACTTTCACTTTTTCCCTACCTAGAATGCTCTCTCTCCTTGCTTATTCCTCTTGTCTTCCTTGATTTCTTTCAAAATTCAGTTCAAATTTTAATTTCTGCAAGAATCTCTTTCCCTATTAGGCTTATTACTATTACCTTCTCTTTAAAATTGCCTACAATTTGAGGGGTGGAGCCAAAATGGCAAAGTAGAAGCAGGGACCGGCTCTCCCCCCAAACTCCTAAAAAAATCTGAAAATAAAAGGTCACTCTAAACAAATTCTAGATCAGCAGAAACCACAAAATCACAGACTGAAGGAGATTTTCAGCCCAAGACCATCTGGAAGGTTAACAAGGGCAGGGAGTAGAGTGCAGTTTGGTATGGTTTGCACCAGTGTGGATGGAACTGGAGTAGGCCTTAGGGGAATGAATTGCTGGCAGATTCTGCAATTTCCTTAATTCTCAACCCACAAATGCCAAAGACAGCTTCAAAGGTTAGTGAAAAGGAGTCTCTCACATGGGTGAGAGAGGAACATGGTGTAGCCTCAGCCCCAGGGTGGTGGCAATCAGTACTGAAGCAGTGACTGCTTCTGGAGTCTTTCACTTAACAAACAGCTCAAAAGTCAAGTAATTGCCTGGGAAAATGAGGAAATGGTGGAAAAGGAAACAGATTATAGATTCTTAAATTCTCACTGAAATGATATTTTTTTATGTTATTAGTGACAAGGAAGATCAAAACATACAACCAGTAGAAGAAATAAAGTCAAAACTCCTGAATGCTAAGCCTCCAAGAAAAAAATATGAATTAGTCTCAAAAAAGATTTTGAAAATCAAGCATGAGAAGTAGAGAGAAAAAATTAGGAAGAGAAATGAGAGTGATGCAAAAAAAAATCATCAAAAATGAGTCAATAGCTTGCTAAAGGAAAACACAAAAATGCTAAAGAAAATAATACCTTTAAAATTAGACAAATGCAAATAGCAAAAGAGGTTCAAAAGGTCAATAAGCATAACAACACCTTAAAAACAAAGAGGACGAAATGGAGAAAGAGGACCAAGATCTCACTGAAGAAAATAAATTTCTTAAAAATTAGAATTGAGCATAATGACTTTATGAGAAATCAAATAATTATAAAACAAAACTAAAAGAATGAAAAAATAGAAGACAATGTGAAATATATTATTGAAAAAATCAACTGACCTAGAAATTGATCCAGGAGAGATAATTTAAAAAATTATTGCACTACCTGAAAGGCAGGATTAAACAAAAAAAGAACCTAGAAATCATCCTACAAGAAATTATCAAAGAAAACTGCCCTAATCTTCTAGAACTGGAGTGTGAAATAGAAATGGAAAGAATCTACCAATCACTTCCTAAAAGAGATGCCAAAAGGAAAATACCTAGCCAAATTCAGAGCACCCAGGCTGAGGAGAAAATTTAACAAGCAGCCAGAAAAAAACAATATGAGTGTTGTGGAAACACAATCAGGTTAACACAAGACCTAGTGGCTTCTACACCATGTGATTGGAGGGCTTGGAATATGATATTCCAGGGGTCAAAGGAGACAGGATTTAAACCAAGAAACATCTGCCCAGCATAACTGAGTATAATACTTCAGGAGAAAAATGGAATTTCAATGAAATAGAGGACTTTCAAGCACTCTTTTTGAAAAGATAAGAGCTGAATAGGAAATATGACTTTCCAATACAAGAATCAAGAGAGCATGATAAAGGTAACAATAGTGGATTTAGTAAAGTGGAACTGTTTCATTCCTACATGGAAAGATAATATTTGTAACTCATGAAAACTTTCTCAATATTAGGACAGTTGGAGGGAACACACACACACATACACACATATACATGAATGCACATATATATGTGAGTGTATATTTATATATATCCATTCATATATGTACACATATATGTATAGGTGTACGTACATACATGTATAAGCATATATATGTGTGTATATGTATACACAAAGAGAGAGGGAGAGACAAAAAGATACAGAGGGAGCATACTGGGTGATTTGAATACGAAGGGACAATATCTAAAAAATAAAATTAAGTGTAGAGAAAAATGTACTAAGAGGCAGAGAAAAAGAAAGGTAGAATGTAGTAAATCATATCACATAAAAGAGGCAAGAAAGAGCTTTTAATTGGAGAGGAAGAGCAAGAAGTTTAAAATGAATAAGTGAGACTTACGTTCATAGGATTTGGCTTCAGGAGGGAATAACATATGAAATAATAACATATGGAAGTTTATCTTACCCTACAAGAAAGCAGGGGGAAGGGGATAAGAGAGGGGGACAATAGAAGGGATGTCAGATTGGGGGAAGGGATAATAACAAGCAAACATTTTTCTAGAGGGATAGTCAAAGAAGAGAACAAAATAAATGGAGGGTGGTACAGGATAGAGGGAAACAACATGACTGTTATGAGAGGGTTTTGCTTGACTACACATGTATAACCTATATCAAATTGATTGCCTTCTCAATGAGGATGGACAGGGGGCGGAGAGGGAGAGAATGTGTAACTCTAATCTTTAAAAATGAATGCTAAAACTTGTTTATACCTGCAACTAGGAAATAAAATCTATAGGAAATGGGGAAAAGAAATCTATCTTGTACAGGAAAATAGAAGGAAGGGCATAGTGGAGGGGGGTGATGGAAATGAGGGCAGATTGGAGGAAGGGGTAATCAGAATAAATTATTTCCTGGGGAGACAAGAGGGGGGAGATGGGGTGAAAATTTGAAATTCAAAATTTTGTGGAAGTGAATGTTGAAAACTGAAAATAAATAATTTTCAAAAGTAAAAATAAAAATATTAAATTGCCTCACATTTTCCCGCTACATGTTTTATATTTCTCCCTGTCTCTCTCTTACTCTCTCTCTTTCTCACAAATACATGTATATATACATGTTTATATATATATATATATGTATATATATATATATGTATATATATATATGCACACATTCATAAGTCTGTGTGTATGTGCAAGTGTATAATCATAAATTTTGGGCTCCTTGAAGGCAAAGACTATCTTTTGATGTCTTTTTATTTCCAGCCCTTATCATAGGGCCTGGCATATATGAAATACTTAATAAATGCTTAACTGATTATTGATTGATTATTGTTGTATACAGTTGTTTGCATGTTGTCTCTCCTATTATAATGTGCAGAGACATTTTTGACTTGTCTTTGTATCCCTAATGTTTACTCTAGTGCCTAAAACATTGTAAATAATAAATGCTTGTTAACTTTACTTGACAATGAACTACTATGGAAAATTATTTTCCACTGCTGAGAATAGTTTTTTTTCTTTATTTAAAAAAATACATATTGTCGGCAAAAATGTGTCAAAGATATAATAAGACTATTCCTATCATGGAATAATGGAATACTGAGGAATATCATGAGAATATGAATAAGCATAAACAAGGCAAAGTACTGAACTCTTCACAGAATCAATATCATAGTATTTCAGAGTTGTAAGAGGACTCAAATTGCAAGGAACCAAGGTCCTCTGCCTCCAAAATTCAGAACTCTATCTACTGTTCTTTCCTGCCCTGCAGGAAGAGGGAGAATGTCCTTATTTAAAAGGGTGATCAGGAATGTTCTTAGGTAGGAGGCGGTGCATGAATTTTACTTTGAAGGAGAGCAAGGATTCTGTGAGGTGGAAATGACAAGGGAATGTGCTTCCTAAAGACTTCTTCTATAAGTATATTGAGGTCAAAGATAGGTAATATCATAATGTCATATAGGTAATAACCCTGAGAGATAAATGCTATTAGTATTTTCTTTTTGGAGTTGGGGAAACTGGGGCAAATAGAACCTAATAGAACTTGCAAAGGGTCACACAGTGAGCAAGTGCATGAGACTGGATTTGAACCTAGATTTTCTTGACTCCAGGGCCTGGTTCCATGTATTTTGAACCTAGTTGCCTCAGGTTGGACTTAGGTGACCTCTGAAGTCCTTTTCAATGCTGAGAATTTGTGATTCTGTTGGAATTCTTAAACCTCCTTCCATTCATTCTCTATTACTGCTACCTATGTGCATCAACAGTTTTGATGATTTTTCTTTTTTCTTTTTTTTTGTTGGTGAGGGAAGTAGTATCTTCTAGGAAGCAAGACAGGAGACAGGAAGAGAAACAAAGGTGATGTCTTACTTTTGAATGGTGAAGTTTTTTTCAAAATCTTTTAAATTGTGGAATGATTTTGTTCTGATGTGATGTCAAAGGTAAAAGAAAAGAACAGTGTTAAACTGATACACTGCTGATGCTCCTGCTGCTTCTATTAATAGGTTACCTCAAATAATATTGTGCATTCAGGTTTTAGGATAGTTACAATTTAAATGTATTAATTTACAATCCTAATTTTTCCATGAACAACTAATGTCCTCTTGAATCATTTTATTCAAAGAATTTATTACTAGTAAGAAACATTAAAACCCTGGAAATAGTATTCTATCAAGAAAGTCATTAAAGACAAAAAAGAAAAAAAAACTTTTTAAATACTATCATTGGCTTAATGGACCAATCATGATTTTAGAACCTTGCTTTGTTACCTAATTACTGTAAACTACTATTTTCCTCCCTTGAAAAACTACTTAGTGCAGAGGGTCATAATTTGTGATTGTCCAGAATAGGGATTATTAAACACATTTTATAACATAGCCCATGTTGACTGTCAAGTGAAGTCTATGGATTCTTTCTCAGATATTCAAAATTAACATAAATAAAAATAGTTATAAAAATAAACCAATTGTATTGAAATAAAGATGTATACACATGTGTATATATATACACACACATGTATATATATATATATATGTGTGTATATATATATATATATATATATATATGTGTGCTTGTGTGTGTATACATGAGCACACATACACACATTATATTCAGGTTCCTGAAATTTCCCTTTGGAGGCTTTAGGGATTCAGAAATCTTGATCTAGAAGGAGGAACTAGGTGAAAGTCTAAGCTGGAAGGTAGAAGGCAGCAGGATAACTCATCAGTGGCTTGTTATAGGGACTGGTGAGTTGTACACAGTTGCCACTCTTATACTATACAGTATGAGGCATATAGGGTACCAGCTACAAAGGACCATCACCATATCAAGAAAGAGAACCACAACTTGGTTTTTGATGGGGAAGGAGGGAAAAGAATAGGTTCTCATTGAGTTGGGCAAGATATTAGGAAAGTTATTCTTTTTTTAAAATTCAATTATTTTACTTGATTTCAGTGTTTGACAGTCACTACCATATATCTTAGATTTCTTTCCACTCCCACTCCCTCATTCCCTGATCCCTTCCCAGTCCCTCTTTGAGATGGCATACAGTCTTATATAGAGTCTACATATACATTCCTATTAAATGCTTGCTGCATAGAAGAATTGAAATGAATGGGAGAAACCATAAAAGAAAACAAAACAAAATATAATAAAAACAAAATCTTTTGTTTCTATCTGCAATCCAATTCCATAGTTCTTTCTCTGAATGTGCAAGATATTTGGCCTCAAAGGTTCATTGGAAATTTTTTAACTCTATGCATTTCAATGAAGTACTAAGTCTACCAGAAAAATTACTCATACACTATGGTTGTTGCAGTATAAAAAATTCTCCTGGTTCTGCTCCTTTCAACTCAGCATCAGTTCATGTGTCTTTCCAGGTCTCTCTGAAGCCTTCCTGTTCATTGTTTCTCATAGTACAGTAGTATTCCATTACATTTATATATCAAAACTTGTACAGACATTCCCGAATTGATGGGCATCCTCTTGATTTCCAGTTTTTCACCATCAAAAAGAGAGTTGCTATTAATATTTTTGTACATGTGGGAGTCTTTCCCATTTCTATGATCTCCTTGGGACACAGTCCCAGAAGCAATATTGGTGAATCAAAGGGTATGCAAATTTTTGTGGCCCTTTGGGCATAGTTCCAAACTGCTTTCCAGAACGGTTTGATAAGCTCATAGCTTCACCAATAATGAATTAGTGTTCCAACTCTCTCACATCTTCTCCAACGTTTATCATCTTCCTGTTTTGTCATGTTAGCCAATTTGATAGGTGTGATGTAGTACCTCAGAGTTGTTTTGATTTGCATCTCTAATCAATAGTGATTCTTCTCTAAGAATTTGGATGCGATACCACTTGGAGCATATATGCTCAGTAATGAAATTGCTTCACTGTCTATGGTGTCTTTTAGCAGGATGTAGATGCCTTCCTTATCTCTTTTGATTAGATATATTTCTGCTTTTGCTTTGTCTGAGATTAGGATTGCTATCCCTGCTTTTCTTACATCAGTTGAAGTATAATATATTCTGCTCCAACCTTTTACCTTTACCCTGTGTGTATTGTCCTGTTTCAAATGTGTTTCTTGTAAAGAACATATTGTTGGATTATGGCTTTTAATCCATTCTGATATCCTTCTTTGTTTTATGAGAGAGTTCATTCCATTCACACTCACAGTTGTGATTATTATCAGTGTCTTTTTCTCTATTCCCTTTCCCCTTATTTTTGGTTTAATTCTCCTTTTTTCCTCTCCACAAAAGAATTTCAATTTTTGACCACCACCTCCCTCAGTCTTCCCTCCCTTCTTTCAATCCCCCTCACTTTTAACCCCACTTTGCCCTACTACTTCTCCCCTCTTTTTTATCCTCCCCTCCCTTTTCTTTCCCCCTTCCCCTCCTAAAGCCTATAGAGCTAGGTTTATTTCTATACTTAATTGAGATTGTTCTTCCCTCCTTCAATTCAGATGAGAGAACCTCTGAAACTATGCTTATCTCCCTCCACTCTTTCCCTCTTTTGTAATATATTTTTGTGCCTCTTCTTTCAATAGAATTTATTTTTTTCTTCTTCCTCCCTTTCACATATCCCATTACAATCCCTTGGCACCCTTAAATCACATTTGTTATCATCACATCATTTAATCTATACCCAGTCCAGTATACCAGGATATATACCTAGTATATTCCTTTTAAATATCATAATAAATATACAATTCTCAAGATTGACAAGTATCATGTTCCCTTATAGGGATTTAAACAGTTTATCTATATTGAATACAAAGTTTGTTTTTGTCTGTTCATCTTTTTAGGCCTCTCTTGAGAACCGCATTTGAAGATTGAATTTTCTATTAAGGCCCAGTCTTTTCAAAAGGAAGGTCTAGAAATTCCTTATTTCACTGAATATCTATCTCTTTCCCTGAAATATTACACTCAAATTCTCTGGGTAATTAATCTTTGATTTTAGTCCCAGCTCTGTTTCTTTATGGAATATTGAATTCCATTTCCTTCAATCTTTCAATGTAGAAGCTGCAAGGCTCTGTGTGATTCTGATTGTAGCTCCTCAGTATTTGAATAGTTTCTTTCTGGCTGCCTGCAGTATTTTCTCATTCACTTGACAGTTTTGGAATTTGGCAATGGTATTCCTTGGTGTTTTCAGTTTGGGATCCCTTACAGGAGGTGAATGGTGGTTCTTTTGATGACTATTTTGCCCTCTGGATCTAGGACTTCTGGGCAATTTTCTTTGATGATTTCTTGGATGATACCATCCAGGCTCTTTTCTTCATCCTTGCTTTCTGGTAGAATAATATTCCTTAGATTTCCTCTCCTGGATTTGTTTTCCAGGTGAGTTGTTTTTCTAATTAGATGCTTTATATATTTTTCTTTTTTTATCCTTTAGATTAAGTTTGAATGATTCTTGATGTATCATTGATTCACATAACCAAATGTAATTTTTATAAAATTGTTTTCTTCAGTTAACTTTTACATCTCCTTTTCCACCTGTCCAATTGTTCTTTTTTAATTAAATTTATTTATTTAACTTTTAACATTCATTTTCACAAAAATTTGGGTTATTAATTTTCTCCCCATTTCTCCCTTCCCCCCACCCCAAAACATCAAGCATTCTAATTGCCCCTATCACCAATCTGCTCTCTCTTCTAAAATCCTTCCCTTTCCTTATCCCCATCTTCTCTTCTGTCCTGTAGGGCCAGGCAAATTTCTATACCCCATTACGTGTATTTGTTATTTCCTAGTAGGAAGAACAGTACTTGACATTTCTTCCTAAAATTTTGAGTTCCAACTTCTCTTCATCCTTTCCTCCCCACCCATTCCCTATGGGAAGAAAGCAATTCAATATAGGCCATATCTGTGTAGTTGTGCAAATGACTTCCATAATAGTCGTGTTGTGTAAGACTGATTATATTTCCCTCCATCCTATTCTGGCCCCCATTGCTTCTATTCTCTCTTTTGATCCTGTCCCTCCCCAAGAGTGTTAACTTCAAATTGCTCCATCCTCCCCTTGTCCTCCACTTGATCATCCTTCTCCCCCACTTTCCTGTATTGTAAGGTAGGTTTTCATTCCAAAATGAGTGTGCATTTTATTTCTTCCTTTAGTTGAATGTGATGAGAGTAAACTTCACGTTTTTCTCTCACCTCCCCTCTTTTTCCTTCCACTAAAGAGTCTTTTGCTTACCTCTTTTATGAGAGATAATTTGCCCCATTCCATTCCTCCCTTTCTCCTCCCAATATATTTCTCTCACAGTGCTCAATTTCATTTTTTAAAGACATGATCCCATCCTATTCAATTCACTCTGTGCTCTGTCTCTCTTTGTGTATGTGTGTGTGTGTGTGTGTGTGTGTGTGTAATCCCACCAACTACCCAGATACTGAAAAGTTTCAAGAGTTATAGTAAACAGTTCAACTTTAATAAGTCCCTTATGACTCTCTTTGCTGTTTACCTTTTCATGCTTCTTTTCATTCTTATGTTTGAAAGTCAAATTTTCTTTTCAGCTCTGGTCTTTTCATGAAGAATGCTTGAAAGTCGTCTATTCCCTTGAAAGACCATGTTTTCCCCATGAAGCATTATATTTAGTTTTTCTGAGTAGGTGATTCGTGGTTTTAGTCCTAGTTCCTTTGACTCCTGGAATATCCTATTCCAAGTCCGTTGATCCCTTCTTGTAGAAGCTGCTAGATCTTGAGTTATCCAGATTATATTTCCACAATACTTGAATTATTTCTTTCTAGCTGCTTGAAATATTTTCTACTTGACCAGGGAACTCTGGAATTTGGCCACAGTATTCCTAGGAGTTTCTCTTTTTGGATCTCTTTCAGGTGGTGAATGGTGAATTCCTTGAATACTTATTTTGCCCTCTGGTTCTAGAACATCAGGCATCAGGCTAGTTTTCCTTGATAACTTCATGAAAGATGATGTCTAGGCTCTTTTTTGATCATGGCTTTCAGGTAGTCCCATAATTTTTAAATTGTCTCTTCTGGATCTGTTTTCCAGGTCAGTTGTTTTTGTAATGAAGTATTTCACATTATTTTCCATTTTTTCATTCTTTTGGTTTGTTTTGTGATTTCTTGGTTTCTCAGAAAGTCATTCGCCTTCATCTGTTCCATTCTAATTTTTAAAGAACTATTTTCTTCAGTGAGCTTTTCGACCTCCTTTTCCATTTGGCTAATTCTGCTTTTGAAAGCATTCTTCTCCTCATTGGCTTTTTGAACCTCTTTTGCCAATTGAGTTAGCCTATTTTTCAAGGTGTTATTTTCTTCAGCATTTTTTCAGGTCTCCTTTAGCAAGATGTTGACCTACTTTTCATGCTTTTTTTGCATCTCTTTCTTTTCCCAGTTTTTCCTCCACCTCTCTAACT
>CM053770.1:467017921-467029379 GCA_028658325.1 Potorous gilbertii
TTTTGAGCTCTTCCATGACCTGAGCCCACTGAATATTTATTTTGGATGTTTGGGATACATAAGCGTTGACATCTATGTCTTTCCCTGATGGTAAGCATTGTTCTTTCTCATCTGAAAAGATGGAAGGAGATATTTGTTCACCAAGAAAGTAACCTTCTATGGTCTTATTTTTTTTCCCCTTTTCTTGGCATTTTTTCAGCCAGTTACTTGACTTCTCAGTTTCCTCTCCATACCCACCTGGCCTCCAGATACACCCAACTAGTGCCTGGGGGCTGAGATTCAAATGCTGTTCCACAGCCTCAGAGCTTTTGGCAGGGGTAGGGCTGCTATTCAGTGTGAGATTAAGTTCAGGTGCTCAGGTGGGGAGCAGGGCTTCCACACACAGGGCTCAGTTCTCTCAGGAGGTTTACGTGTTAACTTTCAAAAATGGATCCGAGTTCCTTTCTGTGTTGGGAGCCCCTGTCTGCTGCTGCCTCTGCTGCTGCCTCCCGAGGGGGCCTGTGTTATGGAGACTCCCAGCTCCCCTCTTGGCAAGCTGAAAAGACCCTCTCACTGACCTTTGGTGCCTTTGGTTTGAGGGACCTGCGTGGCTGCTGGAGATTCTGTCCCTGAAGCCTTCTCAGATCTGCTTCCCTTGGTGCTGCATGGCCAAGGCAGGGCTGGGCTCCACTCTGGGTCCGGTGCATGATGGACCTTTTGTGTCAGTTTTTTCAGATCTCTCTGGGACAGATATCTCCTCCACTCTATTGTTCTGTGACTTCTACTGCATCGAGTTTGTTGGGAGTTCTTCTTTACAGGTATTTTATGAGCTGTGAGTTAGGAGCTAGCATATCTATATCTTCCTACTATGCCATCTTGGCTCTTCCCTGCAATTGTTCCTTTTAAGGAGTTCTCTTCTCCAGTTAGGTTTTGTACTTCCCTTTCCATTTGTCCAACTGTCCTTTTATGTTCTTCTGTGATTTCTTTTTTTCATTTTTTTTGAAACCATTGGTCAATTTTTTTTTTTTTTGCTTTTTTGTATTTCTCTAATTTGGCTTTTAAAATTCCTTCCTGAGGGATTTTCGAACCCAGAAGCCAAGATAGTGGAGTGATTGGCAATTGCTATTTCCCTCCTCTTGTTGACCTTGACAAGCCCAGAGAATATCTCCCCAGAAGAAACCCTAGAACAGTGGGAGCAGAAGGAGTAAAGAGATTCTCAGCTCTTGAGTTCTAGAAAGATCGCTAAGGAGGGTTCCTCTTGCTGTGGCCAAAGGTGAGCAGTGAAAGATCAGAGTTGCCCCAGACAACTCCACCTCAACAAACCAGGAGATTGTAAACCCCAGGGGTGTGAAGCCAGTAACTGTCAATACTAGGATACCAGGCATGCTTCAGCACCCCAGTGGAATTGGGAAGACACTAGTACAGACAGTAGAGCTTGTTATTTTCTAGCTCAGTAAAGGATCCTCTGGCATTCAGACCATTCCTGTCCCACAATTAAGGAACTAGCTCCAGGGTAACTGCAGGGAAAACCCAAGAAAACCTCCTCTGATCTTTGCTTTCAAATATCAGCCTGTTCAGGTCTAGGTAAGCTGAATCAATTTACTTTATAGTGGAAAGGACCAGAGGCTACAACACACAAAGCTTCAAATTTTAGGCACAAGAACTATGGGACAGAGTTTCCTGTGAGACACACGCAGAGACATACTTTAAAAGCCAGGAAAAAGGTAAGAAAAAAACCAGAAAAGAAAAGACCATAGAATTTTTCTAAAGTGACAAGGACCAAATCACAAACATCAAAGAGGTCAGCATTGAGAGTGTACAACCATCTGAAAATTCAGAAGAGACTATAAACTGGTCTGAAGCACAAAGAGCATCCTTGGAAGAGCTCTGGAAGGATTTTAAAACCCAAATTACAGAAATAGAAGAAAACTGGCCAATGGTTTTAAAAATATGAAAAAGAATTCGCTGAAGAGGACAGCTCTTTGAAAAGCGAAATTGGACAAATGGAAAGTACAAAACACAACTGGTAAAAATAACTCCTTAAAAGGAACAACCGGATAGATAGGAAAAGAGATACAAAAAATAACTGAAGGAAACAACTCTATAAAAATAGAATTGGGCAAGTAGAAGTTAATGAATATATAAGACAATAAGAATTAGTCAAACAGAATCTAAAGAATGAAAAGGTAGAAGAAAGGGTAAAATAGCTAATTGGAAAACAACTGACCTAGAAAACAGATCCAGGAAAGAAAATATAAGAATTATTGGCCTATCAGAAGTCATGATGAAAAAAAAGAGCTTGGACAATATCATCCAAGAAATTGTCAAGAAAAAATTTCCAAAAGTGTCAGAACAAGGGGCAAATAGTCATCGAAAGAAATCACCATTCAACTCTTGAAAGGAACCCCAAACTAAAAACAGCAAGGAATATATTTCCAAAATTCCAGGACTTTCAAATGAAGGAAAAAATACTGCAGGCAGTCAGAAAGAAAAAATTCAAATATTGAGAAGCTACAGTCAGGACCACACAGGACCTTGCAGCTTCTACACTGAAAGATTAAAGGAATTGGAATACAATATTCCATTAGGCAAAGGATCTGGGACTACAACTAAAGATTAATTATTCAGCAAACTTGAGCCTAATATTTCAGGCAAGGAGATGGACATTCAATGAAATAAGAGATTTCCAGACTTTCCTGATGAAAAGACCAGAACTCAACAGAAAATTTGATCTTCAAATGCAGATTTCAAGAGAAACATAAAAGGTAAACAGGGGGAAAAGAAAATAAACTTGATACACAATATGGGCAAATTGTTTGCATCCCTATAAGGGAAGGTGATGCTAGTTAATCTTGAGAACTGTATATTTATTAGGAATTGTGAAAGGGATATAGATAGATAGTCTGTGTATAAACAAAATGTTGTGAGGATAACAAAAACGATTTAAGGGTGCCAAGAGATTGTAATGGGTGATGTGAAAAGGAGGAGGTAGAAAAACAGGAAGAGGCACAAAAATGGGAGGGAGATGAGTATTATTTGAGAGGTATTCTCATCTGATTGGATTCAAAGAGGGTACAACAAACTCATTTAAATACAGAAATACAATAAGCTCTATAGGCAGTAGGAGGGGAAGGGGGAAAGTAAAGGGAAGGGAGACCAAAAGAGAGCAAAAAGTAGTAGGGGCAAAGGGGATTAAAAGGAGGACTGAAAGAAGGAGGGGGAGACTGAGGGAGGTGGTAGTCAAAAATTAAACTCTATTGTGGAGGGGAAGGGAGAAGGGAGAACCCAAATCATAAACGAGGGGAAAGGGAATGGAGAGAAAGACAAAGACAGTAATCATAATGGTGATTGTGAATGGGATGAATTCTCTCACAAAATGGAGAAACGTAGCAGAATGTATAAAAAAATTAGCCAACTATATTTTGTTTACAAGAAACACATTTGAAAAAGGACAAGACACACAGAGTAAAGGTAGAAGACTGCAGTAGAATATATTGTCCTTCAACTGATGTAAGAAAAGCAGGGAGAGCCTTCCTAATCTCAGACAGAGCAAAAGCAGGAATAGATCTAATTAAAAGAGATAAGGAAGGAAGCTGTATCCTGCTAAAAGACACCATAGACAATGATGCAATTTCATTACTAAACATGTATGCTTCAAATGGTATAACATCCACATTCTTAGAGGAGAATTTTAGGGAATTTCAGGAAGAAATAGACAGTAAAACTGTACTACAGAGGGACCTCAACCTTCCCCTCTCTGAACTTGATAACTGTAACCACAAAATGAACAAGAAAGAAGTTAAGAAGGTGAATAGAACTCTGGACAAAGGATACAGGATAGAGAATTTTTCTGGAGAAAATTGAATGGGAATAGAAAGGAAAACAAGTTTTTCTCAGCAGTTCATGACATATATACAAAAATTGACCATGTGCTAGGTCATAAATATCTCACAATGTGGGGTAGCAAAGCAGAGATAGTCAATGCATTCTTCTCAGATCATACTACAATAAAACTTATATGCAATCAAAGGCCATGGGAACATAAACCAACATAATTGGAAACTTATCTTAAAGAATGAGTGGGTTAAATAACAAATTATAGAATCAACAACTTCATTCAAGTGAATGACAATAATGAGACAACCTACCAAATTTTATGCGTTATTGAAAAAGCAGTTCTTAGGAGAAATTTTATATCTTTGAGTAACTACATGAATAAAACAGAGAAAGAGGAGATCAATGAATTGAGCACAAGGCTGAAAAAAACTCGAAAAAGAACAAATTGAAAAGCCTGAAGTAAATATGGAATTAGAAATTAGATTAAAAATCAAAGGAGAGATTACTAAAATTGAAATTAAGAAAACTAATGAACTAATAAATAAAATGAGGAACTGGTTTTATGAAAAAAAGAACAAATTTTTAAAACCTTTGGTCAATTTCATTCAAAAAAAGAATGATGAAAACCAAATTGCAATTATCAAAAAGGAAAGGGGGGAACTCACCTACAATGAGAAAGAAAATAAAACAATGATAAGAAATTACTTTGCCCAACTCTATGCCCATAAATTCTACAATCTAAATGAGACAGATGATTATTTTAAAAGATATAAATTGCTCAGATTAACAGAAGAGGATGTTGAATACTTAAATAACTCCATCTCAGAAAAAGAAATTGAAGAAGTCATCACCAATTCCCTAGTAAGACATCTCCAGGACAAGGTGGATTCACAAGTGAATTCTACCAAATGTTTACAGAACATTTAATTACAATATTATATAGACTATTTGGGAAAATTAGGGAAGAAGGAGTACTCCCAAATTCTTTTTTATGATGCACATATGGTTTTGATAACTAAACCAGGAAGACTTAAAACAGAGAAAGGAAATTATACACCAATTTCTCTAAAGAATTTAGATGCAAAAATTTTAAATGAGATTTTAGCAAAAAGAATACAGCAACTCATCTGGAGAATAATACATTATGATCAGGTAAGATTTATGCCAGTAATGCAGGGCTGGTTCAATATAGGAAAACTAATAACATTATTGAGAACATCAACAACAAAACTAACAGAAACCAAATGATTATTTCAATAGATGCAGAAAAAGCTTTTGACAAAATACAACCCCCATTCCTACTGAAAACACTGGAGAACATAGGAATAAATGTAACTTTACATAAAATAATAAGTGGAGGCGGAGCCAAGATGGTGGAGTGAGAGCAACGATTCACTTAAGCTCTCAGACAAACTCCTTCAGATACCTCTGAAAGGAGAATCTGACCAAATTTTGGAGTTGTAGAATCCAGTGGGAGACAGACTGTGATGGATTTGGAGCCCAGGTTGGACTGGAAGGTCCACGGGAAGGTTCTGTTCCATGGGGGTGAACCCCCAGCACACAGGGCAGCGTGGCCAGTGCAGTGGAGTGGAAGGGACCCGAGAAACCTCAGAGTGGTGGGCAGAACCAGCGGAGGGGCATTGAGGGCAGGAGACAAGCTGAACCAAACCAGTGAGAGCTGCTGAGCGCCAGATATCAGCACAAAGATTAAACTTTGGGAAGTCACCTACTTGAACTTCTGGGAGTCAGGATGGTGGAGTGATCAGTAAATGCTCTCTCTTCCCCCCTTGATGACCATGAAAGAACCATAAAATATTTACCCAGAAAAATCCTGGATCAATGGAAACAGCAAATGGGCTAATACTAGTCTCATAACACCTGAGGCTAGGAAAGTAGCTAAAGGGGATTCTTCCTATTGAGGTGGAGGCAAACTGGAACCACAGAGGACCCAGGGCAGAGAAAACACTAGGATTCAGGCAAGCCTCAATGCCAAGAGAGGAGCCCCAGGAAGGGTGGGAACATGCATTAGCATCTAGGCATGCCTCAGATCTCCAGGGGAATCAGAAAGACAGTAGGGCAGCTGGGATCATCAGACCCTGATCTTGCCTTTATCTCAGTTCAGCTGAGGAGATCTCCTGTTACCAGACCACTCCTCCCCAACACTTAAACTAACCCAAGGGCTGATCAGGGAAACACAAAACAAAAACCTGCTTTTAGCATAAAATAATAAGCGGTATCTACTTAAAACCTTCAGTAAGAATTATATGCAATGGGGATAAGCTATATGCCTTTCCAGCAAGATCAGGGGTGAATCAAGGTTGTCCACACAAATCTTCTGCATTTCTATATATGACTAAGAAGGTCTAACAGCAAGAGAAAGAAAGAGAAATCCCATTTACAGCTATGGTAGACACTACAAGATATTTGGGAGTCTACCTGCCAAACAAACCCATGGCCGATATGAACACAATCACAAAACCCTTTTCGCAGAAATAAAGTCAGATCTAAGCAAGTGAAAATACATCAGTTGCTTGTTGGTGGGCTGAGTCAATATAATGACAATGACATTTCTGTCTAAATTAATTTGCTTATTCAGTGCCATATCAATCAAACTATGAGATGATTCTTTTGTAGAGTTAGAAAAAAATACAAAAATTCATCTGGAAGGAGAAAAGGTCCAGAATCAATGGAACTAATGAAAAGAAATGCTAGGAAAGGTGGCTTAGCTCTACAAGATTTCAAAATATATCATAAAGTAACAATTATCAAAACAACTTGGTATTGGATAAGAGACAGAAGGGTAGACCACTGGAATAGATTAGGTACCCAAGACACAGTAGTCAATGAATATTAGCAATCTACTGTTTGATAAACCCAAGGTCCCCAGCTTCTGGGATAAGAATGCACAGTTCAACAAAAATTGCTGGGAAAACTGGATTACAGTGTGGTAGAAACTAGGCATAGACCAATGCCTGACACTATACACAAGAATAAAGTAACAATGAGTAAATGATCTAGGAACAAAAATTGATATTCTAAACAAATCAGTGGAGCAAGGAATGGTGTATTTATCAGATTTATGGAGAAGGGAATAATTTGTGACTAAACAAGAGTCAGAAAACATTATGAAGTGTAAAATGAATAATGTTGATTCTATTAAATTGAAAAATTTTCTCACAACCAAATCCAATGCAGCCAAGATTAGAGAGAAGCAGAAAACTGGGAAAGAATTTTTGTAACTACTATCTGTAACAAAGGCCTCATTTCTGAAACATATAGAGAATGGGGTCAAATGTACAAGGACAAGTCATTCCTCAATTGACAAAAGGTCAAAGGATATGAATAGGCAGTTTTCAGAGGAAGAAACCAAAGCTATCTATAGTCACATGAAAAAAATGCTCTAAATCACTAGTTAGTAGAGATGCAAATCAAAATAACTCTGAGATACCACATCACATCTGTCAGATTGGTTAACATGACAAAACAGAAAGGTAATAAATGTTGGAGAGGATGTGGGAGAGTTGAAACACTAATGCATTGTTGGTGGAGCTGTGAGATTATTCAACCATTCTAGAGAGCAAGATGGAAATATGCCCAAAGGGCTACAAAAAATTTGCATACCTTTTGATCTCTAGGACTGTATCCCCAATAAATTATAAAAAAGGGAAAGGGTCCCACATGTACAAAAATATTTATAGCCACGCTCTTTGTGGTGGCCAAAACTGGAAATCAAGGGGATGCCCATCAATTGGGGAATGGCTGAATAAAATGTGTTATATGAATGTAATGGAATACTATTTTGCTATAAGAAATGATGAACAGGAACACTTCAGAGAGGCCTGGAAAGACATATTTTTTCATGTTTGTTTATTTTTAGTTTTCAACATGCATTTCCACAAAATTTTGAGTTCCAAATTTTCTCCCCATCTCTCCCCTCCCCCCACCTAAAACACTGAGCATTCTGATTATCTCTTTCCCCATTCTGCCCTCCCTTCTAACAACCCACCCTTCCCTTGTCCCCATCTTCTCTCTTGTCTTGTAGGGCAAAATAAATTTCTATACCCCATTACCTGTATTTCTTATTTCCCAGTAGTATGCAAAAACAATCCTCAACACTTGATCCTAAAATTTTGTGTTCCATCTTCTCTTCCTTCCTCTCTCCCCACCCATACTCACTGAGAAGGTAAGCAATTGAATATAGACTATATATGTGTAGTTTTACAAATGACTTCCATAATAGCCATATCGTGTACAACTAACTATATATCCTTGAATCCTGTCCTGCCTCCCCATTTCTTCTATTGCCTCTTTTGACCTGGTCCCTCTCCAAGAGCATCTACTTCTAATTGCTCCCTCCTCCCATTTGCCCTCCCATCATCACCCCCATCCCTGCTCATTCTCTTCTCACTTACTTTCATGTAGCGTAAGAGGCTTTCCTACCAAATTGAGTGTGTGTTATTCCTTCCTGTAGCCATATGTGATGAGAGTAACCTTCACTTTTTTCCTTTCACCTCTCCACTTTTCCCCACCATTGAAAAAGCTTTTTCTTGCCTCTTCTATGAGAGATAATTCTCCCCATTCCATTTCTCCCTTTCTCCTCCCAATATATTCCTCCCTCACCCCTTAATTTTATTTTTTTATATATGATCCTTTCCTATTCAACTCATCCTGTGCTCTCTGTCTCTCTCTCAGTGTCTATCTCTGTCTCTCTTTCTTTCTCTCTCTCTCTCCACACACACACACACACACACACACACACACAAATAAATATATTACACGTGTCTGTGTGTGTGTGTAATTCCGCCAACTACATAGAAAGTGAGAAAAGTTTCAAGGGTTACATATATTATCTTTCCATGTAGGAATTAAACAGTTCAAATTTAGTTAAGTTTATGATTTCCCTTTTCTGTTTACCAATTCATGAGTCTCTTGATTCTTGTGCTTGAAAGTCAAATTTTCTTTTCAGATCTGATTTTTTCATCAACAAAGTCCTGTATTTCATTGAAGGACCATTTTTTCTCCTGAAGTAGTACACTCAGTTTTGTTGGGCAGGTGATTCTTGGTTTTATTCCTAGCTCCTTTGACTTCTGGAATGTCATGTTCTGCTCCCTTCACTTCCTTAATGTAGAATCTGCTAGATCTTGTGTTATCCTGATTGTATTTCCACAATAGTTGAATTGTTTCTTTCTAGGTGCTTGCAATATTTTCTCCTTGACCTGGGAACTCTGGAATTTGGGTACAATATTTCTAGATGTTTCTCATTTTTGGAGCTCTTTCAGGAGGAGATCGGTGAATTCTTTCAAAATTTTTCCCTTCTGGTTCTAGAGTATCATGGCAGTTTTCCTTGATAATTTCATGAAAGATGATGTCTAGGATCTACTTTTGATCAAGGCTTTCAGGTAATTCTCCAATTTTTCAATTGTCCCTCCTGGATCTATATTCCAGGTCAGTTATTTTTTTCAATGAGATATTTCACATTATTTTCTATTTTTTTTATTGTTTTGGTTTTGTTTCATAATTTATTTGTTTCTCATAAAGTCATTAACTTCCATCTGCTCCATTCTAATTTTTAAAGAGCTATTTTCTTTTGTGAACTCTTCAGTGAGGTTTTGAACCTCCTCTTCCAGTTGGCCAATTCTGCTCCTTAAGGCTCTCTTCTCCTCGTTGGCTTTTTGGATCTCTTTTGCCAATTGAGTTTGTCTATTTTTAAAGTTGTTAATTTCTTTGTATTTTTTGAGTCTTCTTTAGCAAGCTGTTGACTCACTTTTCATGATTTTCCTACATTGCTCCCATTTCTTTTCCCAATTTTTCCTCCATCTCTCTTATTTGATTTTCAAAGTCCTTTCTGAACTCTTCTATGGCCTGAGATCATTGCATATTTATTTTGGAGGTTTTGGAAGCCTTGAATTCCTCTGAAGCTATGCAGTGTACTTCCTCATCTGAAAGAATGGAAGAAAATACCTGTTCACAAAGAAAATAACCTTCTACAGTCTCATTTTTTTCTCTTTTTTGGGCATTTTCCCAGTCAATTGTTTGACTTCTTAGTCCCTTGACAAGACGAGGGTATACTCTGGGAACCTGTAATTTCTCAGTTCCTCCAAGGTGGCACAATCAAAGGGCCTGTGCACTGGCCTGGGAGCAACCAAAAACTTCTCTGTCCAGAGTCTGAGACTAGTAGAATTCCCTCTCCACCACTGCCTCCAGCTCTGTCAGTGCTCCTCCTCCTCACTCCTGTGCCAGGCTTGTGGCTGAGATTCAGATCAGCAGCTCAAGTCCCCCAGTACCTTTAGGTGGAGGGTATGGCAGCCACTCATACCTGAGACCCAGATCATTGGCTCTATTCCCCCAGGGGATTTAGTTTGGAGGGCTTCCCAAATGGATGCTGCTGTCACTGCTGCTGCTGCTGCTGCTGCCACCCCTCCACCTCCTGGGATTAGGGCTAGAGGAGGATCCTGCTCCCTTGTCACCATTGTGAAAAAGCTTTCTCACTGACATTTGAAGTTGCCTTTGGTGTTCATGGGTTGAAGAATCTCAGAATTGCCACTGTTGCTGGGGATACTGCCTCTGAGTGCTGTTCCTGTCCTGCTCTTCCCAGTGCTGGCAGTCAAGGTTGGACTGTGCTATGCTCTGTGCCCCGTTCAATAGAACCTTTTCTGTCTGCCTTCCAGGCTACTTTGGGCTGGAATTCTCTTTTACTCTGTCGTTCTGTGGCTTCTGTTGCTCTATAATTTCTTGCAACTCATTTTTTACAGGTATTTTATGGGTTGTGGGGGAAGAGCTAGAATATATGCATCTTTCTACTCTGCTACCATGGCTCTGCTTTCCCTGGAAAGACATATATGAACTGATGCTGAGCAAAAGGAGTAGAATCAGGACAACTTTATACACAGCCACAACCAGTGTCTAAAGATTTTTTCTGATAGACTTAGAACTTCATTGCAGTGCAAGGACTTAAAAATTTCCCAGTGGTCTCTTAATGCAAAATGCCTTCCACATCCACAGAAAGAACTGTGGAATTCAATCACAGAATGTACCTGATCATTTTCTTTTGTATTAAATTTTGGGTGTTTTATACTTTCTCCCATTCATTTTAACTCTTCTGTGCAATGTGACTAAGGTAAAAATGTATTTAATAGGAATGTATGTGGAGAAGCTATATACAATTATATGCCATCTCAGGGAGGGAGGCGGGAAAGAGAGGAGATGGAGGGAGGGAGGGGGAAAATCTAATTTATATGGAAGTGATTGTAGAACACTAAAAACAAATAAAATAATTAAAAAAATAAAATCCTTCCTGACCTCTTACAAGGAGGCTTTTTGTCCTTCAGAGTAGTTAATATTCCCTTCTGAAGTTTCAGATGGCAGTATAGTCTCAATGCTTACCTCTTTGGTATTCATGTTTTGGTCTTTGTCCCCATAGAAAGATTCCATGTTTTTTTTTTCTTTTGTGCTTTGCTTCTTACTCATGATAATCACTCTTTTCCTGACTTTTAAAATAGATCTCTGCATCTGGGGCACAAGGAGCTCTGCCCCACACTTTTTTAAAAAAATTTATTTATTTATTTATTTTTAAATGTTCTACAATCACTTCCTTAAAATTAAGATTTTTATCCCTCCCCCACACCTTCCCCCCCCTACCCCC
>CM053770.1:467029879-467049030 GCA_028658325.1 Potorous gilbertii
TACCCAGCAAAACTGAGTATAATACTTCAGGGGAAAATATGGTCTTTCAGTGAAGTAGAGGACTTTCAAGCATTCTTGATGAAAGACAAGAGCTGAAAAGAAAATTTGACCTTCAAAAACAAGAATGAGAAGAAGCATGAAAAAATAAACAGCAAAGAGAAGTCATAAGGGACTTACCAAAGTTGAACTGTTTACATTCCTCCATGGAAAGACAATATTTGTAACTCTTGAAACTTTTCAGTATATGGGTACTTGGTGGGATTGCACACACACACACACACACACACACACACACACACACACATGCACACGCACGCACACACACACACACAGAGACAGAGAGCACAGAGTGAATTGACTAGGATGGGATCATAACTTAAAAGAAATCAAGGTAAACAGTGAGAGTGAAATGTATTGGAAGGAGAGAGGGTGAAATAGAATGGGGTATATTATCTCTCATAGAAGAGGCAAGCAGGAGACTTTTTTAGTGGAAGGAAAAAGAAGAGAGCTGAGAAAAAAAACCAATGAAGTTTACTCTCATCACATTCGACTAAAGGAAGGAATAAAATGCACACTCATTTTGGTATGAAAACCTATCTTACAATACAGGAAAGTGGGGGAGAAAGAGATAAGCAGGGTTTGGGGGATGATGGAAGGGAGGGCAATGGGAAGAGGGAGCAATTTGAAGTCAACACTCTTGGGGAGGGACAGCATAAAAAGAGGGAATAGCAACAATGAGGGGCAGGATAGGATGGAGGGAAATATAGTTAGTCTTACACAACACGACAATTATGGTTGTCATTTGCAAAACTACACAGTTATGGCCTATATTGAATTGCCTGCCTTCCCAAAGGGAATGGGTGGGGAGGGAGGGATGGGGAGAAGTTGGAACTCAAAGTTTTAGAAACAACTGTCGAATATTGTTCTTGCTACTAGGGAATAAGAGATACAGGTAATGGGGAATAGAAAGTTATCTGGCCCTACAGGACAAAATAGAAGATGGGGACAAGAGAAAGGAGAGATGATAGAAGAGAGGACAGATTGGTGATAGGGAAAATTAGAATGCTTGGTGTATTGGGGAGGGGGTGGGGACACATCGGGAGAAAATTTGGAACCCAAAATTTTGTGAAAATGAATGTAAAAAGTTAAGCAAATAAATTTATATTAAAAAAAAAGTGATATAAAAGTTACAAGTATCATCTTCCCATGTAGGGAAGTAAACAGTTTAGACTTATTGAATACTTTTTTTTTTTTTACTTTCCTATTTATCTCTTTATCTTCTTTTGATTCTTGTATTTTGAGACCAAAATTTCTTTTGATTTCTGGTAATTTCATCAGGAAAGCTTAAAAGCGCATTATTTCATTGACTATCGATTGTGTCATTGGGTAACTGATTCTTGCTTGTAATCTAAGCTCCTTTGCCTTTTGGAATATCATTTTCCACTCCTCTATTGCTTTAATGTGTAAGGTGCTAAATACTGTGAAACCCTGACTGTGTCTCCTTTATATTTGCTTTTTTTTTTCTGGTTGCTCAGAGTAGTTTTCCCTTGTCCTGATAATTCTGAAATTTGGCTACATTATTCCTTAAAGTTTTCATTTTAGGATCTGTTTCAGGAAGTGTTTAGTGGTTTTATTTAATGACCATTTTACTCTTTAATTCAATGATAGTAGGACAGCTTTCCTTCATAATTTCTTGAAAGATATTGTACAGGCTCTTTTTTTGTTTTGGATCATGACTTTCAGATGTTCTAATAATTTTTAAGTTAGCACTACTGAACCTACTTTTCAGGTCATTTTTTCTTTTCAATGAGGTATTTTATATATTTTTTTAATTATTTTAGTTTTGTTTGACTGATTCTTCATGTCTCATAGAATCATTAGCTTTTACTTGCCCAGTTCTATTTAAGGAATTATTTTCTTCAGGTAGCTTTTGTAAATCCTTTTTCATTTGACCATTTCTACTTTATAAGGGGTTGCTTGTTTTAATGTCTTTTTCTTTTCCAATTCAATCAGTTCTGTTTTTTAGGGAATTGCTTTTTTCAATCAATTTTTGTCCTTCCTTTTACAAGCTGTTGGCTTTTTTCTCCTTAATTCTCATAGACCTCTCATTTCTTTTCTCAATTTTTCTTCTCCTCTGCTATTTGTTTAAAAAAAAAAAACTTTTTGAGCACTTCCAAGAAGGCTTTTTGGTCTTTGGATAAATTCATATTCCACATTGTTTTCATACATAGGCATTGTGACATGGTTTTCCTCTTCTGAGTTTGTGTTTGTACCTTCCCTCTCACCACTGTAACTTTCTATAGTCAAGACACTTCTTAGAAATTTTTGCTCCTTTTTTGCCTATTTCATGATTTAAAAAGTGAACCTGGCTTCTGGGATACAGGGGTTCTTGTCTAAAACATCTCTCACTGGGGACCAGGGGCCTTGTCACTGACTTTATGCACTGAGCCTCAAGTGTTGGCAGTTTGCTCACTGTACTGCGTGGTCAGTGCTAGTCATGTCTATTGTGCCATAGTTTCCCTGACAAGGAATTTAACTTCTGCACTGTGAATGGAAGCCTCATACATGGCCTGCTGTGCTATTAACCTGCTGAGCCAGGACCAAGGGTGCTGGGTTTCTGATCTATTCTGTGGCTAAAGTCTTCCTGTTAACTTTCCTGGACACTGTTCTGGATTGTGCTTCCCTTTTACCCAATTTAGATAGACATTTCCTGAAGTCTTTCTAAGTTATCTTAAGGTAGAAAGTTGTTTCATTTAGTCTTTGTGTAGGTTTTGTCAATCCAGAAACTGTTTAGAGGCTAAATTTAATGATGTTTCTGACGGTAACTGGTGAGAGTTCAGGCAATTTCCTGACTTTTCCCTACCATCTTGGCTATGCTTATGTTGTTTCCATTAATTTGTTTGTTTGTTTTCTTTTGGGAAAAGACAGGTAGGTGGAAAGAGATAAAGAGGACTGGGTCTGGAGTCAGGTAAACATAGTTTAAAGTTCAGATTCATATGCTTATTATCAATGTGACGCTGTACAATTCACTGAAACCCTGTTTGCCTCAGTTTCCTGACCTCTAAAAATGGGGGATATACCACCACTTACCTTCAATTGTTGTTGTGAAGATCAAATGAAATAATATTTGTAAAGCATTTATCACAGTATGTATCATATAATGGGCACTTCATATATGTTTCATCTCTCCTTCAATGGTGCCAAAGAAATGCATGGATTGACAGGATCCTAGAAAATGGCAAAGCTTGAAACAACACTCCAGTTGTTTCGCCCTACTTACAGCTCTGGAATTCAACCTAATCTTGAATTCAATCTTCATTAAATACAAATAAAATAGAATACATCAACATTTGATGCATATGTTTTAATACTGAGTGAGTAGCATGTTGTCTCTTTTTTCACATAAAGAATAGCTTATTGTCATCTGATTGCTCTTTTCTTAACTGCTCAGTCTTGCTCAGGTCTGTCACAACAATTTCCCAAGAGCTGTTCATTCAGTTTTTCAACTACAATATCAAGAGTGTGAGGATATTGAAAACTGCAAATCAACATGATGATTTAAGATTATTTTTCATTGACATGTAAGTCTTTGCAGTGAATAGTTGGAAAGATGGAAATTTTCTGGGAGGTTAGGTATATGGACAGGAAAATCCTTACATTTATACCAAGCTATGTAGAGTGAAAAAGAAAAGTGAGAAAAAATATTCTCATCAATACCTTTATGAAATTTGTGTGCTACTGTACATTTTGATATCTGTAAGCAGTCACAGAACACTTCTTCGTAGTTTCCAGTGCATTTTATTGACAACCACAGGAGGAAGGAGAAGGATGTCTCTTGGATAAATTTATATTTAATAAGTTTCATTAGTAATTTAATGTCCCCTCTCCTTATTAATATCATTTGATTCTAACAAAACAACAATGATGAAAAAAATCTGTTTCATATCTTTCTATATCTACTATAAACTTCATTCTACTACGTCTTAGTCATAATAAGGAAAAAATGAAAGGTGAATTTTGAATTAATAAGCTATAGCTTAGGGAATATACAGATTTTTATTTAAATTTTATGAAGTACATTTGCATTTTCCTTAAAGGACTCAAAGGAAATTGATCAAGTGGTCAGTGTTGTCTGACATTGTTCAAGAAAGGAGGATGTAATAGTTAGCTATAGACATGTATTTTAGAAGAACAGAACAGTATTTCTACCTTGCGAATCAATGGCTCACCATCCTATGGTTGTCTCTGTGTGTTTCATTTACTTAAAGTTTGTTTTGACAAAGTATTTAATATACTTCTTGAGTGTCAGGACAATAAAATGAGTTTTAAATCACCACTGGAAAGAATCAAGAAAAATAAACTTGACCTAAAGGCATGATTCACAGAAAAAAAAAGTCTACAAAAACGAGTAACATGCAAATGCCATGAGGATTAAAATGTACTGAAAGATAGAAGGAGATGCTCCTGAAGGCACTGCTATTTTATCATCTGAAATAGTAAAAGAATATTGAAGCATTTAATAACCACACAAAACAGAAGGCATATCAGAAATTACAGTTTTATAACTACTGAAATGAGGTAGATTCCATATTTTAGATCTTCCTCTAATCTAGAAATGCATTATATTCCCATCTAATTGCCAATCGTATTTTAAAATATATCTTCAAAGAAGGAGATCTGAATATTTTCAAAAGATCATATGAAGAAACATAGCCAAGTAAATCAAAAGATGATGTTTTCTAATAGTGCCCTGAATTTTGAGGGGAATCATATGTATATATAGCAAGTTTGAATTGAATGACCAAAATTTGGAGAAAACTTATTAATTTATATTACTTTGAAATAAGTTTAACTCAATGAACAGAAAGAAGCAAATGATAATCAAGTATCTTAGATATAAAGATAAAAATGATAAAAACAATGAATAATCTAGAAGGAAAAATGAAAATATTTATATATATATATAAAATTTAGTATATTTGGTAGTAAAATGAGGCAATAACAGATAAAGGCCACTAATTTCTAAAGGATATATAGTACCATTGTGAAAAGTCATTTTCCTCATTTTATCTGTTGTTTTTTTTTACCTTCTTTATACTTCTTGACGCCTTTTGCATCTGACACTGAACAAAACCAGCATTTTTATTGTTAAACAACATTATTTATGAATAGCCTATAGATTCTCTACAAGATACTAGAGATTCAAATACAAACGATGAAGTAAATTATATACTTTAAGAGCTTAAATTCTGTTAGATGGAAAGGAGCCAAGATTTTTCTGTATGCTATGTGACAGATACTGTACTAAATACATTATTATGTCATTTAATCCTCAAAACACCCTTATGAGGTATAGATACTGCTATCACCATTTTACATTTGAAGAAAAAGAAACAGACACAGGTTAAGCGATTTGCCCAGGGTCACAAATCTGGTAAAACTAGTATTCTTTGAGGTCAGATTTGAACTCGTGTTCTTGACTTAAAGTTCAAGATGTTTTGGTCACCTAGCTGAACTAGAGTACATGAAGGAAACAATGCCAGGAAATACAAATACATATATATGTGTGTATATACATATATATATATATATATATATATATGTATATATAGATGTGTACATCTATATACACATTTTCACACACATATACATATGTACATATACACACATTTGCATATATTCATGCATCTATGTGTGTGTATATGAAACATACAAGAATACAAAATATATTAGACAGTTAAAATAAATTAAGAAGAGTCTAAGAAGTTGTGCAGATCAGGAAACAATGTACAAGGTGGTGTTTGTGCTCTGTCTTCAAGAAAGAAAGGTATTCTGTGAGATGGAGGTGAATAGGAATTACATTTCAGCCATGGAAATCAATGAGTGCAAAAGAATGGAGGTGGAGATGAAGTGCCATAAGAATAAAAAGAGAAGGCCAATTTGGAAAGACAATAAAGCAGCAGGCAGATTGTAGTGCATATCGACACTGGAAAGACCGGTTAGGGACAAAATGTAAATTGCTTTAAAAGTCAAAATGGGTATTTTTTATTTGACATTAGATTCAGTATAGGATTCATGGAGTTTATGCAGTAAGAGAATCACATGATCATATGTGCACTTAAGAAATGCCATTCTGATGGCTCTTTGGACAATGGATTGAAGCAGAGAAAGACTGTAAGAAGAGGGAACAATTGAAAGTCCTCCCCAATAACCTAGATGAGATATGATCAAAGGTAAAATTATAGTGAATGTTGTGTGAACAGAGAGTAGTTTGTGATTCAGCTGCTTTAGTCATGCCTGACTCTCTGTGACTCCATTTGGGCTTTTCTCAGCAAAAACACTGGAGTGGTTTGTCATTTGATTCTCTATCTCATTTTAGAGATGAAGAAACTGAGGCAAACAGGGTTAAGTGAATTGAAGCTTATAAGGGTCACACAACTAATATATTTCTGAGGCCAGATTCAAATTCAGAAAGATAAGCCTTCCAGACTCCTGGTCTGGTACTCTGTCCATTGTGCCACCTAAGTTATAGAGGAGATAGTTGTGAGATATTTTCTAGTGATAGAAATGAGAAGATATGACAAATAAATAGTCAAAGTAGAAAAAAAAAGTGTTAGTATAATATTGAGGTTCTAAGACTTGAAGAATGTTGGTGTATTCAAAAATAGAGAATTGATTGAGAGGATTTGGGAGAGTGCGATGAAGAAAATGTCATCTTTTTTGGACATCCTGAGTTAGAACTGTTTTTGATACATTAGAATTGAAATGTTAAATAAGTATTTGGTGATGTGAGAATGAAGTAAGGGGAAAGATTAGAAATGTATGTGTGTGTGTGTGTGTGTGTGTGCACCTATATATGGGTATATATATGTATGCATATGTGTATATATATATTATATCTATATATATATATATATATGTTTGTGTGTATACGTGTGTATATTTTCTTAACTGATCTTCCCATTTCTAATCTGAACACTTATTTATCTATCCTTCAAGCAACTATTTGAATAATCTTTCTAATTTGTCATTCAGATTACATCACTCTTATACTCAAAGATATTTAGTGACTCAATGTCCTATCAAGTAGAGTATAAAATTCTGATGTTATATTTGGGGATTGGCACCATCTAACCCTACTCTACTTTATAGTATTATGGACTCTTTTGTCCAATCTATTTTCCAGCCAAATTGGACTCCTGTTTTGATTTTATCTTTTCCCATCTTTAATTCCCATTTTCATCTTACCCTTTCATATCTTTGTAACTTTATTCATGATATCCCCCACACCTAAAACCAGATTCATTCCAAATATTTGTTAGGCAAGACGTAATGTGTGGAGATGAACATTATTTGCAAACTGGATATTTTGGGAGGTTTTCAGCTTCCAGACATCAATATCACAATTCACTTGTCTGAGTGTCAAGTGGATCTTGGGAAAATGCAGTAGAATTGCTTGAAAATCTTATCAAATATGCTTCCATGCAGTCAACAAAAGCAAATCTAATACCACTGACTTGGTTTTGAGGGTGAAACTGAGCAATGGAGGTGAAGTTCATTAATTTGCAAATAAAAGCTTCCATTGAGTTGAGAAAGATATTGTCAGGTCTGGGAAGGACTGTTTCTATTCACTTTCCCTTTCCTTCAAACCTCAGTTCAGTATTGCATCTTTTCTATACTCTATCCCATTCCTTAATTTTTTGGATGATAGGGAATAAACACTGATGCTGTTGTCTGAAGATCTATCCTAAATTAGCTCTGCCACTTCCTAGTCACCTAAACTCCTTGGACTCCAGTTTCCTCATCATGTAAAGGAATCAGATCCCTTCCACTTTTATGTCTGTGATCTTGATCCTCATACTTCTCAGAGAATTTTGTTTAAATCTCTCTTGGAACTGGCACAGTCTCTCTCCTATTATAACTAATTGTGTGGATGTTTATTTTCCAACAACAGGTTCTAGAACTTGTATATGATGCATAATACATAGAACAAATAATTTTTTTTTCTGAAGTGAATTCTGACATCCACAGTCTTATTAGGTTTAGGGCTCATTTAAAGGGCTACAAAGTTCTCCTGAGCAGACAATGTTGATAATTGAAGGGTAATTAATGCACACTAGGCTAGAAGTCAGGAAGACAATGTCCAAGTCATTCATCCTAAACTTACTCTCTTTGCTAGGAAAGACATTTAATCCCTCAGTACATTGGGTAACTCTTTAAGTCTAATGATAATGATGATAACTGCTAACTGGGTCCTGATTAGTGCAAATAATAAATGGTAGCATTATTCAAATTTGAGATGAAATTAAATGGTTGCATTATTTGAATATGTTCTACAAGGATTTCCATTTACATGCAACCAATGATCATATTATACATACTGATAACTTCTGAATACTTCCAATCTGAGGATATGTGACCACCTCAGGGGATTCATTATTTGCAGTAATAGTGACCTCCCTGTATAGTTCTTCACATATATTATCTCACTTGATTCTATAAAAATTCTTTGAGGTAAGGGCTATGATAATCTCTGTTCATATTAAGCATGAAGAAATTGAGGCTGACCCAAATTAAATGATGTGTCCAGCTTAGAGGGGTAAGTTTCTAGCTGTGGTTTTCCTTATTCCAAGTTGTTAGTTCTGTCTACTGCAAAAACAAGCTATTTATGAGTAGAAGGTTTTTTTCTACCTTAATCGTTAACAAACACAAGCATTTTAACAAACACAAAAAGATGTTGATATAAGAAATCTTGATCTTCGATTAACTAGTTTAAAAATTTTTTAAAGCAGTTATAAATGATCATAAATATGTATGAAATATAAAAACCTGCACACATGTAGGTTTATACATGTGCATACATGCATATACATGTATATTATGTATGCACCCTTCTGTATACTTTTGTTTCTTTTGTGTATGAAAACAATGTTTCAAATATTTTTTTTCTGCTCTACATCTCACAACTTAATAACCTAATTCCTTGCCAAGTAGAACTTCTCCCTTACATCAAAATGTACAGTCCAGCAAAACAAGTTGTAGAATAGGTACTGATTTGAACACATATAAAATTAAATTATAGCTGCAGAAGAGAAAAAGAAGGTCCTATTAGTTATTTTTCAGCTATCACTATAACAATAAAATAACCATATTTCTTGCCCCATCTTTATTTGTGAATAGAATCATTAATTTGCCTAAATGTGATGTTATCCTGATATCGGAAATATTTCTTAGAGTAACAACTTTAATTTATGGTATGTAATATTGAATTTTTTTCCAATTACATTTAAATATAGTTTTCAACAGTCATTTTTTTTACAAGATTTTTATTTTGAAATTTTTTTCTCCCTTCAACAATCCCATCTAACCTTCTCAAGTGAGCAATCAATCTGATATATTGGGATCTTCTGCTGTTTCTGTTTTAGTATAATCAAGAAGTATAGTGCTTCTATTTGAATGTGAGGAAGGAGTATCTTTCCCACCCACTGATGGGCCTAGCCATTGTGGGAAGTTTGATTAGGGGAGCTGTGTAGGAGGGTCTCAAGTACCTTTTTTTTTCTATTGAGGCACTTTATCAGTGGGTTATGTCCTTTGGCTCTAAAAATGTATAAATACTCTGGAGGGTGAGATTTTACTTTTCAACTTACTGACTTTGTTTGGCTAGATGAAGACTCTGGGAAGCCACTACAGGGTCCCCCCACTTTGAGAACTCAAGATATTGGTGTTTCCCTATCTGGTAACTATGATTAGACAGTTGAATCTGTCTGCTGAATTATGGTCAGACAGAGGAAGCCATGTCGGTTGACTTTTGATATCTCTATTTTCTTTAAAGTTCAGGGTGCTGAATCCCCTGAACTAGGTGAACTGTTATATGTACTTGGTTAAGGGAATGAAATATGTACTTGATTAAAGTGATTGTTAACCCCTCAGAAGTTTCCTTTCATTTTGTGAATGCAGATCTAAGAACCTGTGATAAAAGGTCCTCCCATGTATGTTTGGATGCTTACTGTTACATATGTACATATCCAATCATGTAAACATTTCCCCATTAGATATGTTATAAAGCTAAAAACAGAAGAAAAAGCAAAAACTACAAGAAAAAAAGCCCCCGAAAAAGTGCATACTTCGATCTGAATTCAGATTCCCTAACTTTCTCTCTGGAAGAGAATAGGATTTTCCATCATGAGTCATTTGGAATTATCATGGATCGTTATATTTTTAGAGATGTGCTAAATCAATATTGGTTTCTTCTTCTGTAATATTAGTCAGTCCGATAGGTGTAAGTTGGTACTTCTGAGTTGTTTTAATTTGCATTTTTCTAATCAATAGTGATTTAGAGATTTTTTTATATGACTGTAGATAGTTTTCATTTTCCATCTAAAAATTACTTGCTCATTTTTTTTTATTTTTATATTGGAGAATGAATTGTATTCTTATATATTTGATTCAAGTCTATATATTTGAGAAATGAGGCCTTTATCAGAAATACTGGCTGTAAAAATCATTTGCCATTTTTCTGATTTCCTTTTAATTTTGGTTGCATTGGCTTTGTTTGAGCCAAAACTCTTTAATTTAATGTAATCAAAATTATCAATTTTGCATTTCATATATAACACTCTCTATTTCTTGTCTTATCATTAATTTTTCCCATCATCATAGATCTGAAAGGTAAGCTATTCCTTGTTCTCTTCATTTGCTTATGGTTTCACCCTTTTTGTTTAAATTGCGTAAACATTTCAATCTTATCTAAATACACGATGTTAGGTCTTAGTTTATGCCTAGGTTCTGCCATAGTATTTCTAGTTATCTCAGCAGTTTTGGTCAAATAGTGAGCTCTTATTCCAGAAACTGAAGTCTTTATGTCTCTCAAACAATAGATTACTATACTCATCTAGAACTGTGTCTTGTGTACCTAATCTATTCCTATGATCTACCACTCTAATTCTTACCCTGCACCAAATAGTTTTGAAAGTTTCCGTTTTATGATTTTGGATCTGATATAGCTAGCTCAACTTCTATGCATTTTTTTCATTAAGACCCTTAATAATTTTGAAATATTGATTTTCCAGATGAATTTTGTTATACTTTTTTTCTCTATCTATAAAATGACTTTTGGTGGTTTGATTGGTGTGGCACTGAATAAGTAAATTAATTTAGATAGAATTATCATTTTTATTATTTTAGCTGGGCTTAGATGTGAACAACTGATATTTTTCCTGATTTAGATATGACTTTACTTGTTTGAAAAGTCTTTTCTAATTGTGTTCATATAGTTCCTGAGTTTCTCTTGGCAGGTTACTTCCAAGTATTTTAAATTGTTTTTAGTTATTTTAAATAGAATTTATCTTTCTATCTCCTGCACTTAGACTTTGTTGGTAATACACAGAAATGCTACTGGTTTATGTGGGTTTTTTTTTAATATCCTGTAATTTTGCTAAAGTTCTTAATTATTTCAAATATTTTTTTTAGTTGATTCTCTAGGATTCTTTAAGTATGTCATCATATCATCTGCAAAGAATGAGAGTTTTATTTTTTTCATATTTGAATTTCTTCAATTAGTTTTTCTTCTCATATTGCTAAAGCTACCATTTTGAGTAAAATATTGAATAATACCAGTGATAACGGGCATCCTTGTTTCACCCCTGATGTTATTTGGAAACCTTCTTGCTCACCTTCATTACACATAGTACTTGCTGATGCTTTTAGGGAGATATTACTTATCATTTAGCAGAAAACTCCATTTAGTCCTATGCTCTTTAGTGTTGTTAATAGAATAAAGTACTCTATTTTATCAAAAGCTTTTTCTACGTATATTGAGATGATTATATGATTTTTATTAGTTTTTTTTTATTGATGTGGTCAATTATGCCATACTTTTCCTAATATTGAACCAGCCCTGAATTCTTGGTATAAATTCCCCTTGGTCATAGTGTATTATCTTCATTATAAGTTGCTATAAACAATTTATTAATTTTCTTTAAATTTTTTCCATTAATATTCTTTAGGGAAATTTGTCTATAATTTTCTTTTTTCTGCTTTGGCTCTTCCTGGTTTAGGAATAAGCACCATATTTGTGTCACAAGAGGAATTTGGTAAAACCCCTCCATCTATTTTCTCAAATAGTTTATATTGTAAAGAATTAATTGTTCTTTAAATGTTTAACATAATTAACTTGTAAATCCATCTGACTCTGGAGATATTTTCTTAAGTAATTAATAAATGGTTTGTTCCATTTTTTTTTTCTAAAATGAAGTTATTTAAGTATTTTGTTTCTTCATTTAATCTGGCCAATTAATATTTTTGTGAATATTCATTTTTTGACTCACAATTGGGAACAACTGCTAATTATTACTTTAATATCGTCTTCATTTGGTGGTGAATTATTGCTTTTCATTTTTGATGCTAATAATTTAGTTTTCTTCTTACTTTTAAGAATCAAATTTGTTCATTTTCTAGCTTTTTATTTAGTTGCAAGCCAAATTCATTTACCTGTTTTTTCTGTATTTCATTCATTTAAGCATACAGAGATATAACATTTTCCCTAAGAACTGGTTTGTCTACATTACATTAATTTTTGTATGTTGCCTTGTAATTGTCATTCTCTTTGATGAAATTATTAATTGTTTCTATAATTTGTTGTTTAACTCACTTATTGTTTAGGATTCTTTAGTTTCCAAGTGACTTTTAACCTATCTTTCCATGACCCTTTATTCTATGTAACTTTTATTTCATCATGATCTGAAAGGGTGGCAATAAATAAATTTTCCTCTTTCTACATTTGATTGTAAGGGTTTGATTCCCTAATAAACAGGCAAATTTTGTGTATGTGCCATGTACCAGTAAAAAAAAAAATGACATGTTCCTTTCTAGGCCCTTTCAATTTTCTCCAGAGGTGTATCTTATCTAAATGTTCTAAAATTCTGTTCACCTCCTTAGCTTCTTTCTTGTTTATTTTATGGTTGGATTTAACAAGTTCTAAGAGGAGAGGTTGAGGATGTTTGCTATTAATATGACTTTATTGTCTATGATACACTTTAACAAAATGTAGTTTCCTTCCTTGTCTTTTCAAATTAGATCTGTTTTTCTGTTTCCTTTGTCTGAGATCAGGACTTCTACCCCTGCTTTATTATTTATTTATTTATTTTTACTTCAACTGAAGCATAATATATTCTGCAGCAGCCTTTTGTATTGTATTGTATAGTATTGTATTGTATGGTGGGATTCTGATTTTTGATCCA
This sequence comes from Potorous gilbertii, assembly GCA_028658325.1. Classification (NCBI taxonomy): domain Eukaryota; kingdom Metazoa; phylum Chordata; class Mammalia; order Diprotodontia; family Potoroidae; genus Potorous; species Potorous gilbertii. Next base: position 467,043,118 of record CM053770.1, read on the forward strand.
CTCTTCTATCTGCATTTATTTTTTGGTACATAAATTTCATTTTATGGGACAAAATGGAACATCCCATTCACATTCACACTTTTGATTACTGTTTCTCTACATCTTATTTTTTCCTGGGTTATACTTTTGTCTCTCATTTTATCCTATCTCTCCTTCACCAGCATTTTACTTCTGATCACTGCCTCCCCCAATCTGCCCTCCTTTTTATCAAGCCCCTCTCCTCCCTTTCTTTCTCTTTTCCCCTCTAAATTCCATATAGGGTTAGATAGTTTTCTCTACTCAACTGTGTGTGCATGTTATTCCCATTTTGATCTGGATCCAATGAAAGTACGAGTCAAACAATTCTCACCCCCTCACATCTGTCCATCTACTGTAATAGTTTTTTTTTATTTTTTTTTATGGCTCTTTATTGTATGCAACTTGCCCCATTCCAATAATTCTTAAATTTTCTCCCCTAAATATGTTTTCCAGGTTACTGTTTTTTGTCCCCTAAATGAGGTATTTTATATTTTCTTCTATTTTATTTTCATTCTTTTGATTTCTTTTGACTGATTCCTAATGCCTCATAGAGTCATTAGCTTCCACTTGCCCAGTTTTAATATTTAAAGAATTATTTTCTTCGGTTAGCTTTTGTAAGTCCTTTTCCATTTAACCAATTCTATTTTAAAGAAGCTGTTTCCTTCAGAGGAATTTTTTTTTTCCTTTGGCTAATTCTTATATTTAAGTGCTTGTTTTATGCAGTCAATTTTTGTGCTTCCTTTTCCAAGCTATTCTTTTTTTTCATTATTCTCTTGTATAATTCTCATTTCTTTTCCCAAATTTTCTTTTGTCTCTCCTACTTCATTTTTAAAAATCCTTTTTTAACTTTTTTAACTCTTCTAAGAGGATTTTTGTACTTGAGGCCAATTCATATTCCCCTTTGAGACTTCACAAGTAGGTATTTTGAGATTGTTGTCCTCTTCTAAGTTTGTGTTGTATTCTTCCCTGTTGTTATACAAATTTCTTGTGTTCATGACTTTTTATTTTATCCTTAGGTCATTTTTGAAGTTGAGCTCTGTTACTGGTATACAGGGGTCACTGTCCTAAACATCTTGCACTGGGGGTGAGGTGACTGCCTGCTCCCTGGCTTTCTGCACTCAGGCCTCTGGGCCTGGTAGATTTTCCACTACACCAGAATGGCTGAGCCTAGTCACACCTGTTGTTCCCTGGGATCCTGGTCTGGCAATTTATATTCTATGCAGTAGATAGACATCTCAGAGATAGCCAGCTGTACTAGTGACTTGCTGAGCTAAATCCTTGGGGCCTTGTTGCTGATCTGTGCTGAAGCTAAGATCTTCTCTCTATCTTGCCTGGACAATGCCTGTGTTGGGCTGTGCTCCTCTTTTGTCCAAGTGACACAGACCTTTCCTGAAGTCTTTTGACTTATCTTTGGCTGAGAAATTGTTTCACTCTGTCTTTGTGAATTCTGTTGCTGTACAATTCTTTCAGAGGCTTGATTTAATGTTGTTTCCCACAGAAACTGGGGAGAGCTCAGGCAGCTTCCTGACATCTCTCTACCTTCTTGGCTCTGCCTACCTCCTTTTTCTTTCCATTATCAGCCCTTTAATTCCTTCCATTATCAGGACCATTAATAATCACTGAGTAAATTGAAAGAACAGCATAAAGGTAGAGCCTGTTAGATATTACAGATGATTTGATTCAGCACATTCAAGTTAAAGATGAGGAAACTGAAGGTCAGGAAAATGAAGTGACATCCAGTATCACATAACTACTTATTTTCAGCAGGAAGACTGACCCTAGACCTTCTGCTTTCCAGTATAGATTTTTTCCCCTATTCCTCACTGCCTCCTTCATTATTCAAGGATTATTTTCTAACCTCTGTTTTAATTTGCTTAAAGGTGTGTGTGACATGCTAATATTTTGATTGATGAAAATCAGTATATTGGCCTTTTCTACACTTCAGAAAAAATCGAAATACAAAGCACATCAGGGTAACTTACTCTCTTTTAGAGGGTTAAATAATATTTGTGAAATATCACATACAAGCACCTGCTGATAATGTAATAGTCTTTCACTGTGTCCTTTTGACAACATCATATAGGTTCAAATGGTCAACTGTGAAAAATAAAATACAATTTCCTTTGGTTCCCTGATTGTTCATATAAGGTTGCTGAAGTTTACAAATACTTTAACATGTTTCAACTACAAGTAAATTGCTTTGGGTTCTTTTGACCTAGGAGGTAATCATTCTGTTCTGATCAGTCAAGGGATCCTGCAGTTACATGCCAAAAACATGGTTGGAGTATTAGTTTTTGATAATGCAAAGCTGCTCTTTGGTGAATCCTAGGTGATTTCAAAGTGTTCGAGTAGAAGAGGGTTTAGAGATCAGAGTCACAATTTGATTTTCCATAAGGACAAAGAATTGTTTTTGTTTTTACTTTTGTCTGTGCATCGTCAGGCACTATCATGGTGCATTGCATATAAATTGTTTCTGAATCAACGAATAAGGAAAATGGGCTTTAAACTGGTGAAGTGGTTTGTCAAAGATCGGAAGACCAGTAAACTGCAGAACTCTGATTCAAATCTCAGACCACCTTATCTCATGTCAAGCCCACTGTTCTTAGATTAAGCTATCTAATCTCAGGACAATATATTGATTCCAGTCTAAATCATAAAACTGATAAAATTATTTTTTTCCTATGAGCTAAATGCAGACTTTAAAACTGAGATCAATATAAGAGGGGTATATTTTCAGTTAGTGTTCATACAGTTGATGGTTTTGGATTATTACACCTTCATTGTGTCACTCACTTTGGACTTCATCACTTATTGAATTGCATTATAGCTATTGGACTACATCATTTTACCCTACTTTTAATTATGGGATCTTTTACAGCAGACATCCACACCACACCCCCCAATGAACCTAGCAAAGTATGATACATCTCTCTATTATCAAATTTTCTTTTGCACATTTATAATGTACCTAATAGCTGTACAGGTTCTCCCAGTGTTGTGAGTTGTTAGTGAAGAGACTGAGTTCAGAATACAAGATAATTGAAATTATAGTGGAATGCTTGGGAACATTGGACACAGAAACATTACATAATTATATTAGGTTTAAATTTAGGTACCCTGGTATTATTCTGTAACTACTGAATAATGCCTCCACATATATACACACAAGATTATGTTTGCATTTTATATAACATATACACATAATATACTAAAATGAGGAATACACACATACGCACACACGAATATGAGGTAGGGATGATAAATGGTTCTAAGGGATTACATCTAGTAGACAGCATGTCTGGAAAAACTAAAGATAGTGGTTCATAATATTGTATGGGAAGCAGCAACAAAAAATATTCCAAAGGAAAAGAAGAAGAAGAAAGCAAAATTGCTGTATGATGAGACTTTACCAATAGCTCAGGCATAAAGATAGGTGAAAGGGAAAGTTATACTCAGCTGAACACAGTACTTCAAAAAAAGCAAGGAGAAATGAGGATTTATTAATTGATCAAGGCAGAGCAATAGAAGAAAATAACAGCATGGGAAATACGAGGATTTTTTTAAGAAAAGTAGAGATATCAAGGGAAAGTTTCATGTAAAAATGGGTGTGATTAGGCAAAAAATGATAGTGATTTAACAGAAGCAGAAGAAATTAGGAAAAGGTGGGAAGAATACACAAGAATCTATACAAGAATGGTCTTTACATTACCAATAATAACAATATTGTGGTTACTGATCTAGAGCCACACATGCTAGAGAATGATGCCTAAACTTTATTGTTGTTGTTGTGTTCATTCTACATTGCTCTAAGAAGACCATGCTTTCAGAGACATGATGACATGACTTACACTTGACTTTGGTTTGAGTGAAGGAAGGTTGTACAAGGTCACCAGTCTCACTTTCTCCTCCTGAGCCATCTGGTTCCAGCAACCAGATATTCATCAATATAAGTAGAGATGACCCAGGATGCATTGGGAGACCTTGGCCCCCTTCAAGCACTCACTGATGGTGAGGTAATGCCCATTCATTGAATAGGGCTGTTTAAGAAGTAGCCAGGTGATGGCCCCTTTAATGAGGCAAAAAAAAAAAGACATCAGACTGGGAGGGAGGCAACAACAGTTACTATTGATAATCACTCCTAAGCCAAGAGGGTCCAGAAGAGAGCCCTTAGGAAGGAGCCTAGTGTTACAGTGAAGTATATTTAAGGTGTTGGGAAGGGGAGGAGAGGAAAGGAGAGGAGAGGAGAGAGAGGGGAGGGGAGGAGAGGAGAGGAATCTAGCCAGTAAAACCAAAGTTAACTGGACATCTTCTGGCTCTCCAAATTTACTTTCTTTTGGAGTGGCTAAGTCAGGGGAGGGGGAGAAAAACAGTAGAGGAGGAACTGAGTTACCCATCTAGCTGAGTCCCCATTCAGACAGCTGTATCTACTCACAGGTTATTGTGTTTGTCCTTTTTTGCTAAAGAAGCCCATGCCATCTGAGACATGATGACATGATTTGCACTTGACTTTGTTTTGAGGGAGGGAGGGCTGTGTAAGGTCACCAGCTTTAGGAAATGTTGATAACAATGAGGCAAGTGGAAGTCATAGCTTTCCAGCTGAACAGTTTAAAACTTTAAAAAAAATGATAGTATTAAAATGCTGAACTCAATATGCTAGCAAATATGAAAAATACAATATTATCCACTAGATTTGAAAACAAATCAGTGTACATTTCAGTCCTAAAGAAGGGGAATGCTAAGGAAAATTCAAATTATTGAACAATTGTACTCATTTCACATGCCAGCAAGGTTATGCTTAAAATTCTTTAAGTAAGGCTTCAACAATATGTGAACTTAGAATTACCAGAAGAGCAGACTGGTTTTCAAAGCAGCTGAAAAACTAGAGATCAAATTGAAAACATTTGCTGGATTCTGGGGAAATCAAGGGAGTTCCAGTGAAAAGATCGCTGATTACACTTTTGACTGTGTGGATCATAATAAAATGTAGTGAGTCCTGAAAAAGATGAGAGTACCTGATCATCTTACTTATTTCCTGGAGTACCTATACGTGGACCAAGAAGCACTGGAAAAGTTGTGCAACAAGGATGAATATCATCACCTTTTTTATTTAACCTATAGGCACAATACATCATCTAAGATGACAAGCTGGATGAATCAAAAGCTGGAATCAAGTTTGCTGGGAGAAATATCACCAATCTCAGATGTGCAGAAATTCATTCTGAAGATGGAAAGTAAAAAGGAATTAAGAAGTTTCTTTTTTTATAATATAAATTTATTTATTTAACTTTTTACATTCATTTTCAAAAAATTTTGGGTTCCAAATTTTCTCCCCATCTGTCCCCTCCCTCCACCCCAATACACAGAGCATTCTAATTTCCCCTATCACCAATCTGCCCTCTCTTCCATCATCCCTCCCTCCTCTTGTCCCATGTTCTCTTTTGTCCTGTAGGGTCAGATAACTTTCTATTCCCCATTGCCTATATTTCTTACTTTCTAGTAGCAAGAACAATACTCAAAAGTTGTTCCTAAAACTTTGAGTTCCAACTTCTCCCCATTCTTCCCTCCCCACCTATTCCCTCTAAGAAGGCAGGCAATTCAATATAGGCCATATCTGTGTAGTTTTTCAAATGACTTCCACAATAGTTGTGTTGTGTAAGACTAACTATATTTCCCTCCATCCTATCCTGCTCGCCATTGTTTCTATTCTCTCTTTTGATCCTGTCCCTCCCCAAGAGTATTGACTTCAAATTGCTCCCTCCTCCCATTGCCCTCCCTTCCATCATCCCCCCAACCCTGCTTATCTCCTTCTCCCCCACTTTCCTGTATTGTAAGATAGGTTTTCATACCAAAATGAGAGTGCATTTTATTCCTTCCATTAGACAAATGTGATGAGAG
>CM053770.1:467049530-467083771 GCA_028658325.1 Potorous gilbertii
TGGCTTTTCAATGAAATAGAGGACTTTCAAGCATTCTTGATGAAAAGACCAGAGCTGAAAAGAAAATTTGACTTTCTAACACAAGAATGAGAAGAAGCATGAAAAACTAAACAGCAAAGAGAAGTCATAAGGGACTTACCAAAGGTGAAGTGTTTACATTTTTACATGGAAAGACAATATTTTTAGCTCTTGAAACTTTTAAGTATCTGGGTAGTTGGTGGGATTACACACACACATACACACACATGCACACACATGTACATGTGTACATGCACATACACATATGCATGCACACACGGAGATAGAGAGAACAGAGTGAATTGAATAGGATGGGATCATATCTTAAAAGAAATCAAGGTAAACTATGAGAGAGAAATGTAGTGGGAGGAGAGAGGGGGAAATGCAATGGGGTAAATTATCTCTCATAGAAGAGGCAAACAGGAGACTTTTTCAGTGGAGGGAAAAAGGGGATAGCTGAGAAAAAAAAACCATGAAGTTTATTCTCATCACATTTGACTAATGAAAGGAACAAAATATACACTCATTTTGGTATGAAAACCTATCTTACCATGAGGAAAGTGGAGGAGAAGGAGATAAACAGAGTGGGGTGGATGATGGAAGGGAGGACAATGGGAGGAGGGAGCAAAAGTCAACACTCTTGGGGAGGGACAGGATCAAAAGAAAGAATAGAAACAATAGGGGCCAGGATATAATGGAGGGAAATATAGTTAGTCTTACACAACATGACTATTATGGAAGTCATTTGCAATACTACACAGATATGGCCTATATTGAATTGCCTGCCTTCCCAAAGGGAATGGGTGGGGAGGGAGGGATGGGGAGAAGTTTGAACTCAAAGTTTTAGGAACAACTTTTGAGTATTGTTCTTGCTACTAGAAAATAAGACATACAGGTAATGGGGAATAGAAAGTATCTGGCCCTACAGGACGAAAGAGAAGGTGGGGACAAGAGGAAGGAAGGATGATAGAAGAGAGGGCAGATTGGTGATAGGGGAAATTAGAATGCTCGGTGTATTTGGTTTTGGGGAGGGGACAAATGGGGAGAAAATTTGGAACTCAAAATTTTTTGAAAATGAATGTAATAAGTTAAATAAATGAAGTAGTATTTAAAAAAAGAAAAGGGAGAAATGGACAAGGTTGTGAAGGGTTCTAAATGTCAAATTTGTCAGTTTATTATTTATCTTAGAAGTTATAGAGAATCACTGTAGTTTATTGAGAAAGGAGAATAATACTTTCAGACATTTTCTTTAGGGAAATCATTTTGACACCTGAATAGAGAAAAAAATTACAGTGAAGAAATACTTAAGGTAAAGAGACCAATTTAAAGGCTATTGCAAATAGTCCAAGTATTAGTTGATAATAGCTTGAACTAGAGGTATGTCTAAATAAGTAGAAAAGGGGAGCAAATATGTAAAATTTATCACGGAAATGGAAGAGAAAATATTTTCCAAAAGGTTCAATAAAGAGAGTAAGATAGGTGAAGAAAGGAACACACCAACATTGAAAACCTGGGTGACTGGAATAATGATGCCTCTTGGAGTTTTATTTAGTAAGGAGAAGTTGGAGATTTATGGGATACCAAGTTTGAAATGTTTAACAGGCAACCTACAAGAGACAAAACAAACCATCAAAGGTCATTTAAGTCCGTCTGTACTGAGACCAAGAAAAGTTAGTGACTTGTTCAAGGTTACAGATGTAATGAGTGGAAGAACTTTGAAGTGAATCAATATGCAAACAGATGTCTATACAGAAATTCAGAGGTTCAAGTGTCCTTAGGGTATACCTAGTCCAATCAAAATCTGACCATGGATCCATTATAACTAGCAATTAACAAGTGACCATCCAATCTTTCCTTGAAGACCGCCAGTTTAGCTACCCAATTCACATTTGAATAGCTCTAGCTTTAAATTTTTTTTCTTCTTTCAAGCCTTAGTTTCCCTATTTTTGCAACTTCTACTTTTTGTTCCTATTTATGCTCTCTTGGGAATATTTTGTCCATTTCTCATATTTGGAATAGATACCTTCCTTCTCATCTTTATCTCTTAAAATTTTTCCCTCCCAGACTTTAGGAAACATTCTATGATGACCCAGCTGATAATTATTTTTTTATTACTAAAATTCTACATGGCATTTTCCTTAGAACTTATTTATCTGAATTCTATTTCACAATCTATATTATATCCATTTCTTACATGGTTCACTTTTAGAATAGAAACTCTTTGGAAGTGTCATTTTTTCATCCTTTTATCACTCCATTCCCTTTCTATCCACATGTCTTTCACATCAGAAAGAATTTGTTTGCTGAGGTTCTTTTTTGTTTTTTTAAGAGCTGCAGCAAGAAACTAAGAATGAAATCTCTTCGGTAAATCTTGAGTTTGTCAGGAGAAATAGTAAGTCTTGTCAAAAAATATCAGTCCAAAACTAAAAAATATCCTTTCAAAGACTTGTAGGGTTCCACACATTGATAATGTCCTGCTTACTATGTCTTTGGTGTTTTCATTTCCTTTAAGAGAATTGAGTACATTGTACATAAAATAGTTTATAAAATGGAAAAAAAAGTACCATTTCTGGATATGTGGGCTCTGGATAGTAGACATGAAAGGAAATGGAACTCTCAAACTATAGTCATTTTCTGAATGCCTTTTCATTGGCAATGAAAGACATATATGGCCAAAACCTATATTTTGAACTCTTTATCCAAAATCTAGAGATGGCATATTTTAATCTGAAGTAGCATCTCCAGCAAAAAAGAGAATTTTCCCAAGTACATACACATTTATCACAAAAGTCAATGAGGTTTGTAAGCATTCCCTCCTGACCTGGGTTTCACTTTTCAGCAGATGGTACTATCCCAACAACTCATTTGATCAAATCCTTATTTAATGCTAATCAGGAATTCACCAAATGGCTCAGCAGAAATTGAGAAACTTTAGAAGACAGATCACTTGTCAAACCCTATATTCAGCATACAGATTTAACAATTAACCACAGGGAAGGAAAGGACAGAGGGGAGTAAAGCTCTATTTACAATGCTTTTCAATCTTCTACTCATGGAAGTCTAGAGAGTGATCTGGGAGCCTAGAGAATGATCTAACAATTTGGGAAGAAAAGAAAAAACTATAGAGACCTATGAAAGAAAATGCCTGAGATGAAGGAACTAGATTTTGTTGTTGTTGTATTGTTGTTTTATTAATCTCCAAAGGAGACAAAAAGTCATTGAATTAATCAGCAAACATTTCTTTCTGAGTAAGAAATATGAGTCAGACCCTGTGCTAAGTGCTGGGGATACAAAATAAAGGCTAAAATAAACTCTATCCTCAATAGAACAAATTTAACTTGTATCCTCAAGGAGCGTGCAAGATATTCTAGTGGGCAAGACTACAATTTAATAAGGAGAGAGACAGAGACAGAAAGACAGGTGGAGAAGTAAAGAAGGACAGAGAGAAATACAAAGAAAGAGAGAGATGGAGGAAGACAAGTAGAGAGAAGGAAGGGGGAGATGTCAATTAGATGATATTCTAAGAGACAAAGGTATCAGCAGCTGAAAGATGGAAAAACTCATTATGTAGAAAATATAATAGATTTAGAAGGAATGTCAGTCAGTCATCTAATCAAGTTAACAAGCATAAATTGCCTTCTATGTCCCAGGTACTTGTATGATTTAATAGAAGAAAATGAAGCCTAGAGAGATCAAATGACTTACTAATACACTCAGGTACCCTTTATGTACATTTATTAAACTGTTGTGCTAAAAGTGAGACTTGTGTACTACCTTGAAAAATGTGACACTGCTTTACCAGGTTACTCCAAGAAGCTATTTAGAAGGAAGGTTGGAACTTTCTCATTTACTAACTTACTTACTTCTGGTTATTTCCATGTCCTGATTTCCATAGAACGTAGGAGATGATGCAGTCTATTTTCTCATGTTTTTCACTTAATAGTAGAGATAAGGAAAGCTTCAAGCACTGTATTCCCAGGCTCTATGTAACCTAGCTTAGGGGATAGTTCTCATCAATTTTTACCAACTTTAATCATATGAGAAACTAGTTCAATCCTTGCTCTTTCTCATCACCAATGACTACAAACGAATACCTCCTACCCAACTCAGATTTCTCTAACCTCACAGAATCACAGGACAACACCATTTGAGAGTTACAAGGGACCTGATGGCCATGTAATACAATCCATATATGAAATGACTCAATTATAATGTAATCAGTAATGGTTGTCTAACCTTTGCTTATGAAGAAATTCATCCATCACTTTTCTAGGTAACTCATTCCACTTTTTGATAGCTCTGATTAGTAGGGAGGTGTTCCTAATAAAAATTCAAATTTATCACTTTGAGAATTCTATCTATTGCTATTGGTTCCAGCCTCTTGGGAAAAAAATAATCTAACAGTCTAATCCCTTTTCCAAGTAGGATTATATGATTACAGATTTAGAGTTGTAAGGACAGTAGAAGTCGTTGATTCTAAGTCCCTCATTTTATAGATGAAGAATTCAGGACAAAAGAGGTGAAGTTATTTGTCCAGAGTCACATATAACATCCCTTCAAATATTTTAAGATAGATAGCATGTTTCTTTTGAGTCTTTACCCCACCAGGCTGAATTTTCCCAGTTTCTTCAATTAATTCTCTTGTGACATGAACTCAAAAGCTTTAATATTTCTTGTTGTCCTTCAGTTTATCAATGCCTTTTGTAAACCAGGGCACTCAAAACTGAAAACAGCACTTTATATGAGACATTAATAGGACTTTTCAAATTGGGGCTATTACCTCCTGACTTCAAGGAGCTATGATTCTAATAATAAAGTTCAGGATGTCATTAACTTTTTTTGTTACTATAGCACAGTGCTGACTTGTATTTGCTGTCCAGTAAAATGTCAAGTTAAAGTTTAAAACAACTGATATCTAGCAATGTTTATCCTCTTTGTGTACTTGAACTATTTTCTTTTTTTAAAAAATTGTCACACTTTTATTGTTGTTCACTTACATCTAACCCTTTGGGACACCAGTGACCATACTTTCTTTAAGTTTTTATTGGCAGAGATATTGGAAGTTATTTGCTATTTCCTTCTTCAGTGGATTTAGGCAAACAGAAATTAAGTGACTTGCCCAGGGTTGCACAGCTAGTATCTGAGGCTGGATTTGAACTCAGGTCTATCCATTACTTAAGACCTAGCATTCTATCCACTAAACTATCTTGTGGTATCCACTGTACTACCACTGCCCACCCCTACACCCCCTTATTGGTAGAGGGTGGACATGAGAGCATCTGCAAGATCATCCTTTTAAGGATGGTGCTCAGGAAAGAAACCTCATCATTCTTACCTGACTGCAGTTCCTCCCTACCTCTGAATAAAAAGAGTGGACATTGGAGAGGAAACCATTTCATAATTTACCACTGGCTCTATGGGTGTGTTTGATGGAAACCTTTTTATCGCCCTTTCTTCTGTATTGTATTGTTGAGGGCAGGGAATGTTTTTTTGGTTGTTTTGTTTTATTTACTTTCTTTGTATCCCCAGTGCTTAGTACAGTGTCTGGTACATCGTGCTGAGAAAAAAAAGGTTAATTGTGTGACTGATGCAATAAGGGAAAAAAACACAACAAAAATGAATTAATCATAAGCATGAATAGTCCAACAAGATCAGTCTGATAGAAGGAACCAACAGAGAAATAGCAATGTACAAATAAGCTATATACAGTTAATGTTAGGGGTAGGAGGGTGGGAATCATCAAAGGAACTAAATTTTAGGAAGATCAGGAGAAACTTCTGGTAGAAGGTGAGTTTTAGCTGAGATTTGAAGGAAGTCAGAAGGTGAACATAAAGATGGAGAGCATGGAAAACATACAGTGAAAGTACTTGCAATTGGGAGAGAGTCTTGTTCAAGGAATATCAAGGATCCAGTGCCACTAGATCACAGACTATGTGTGCTAAAGAAAGGATTTGAGATATAAGAAAACTGGAAAAGTATGTGTATTTATAGGTTTGGGTTATAAAGTGTTTTGAAAGTAAGTTTGAGGATTTTATGTTTGATACTGGAGAAAAGAAAGAAAAAATAGGTCCAACCAAATCCTTTCTGTGATTCAAACATGGATTAAAATCAGGAGAAACAAAATAAAGGAGAAAAAACTCTAGACCAGTACCTTTAGTCAATATTAACATAATTTAAAAAATACATACATACTACAGCAATATGACATAAGGATTATAAACTATAGATGGGTTGGATTTATCCCTGCAAGAGTAAATTGCTTCAATTTTTGAAAAAACATAAAATAATAATATTAATTGTTGGATAAAAAAAGTCATATTAAAGAGGCAAAAATCTTTTGAAATTATAAATGATATTTCTTTTTTTAAAAGTACTAAAAATAGAAATCAAGAGATCTTTTCTTAGTATGATAATTAGTACATATATAAAATCCATGACCAGCATTTTTACAATTTGGGAAAGCTGAAATTCTTTCTAAGAAAATCAGAGAGAAGTAAAATATGTTCATGTCCATATACAGATATCTTTGAAATAATCCTAGAAATAATAGTCATGACAAAACTCACCCTCCACCTAAAGAAAACAATAGAAATCAACAAAATAAGAATAAGGAGAAAGAAACAATGCTATTTCATTTTACAGATAATATGAGTATCTACTAAGAGAAACCTAGATAGTAGCTTTTAATTGAGGCAATAATTTCAACAAATTTGCAAGCCAAAAGATAAATCTACATAAATTGTTGACATTTTTATTACCAATAAAACTCAATAGGAAAGGAGAAAAAGATATTTCAATTAAAATAACTACAGTTATGATGACAGGTGATATTCAACATTTGAGAATCTATCTCTAATGATAAATTGAGAATACATAAATACAAATTGAATGCTTAAGGTGATAAAGACAAACCTAAATAATTGAGTATTCATCACTGATAAGCTGAATCAGTGCAACAAAATTGACAACTCTATCTAAATAAATTAATTTATTTAATGCCATATCACTCAAATTTATTTAATTTTCTACCAATCAAACCACCAAAAGATTACTATATTAAAATAGGAAAAGAATAATTCATCTGACATGAGAAAAAGTCAATGATCTCATAGAAAATAAATGAGAAGAAAAAGTTGGAAGGAAAAGAATCGCTTAATACTAGATCTCAAACTATAATAAAAAGTAGTAATGTAATACTCATTACTACTGATAAAAACAATGGAGATATTGATCAGTTAAACAGACCAGGCATTCAATAAATAATGCAAGCAACTAAATAAATCCCAAGACCCTTGCTGCTTGAAGGTAAAGGACATATTAAGTACAAAAATTGCTGAGAAAACTGTACAGCATGTTGACAGAAATTAAGCTTAGAGCAACATCTCATAGTATATACTAAGGTAAATCATCCAAATATGAGAAGACATATAAACAAATCACAGGAATAAGAAAGAACTTAACTCTCAGATTTATGGAGAGGAAAAGAGTACATTATCAAAAAGATGAAGACTATGAAGAGACAGTTCTCAAAGAAAGAAATGCATGCTTTCCATAATTATATTGAAAGAAAAATTGCTTAAGGTCATTAATAATTAGAGAAATACAAATTAAAGCAACTCTAAGGTTCAATCTCACATCCATAAGTATAACAGAGTTGAAAATAAAAGAAAGGAAAGTGGTAAAACTTGAGGACAGTGAAGAAAAATATAATCATTAATACACTTTTTTTTTCTTTTGGGTTTAAATGCTTTTTATTTTAGACAACCTACATGACATGTTTTTAGAAACAATGCCTCCATTCCAAATAAATGAAGGTCAAAAATAAATGAATAAAGCTCAAGATGACATCAGTTCAAGTTTGTCCAAGTCCTGGTCTTGTGTAGATGACAAAAAGCAGCAGCCAAAGTCATTGGTGGAAATGCCTCTGCTGAAGGTCCTGAGGGTGAAGGCACTGAGGCCACTGTAATCACTGGAGTTGACATAGTAATAAACTATCATCTGAAAGAAACTAGTTTCACAGAAGAATTCTACAAAAAGTACATCAAAGACTGCATGAAATCAATCAAGGGCAGACTTGAAGAACACAAGCCAGATAAAGTAAAACAGGTGACTCAAAGTAATCAGCTTGAATTTGTTATCATTTCTCTATTTCTAACCATCCTTAAAGAAAATCATATATGGAGTCACACCATCCTTACGGAAGTCCAAAAGAGCCACCATGCCATTTGGATTCATGTTTTCACCTATGAAGAACTGATAGTTTTTAATATTAGCAAGGATGTGTTTGATCTGTTCTGCAGCTATCGTCATAAAAGGTTTTACTTTATCTGGCTTGTGTTCTTCAAGTCTGCCCTTGATTGATTTCATGCAGTCTTTGATGTATTTTTTGTAGAATTCTTCTGTGAAACTAGTTTCTTTCAGATGATAGTTTATTACTATGTCAACTCCAGTGATTACAGTGACATCAGTGCCTTCACCCTCAGGACCTTCAGCAGAGGCATTTCCACCAATGAGTGACTCATCAATTGCACCCTCTGTGCTACTGACCATCTTCCCCTCCACCTCCAGGCACAGCGCGTTCGCGATGTCCCGGATCTTGTACAAGTCGGGGAACATCTCATCATGGCTGATGAGGTCCCTGTCGATGATCTTGGCGGCTGCAGGAGGGAGGTGGCGGTGGCCGCGCCAGTGCCAGCGGAGGCCCTGAGCTCGGTGTGAGCGCGATTGAGCTGGAGCAGAGTTTGGGGGGGGGGAGAGGAAGGGGAGTGGGGAGCGGGCGTAAAAGCCATTAAGATACTCTTGAGGGAATTGTAAATTGGTTTAGGTATTCCTAAAAGCAACATGAAATTATGCCCCAAATTTCACATAACTTTTGACCCAGGTATTTCTCTATTAGACTCGAATCAGAAATCTATCAAAGCAAGATCAATAACGCATACATGTACAATAATATTTTTAATAACTGATTTTACAGAGGCAAAGAACTGGAAACGAAGATGAGTGACCATCAGTTGAGGAATGACTTAACGTATATGGAGGTGATGGAACATCATTACGCTATGAGACTTGATGGAAGGGAAAATTGCATAGAAATCTAGGAATTCAAACCAATGAGGATTGAAGTAAGAACAGGAAAACAATTTATACAATAATAAGACACTACAAAGGAGAAAACAACAACAACAACAACTCCAAAACTCTTAAAACCTCTGATCAATGCAATCACCAAAAACAGCTTAAGGGAACCATAGACAAAAAGATGATAAATTCAAAATTGAGACGACAACTCAAATTTTTAGACTTAGGCTATTTGGGAGTTTGTACATGATTATTCATGTTTATTACAAGAGTCTTTTTCATGATTTTTATCATATCACTTTGTTTTCAATGGATAAGGAAAATCAGAGGGAAAGAGAATGTGACACTGGACAAGTTACTTAAGACTGCTACAATTTCTTCATTTGGGAAATAGAAATAATAATAGCATCTAAATTTCAGGATTCTAGTGAAGCTAAAATAGATAATATATTCAAATTACTATATAAATGCTAAGTATTTCATCTAAAAATCATGGGATTTTCCCATCTGTCTTGAAGTTTTCTCCTTATATGTGTTTTTTTTGCCTCCTAGAAAAATATTAACTCCTTGAGAGCAATCAGTTAAAAAATATTTGTTAAGCATGTATTTTTTTTAATTTAATTCAATTAGATGATCAGAAGCCTTCCTGGAAGTCCACAAAGTGAAAACTATTTTCACAATAATGCTAAGATATTTTAATTTCAACACAATAAACACTGATAGATAATGCATACAGGTATAGGTACTTTGAAGGTCTTCAAAAATTTTTAAGTTTGTAAAGAGGTACTGAGAAGAAAAGTTTGAGAATCACTAGTTCTCAAACTGATATTCTTGGTGGTAGGGGAACCACATTGTTTTCTTACTTCATCCTGTGACTAATGATGGTTTCATAAGACGATATCACGGCAAGCCATTGAGAGAGATTATTTTTGGTTGAATGAAAGAAAAAAAAGTGTGTATATTTTCTTAGGACAATATTATGTTGAAAACATTTAAGATGGGGTACAGTTATTAGACTAAGGGAAAAAATGTTATGAGTATGAGATCTAGATGTACCACTTATCTAGAAGTATAAATTAGGATAAGGTATTTTTCTTTCAAACGTTTTTCTAACTTATCAAATGGGAAGAGTGTTATTTGTCTTATAATTGTGTGTCTGGGATCCAACAAGATACTTTATTTTAAAATGACATCTGTCTTGCCTTTGAGAGAAAAGGCATTAACACATGCCTCAGATGAAATGTATCAACAATAGCTAAAGGTCAGAAGACAATCTTCCTGAAAGATTAGGACAGGAACAACTCAGACTGACTTATTTGAAATTGAATTCTCTAAGTATTTATTAAGCACTTATGGCATGCAAGGCATTGTTTTGGGTATTGGGCGTACAAGAATTAAAACAAAAAAATCTTTGTCCTCAAGAATCTTGTATTCTAGTATGCAGATAATACATATAAAATAATAATAATATCAACAATATTATTTTACCTCAAAGATCTTTTGTCAGAGTGCATGTTTTGTGAATCACCACATTTTCTCCCAACAGCAGTGACATTGAAAGACAGAATTTAGTCTCAATTAGCAATGATCACTAATCATATTGTCTGAAGCACTTGGAGGGAGTATCAGCAAATACAAAAAAAAATGGACTTCCCCCCTCTCTACAGACATATGTGGTATGATGCCAACTTCAAATGATAACACATCTTATTTTAGTCCGGATGTCTTCAGATCTTATCATACTCCCAGTGCTACCCCAAACCCAAAAATACATTTCTAAAATCATAATGTACATTATAGGAAAGAAGAGCATTTTTATTCAATTTAACATAAATTTGCTTTGTGCACACGTTTCCTTTTAGAAGTGATGCTTACCTGTACAGATATTGAACTGTGTAAAAACAGCCAGCTCCTGAGTTTGCTTACGATGTCCTGTTGATTACTCTTTTTATACAAATTAGCATCTTGCTACTAAAAGGGATGCTACACAGTATGGGTTATGTTAAACAACTACTTAAAAATCAATGGATTTTACAGGCTCTTTCAGCTGAGAGATAGTTTTTGGTTTCACACTGCCTTGTAGTAAATGTAGACCAAATTAGATATATCTATTCTTTTTTTCCAAATGATGAATTATAGAAGGAAATAAATCGAGAACAGGTATGTTTTATGTTTCTATTTTCACTGATAAACAAACTTAAATACCCAAATCAACAACAGAGGCATAAGCCTCAAATGAATTCATTTGCTCTACAGCCAAACTAATAGATTATGTTGTCCAAATGGAACCTCAGACCTTTAACTACCAAAGTGGATCATGCTTAAAATCCTGGTGTGTAACATACACTTTCTAGAAGTACAAGATAAACTGAGACATACAAGCAGAAAGCTCTCTAGTGTGAATAGTGGGAAATCACTGGAAAAATACTGCTCCTTAGAGAATACATAGGCATTAAACTTAAGGAAAACAAAGGGGGATCCCAAAAGCATTAGTGTAGTGTTTAAACTTTGGTAAGCTTATTAGTAAGCTACATAGTTAGTCAGCAGGTCCATCCCAAACTTGCAAAGGGAACAACATTGAAACGGTGGCTAGTTTTGTTTGGGAGCAATAATTAGATAACCATTACAGGGGGTGACACAAAAAAGGACAATGATCATTTTTTTTGACAGCATAACAGATATGCAGGAAGATGAATAAAACAAACAAGATACCCTAACTCTCATCTCTATTTACAATGGGAAATTAGTGGAAAATATAAAAATGGGGCCTGAGAAATAATAGAACAAAATAACTTATTTGCACATATACACAAATATAAATTCATGCATACAATATAGGTATATAATGTGTGTATACATAGATATACATATATGTGTTGTGAATATGTATGCATATATTTCTATATGTACAAATGTACATAAATGCATTTAAGTATGTATGTATGTGTATGTTTATACATGGGTATACATATAATATAATTAACGACATTCATTCAGTTAGCATTAATAGGGGCCAACTTTTTGAATGGTGCTGGGCTAAGGACTGGAAATTCTAAGACAAAAACAAAATAGATAGTCCCTGACACAAAGGGGCTTATATTATTTTGTGAAAAAGAATATTTTTGCACAATGATATGTATATATATATATATACATACACACATACATATATACACACATACATACACAAATACCTATATATGCACACATATGTGTATATATGTATGCATATATGCATGTGTACATGTGAATGTGCACACACATATATGTGTGTGTGTATATGTCTCTGTGTGTGTGTGTGTGTGTGTGTGTGTGTAGTCATACCTGGAGAAATGAAGATAAGCTTCCTATAGCAGAAGACACTTCAACCGAATTTTTTTAATGTAAATATTGACAAAGTAGAAATGGAGTACAGCTGAGGCAAGGGAAATGTAATGACACAGATATAGGTTATTGCTGATTTTTTAAAAAGGTGTAAACACCCAACAAATGAAGGAAAATTTATGGAGAATTTATGATAAAAATCTATTTTAAAAATGACTAAATTTTTGCAAAATTGCTAGATTTTAGAAAAGGTGGTATCAGCAGGTTCAGAGAAAAGAAGTGCATGATTGTATGATCTAAAGTGGTCAAGGGGAAAACTATGGGATGGGAGATGATCAAAAATAAAGATATGAAAACGTAAAAGAAAAGAGAAAAATGGAATATGTCTGAATCAATTTATCAATAACCATTTACTAAGAACCTACTACATGCTCAGCATTCTGTTAAGTCTTATGGATAAAAACAAGAGGCAAAAGTTCATCTCTGTTTTCAAGGAGCTTTCATTATAATGGGGGAGACATCAAGTCAAATACATGTGCACATAAATGTGTGTATGTATATGCATATGCATGTGTGTTCTTATGTATATGTATTTGTGTATGTTCAGGACAAATAATAGATTAACTAAGGGACACCCTTGATTAATTAGAGGGAAGTCATATAGGTAAATATGTTCAAATTGAAGAACAGGTTGAGGAAAACTGGTTATCATCTAAAAAATCAGTTTGTCCTGTCAGATTCAATAGACATTGAGAATGTTCCAATGAATCTCAATGAACAACTTGTGTGAGGGGACAGCACTTGAGCTTTCCCCTATTGGCACCAAAACTACACTTATTGACCCAACACACCTCTTTCCCATGTACTTTAACCTTTTCTCCCTCGTTTCAGTGCTATGGAAATCTAGGCTTTAGACTGAAGAAGTTTACTAAGATTTTAGTGGCTCGAGTGGTGGTAATGTTCTGTGCTGCAAATGTTTTCTTCAGTAGAAAAGAGGAACATAAAGAATGGATTAGGACACGTGTGAACTTGAAATAGAGATCAACATCACACCACACCCCAACTATCCTCCCAGAGCCTTAAGGATCCAAACTCAGAACTTCAGAATTGACCTCTGACTTTTTGTTGCACTTATTTGGCCAGCAATCTGAACTGCTGTGTCAGAGAAAGGAAGAACAGAGGAAATAGTATAGAATAATTTGTGGGGGTGAGCACTATTCAGAACTCTATTAAGCCTGAAAGAAAGACTCTAGCATCCAGCGGGGGCCAGTTCTAGTCATTAGGGGACAGGGATATAGACTAGTGAACTATAAATTGCCCACCATATAAAGTAACTGAGACATTTTAAGATCTAGTTGATGGGGAAATGACCATCAGAGTGGAAGGAGTCAGAAAATGAACAATAGGGAAAATAAGTACAGAAAAGACTGAGATGAATAAAGATCTTAAGGATAATAAACTCAAAGATTCTAATTATAAGCTCATAAAGTCATCATAGAAAACATTAACTGAAGAAGGAAATATGATCTCCAGATCCAGTAAGCCAGTTCAGGAATATAATACAACAAAACAAAGAAAAATGATCTAGCACTTAGAGGACCCTGTGAAATATGAAGGTAAAATGGAACTACCACATATGGACTCTAAGTGGTTTAAAAAGAAATAAGAATCAAAAGAAAGGTATTTATGGCTTTCACCAAAAAATAATAATTGGCACATAAAAATATCTTGAATTTGCTATGGTAAGTCTCATCAAAGAAATGAGAGATCAATTGTTTGAGAATGCAAAGAAACAGAAGTAAAGGAAAATGTAGAAGACACTAATAAAAACCATAAACATTTAAATATATATATTCTTTATGAATTTTGAAAAGCTGATAATTAAGTGTGATAGTCAATTAAGGAAGAATGAAACCTTTCCTGGGTGGCACTGAACAACTAGCTCTTTTCACATCAAGTAAATTTATCATAAACTTAATGGGCCTAATTTATGACTTTGCCTAGCAATAATCAAATATTCAAGAAAAGAGATTTGCCTATTGTGAATTTAGGTCTAAAATTCTTGTTTATGTTAGATAACATTTTATTAAGTCATATGAGTATATTCCCTGTTGTAAATCATGTTTCTCCATTGAAACATCAATGATAGTGATACTGTTAAAGAAAAAACATGTTCAAAGTTCAATATACTAAACACTATGTGATATAATATGTAATAGTCTCTCATTCCTTAACAAAAGGCTTTCTGTGACCTTATTCCAAGTATTTTTCAAATGGAGCTATTATATAAATGAATGCATTATTTTTACATAGAATGCTATACCCTAAAATGTTCATATTCTCTTTGTTTTCTACATTCAGTGGCTTCAAAGTAAATCACTTTAACAGCCTCAAAATAGATGTAAAGAAATTTATGAGGATACATAATAAATAACATGACTTATATTTGCTATCAAATGTGTCAGTATTATATTAGCATTAAGAAATAGGGAAATGGAAAAGAAAAGCACAAATATGACAGACATAATTAAGCTATTATATATGACCTCTACATATTCTCTCCTAACATCTATCTCTTGTTTTTCCTGACTTCCTTTAAATTTCATCTAAAATCCCATCTTTTACAGGAAGTCATTCTCAACTCCTGTTCTAATGTCTATCCTTCATTAAGTATGTCCTATTTTTTCCTGCGCATAGTTCATTCCTACATATTTGTTTGCATGGTGTATCACCCATTAGACTTTGAGATTCTTGAGAGTAGAGACTTCTGTTTTGTTTTGTTTTGTTGTATTATTTTCCCCAGAAATTATGGTGTACCTGGTGTTGAAAAGTTGAGTATGATTTCTAGGCATCAGAGGAAGAAGTATTCCTGAAATCTATCAAGTCTAACTCTTTCACTTATAACTGTTAAGTCATCTCATTTCAAATCCCATGTGAATTTGTTTCAATAACTTTTTTTGCTTTCTCATGTATATTTAGATTTTCAAGCTATATTTGACCATATTATTCAATTTGAAAAACCTTCACATATTCTTTATCATTAAAAAAAACCCAAATAATTAAATAACTTATCTTTGTATGTTCTCTTCTACAAAGGTATCATTTTTCCTGTCCACACCATGATCAAACATTGAGAAGCAATAACTTTTGTTTATTTCCCTATTACACATTCACTACTTAATATATTCTAATATGGATTTGATTCTCAAAATAACCTTATAAAGTAAAAGCATTGCGAAATATAATTGGAAAATTGAATCACTGAAAACTCTAACTCACTCTGTCTTCCAGCTTTATTAATTCACCTATGATGGATATAGTAGAAACAAACAAAAGAAACCATCAAAGGTCATTATCTCTTTGCCCAGCTTTCATGGTAGGTAGTAATAGCAGTTTGGGTGGGTAGTGATGTGCTTATTCATCTCATCAAATCATAGTTAGATTTCTTTTTCCAACCAGGAAAAGGAAAGTGAACATGACAATGATTTGGTAATCCTAGAACCAATCCAAAAAATTTAGAAAGCTCCTGCAAAAAATAATGCCTAGCATGGTGCTAAATATTGTGAAATTATAATTTGTCATATGTGTGTATATATGTATTCATGTTTTCAATTTTCCTTTACATTTATGTCATTTTCATTTCAACCTCTCTATCCTTACCCAGTGGAAAGTTTAGCAAAATTAACTAAAACTTCAAGTCAGAAAGTCCATTCAGTATTTAGCACACTTAACTCCCTCTATCTGCAAACAAAAAGGGAAGGTGACATATTATCTCTTCTTTGGAAAAAAATTCGAGGACTATAATTACATAGCATTCCAGAGCTATGTTTTTCTATTTATTTTTAAATGATTCTATTAATCCATTCTGTCATAGGTGATATTTTAGAACTGTTTTAACCTCAGACCTTCCTCTTTTTTTTTCCAGCTAGTAGGCAATATTCTTATTTTGAGATGCTCTGCACTTAAGCTAGTAGACCAACCGATGACAGGCTTTTATGTTGTTGATGGCCCTCTTCAAAATCTTTCCAACTTGATAGAACTTTGCACATTTCATGATATCTTGGCACAATTCAAATCACCTTTATACCATGATGAGGTTTTATTGTAGAAATTTACTAAAGTTTATTCAATAGTCACATTTGTTATACAACTCCTATAATCTGTTTTGTACTCCTTATATTGCTCAAATTCTTAAAATTATAGGGAATGCTATTGAGAATTACTGTATTTTCAACTAATATACACATTATATATGCATAAGGACTACAATTACATTTGGTTTTTATTTTAATAATACAATAGATAGATAATGGTCAATTCATATATTCTTTGTTATTCCTCAAATCATTTTTCATAGGGAAGTTTTCCTGAAGAATAGTTTAGAGGATCTATTTAAATATTAAGCACAACTAAACTTTGGTGGATTAAATGAGACTCAGACTTCATGATGATAATGCACAACATTTAGATTCAGAACTACTCTCTGAGTATGCTTAGTACCAGCTTCCAAATGATGCCCTGCATTTTAATACCAACTTGCATTACAGTAGATATTTTCTTTTCTTTTGAACACATTCACTATGGTGTTAAAATTCTTATTTCTTTCTTTTCAATTTCCCAGAGAGCAACTGACAGTGGGCTAATTTTATAGCAACACGTGTGCAGAAAGTGATCAGTGCATCCAAAAGCCATTAGATTTTGTCTGAGAAAAGTTTAATTGAGAGAAGGAAAAACATAAAGTACAATTGTACTTTATTGTTAAATCAATTAAAGTGTCTCAACAAAAATCATGAACCTGTCCTTATATAAAAAAAGATAAAAGATTATTTAGATTTTTTTAAAAAACATCTAAGTTAGTAGGTCATCCCTTATCACATAATCTGTTACTGTGATTATGTGGTATCAAAGTAACAAACTAGTTTGTCCATTTAACCAAATACTTTCTCAACTCAATAGGAAAAAGAAAATACTTTGTACTCATTGATTTCTTGAATTTATCAGTCAATTAATTAAATATTATTAGTAAATTAATTAGTATTTTAGTATGATGAGAAATATCAGTGATGATATCAATTATAAACCTTTAATTTGTGTTTGTTTGTCCATTGCCAAAGAAAAAGACCATGCCATCATAGAAATGATGATACAACTTGCACTTGACTTTGTTTTGAGTGAAGGAGGACTGTGCAGTTCACCACAGCCTCACTTCTCCTCCAGAGCCATCTGAATCCAGTGACCAGATATTCATCAGGATGCCTAGAGATGACCCAGAATGAGGCAATTGGGGTTAAGTGACTTGCCCAAGGTCACACAGCTAGTGAGTGTCAAATGTCTGACATGAGATTTGAACTCAGGTCCTCCTCACTCCGGCAAGGGTGCTCTATCCACTGCACCAACTAGCCGCCCAAACCTTTTATTTAAGGCTTTGATATAGGCAAAGTGTTTTGCATACATCATTGGACTCCAGTAATCCCAAAATAAATTGCCTGCTAAATAAAAGGTTTTTTTTTTCATTTTAGCCAAAGGAATCTTGTATCTTTTACTTCTTTCTTTTTTTCCTCATAAAATACTTAGTGGTAGATAAGAGTGGTGGTAGGTAGGAGAGTTTTGTTGCTTTTATTTCTCTCATCCATTCTCCATATAGATGTTTAAATGACACAGGTCATGTCAGTCCTCCACTGAGAAAACTTCACTGGTTTCCCTTTCCTTTGAACATCCTATTCAAACTTCTCTGCTTAACATTGACTATTAACAGTCTGACTCTACCTTACCTTCTGGGATCATTAAACATTTTTTCTCTTCCTGTACTAATATTATTATTTATTCTTTGTGACACCATAGTGTCACTGTCAACGTACAGTGTGTCCAGTTGTGATTGTTTATACCAATATAAACTCAGAATGCTCAACTCCAGATTGGGCACAAATAGTCCATATAATAATTTGAAAGACAGATATCTAAATTTACACCTCTCATGTTTCTTTTGAGTTACCAGCATTCTACTTTGCTCATAGAGCACAGTACTTTCTTTGATGTGGGCACACCATGCTAGATCCTGTGCAGTCTCTCCTGTGTTTCCCAATCAATACCAAAGTTCTTCAGAGACCTTGAGAGTGTCCTTGTATAGCTTCCTATTTTTGCTTTTATTTTAGCATTTTACTTTCCCTCAATTACATGTAAAAACAATTTTCAACATTCTTTTTTTTTAAAAAAATGGAGTTCCAATTCTCTCCTTCCTTCCCCTCCTCATTGAGAAGACAAGCAATTTGATAATAGGTTATACATGTGTAGTCATGCAAAACATATTACCATATATTCCACGTTGGAAAAAGAAAATAGAAAACAAAATAAAAACCCAAGAAATGTAAAATTTAAAAAAATGCTTTGATCTCTATTCAGACTCCGTCAGTTCTATGTCTGGGGATGGATAATATTTTTCATTATATGTCCTTCAAAGTTGTTTTGGATAATTGTAATTCTAAGAATAGCTAAGTCATTCACAATTGATTATGATACAATATTGCTGTTCCTGTGTCCAATGTTCTTTTCACTTTGCATCAGTTAATGGAAGCCTTTCCAGGTTTTTCTGAGAGCCTCTAGCTCACCATTTCTAGTATCATTTCTGATTAGCATGTGAGTGCCTGCCTTCTGTGAATTCTCTGTAAAATAGGCTTTGAGGCAAATGTTCATTTGGCATTAGAACAATGTGGCCAGCCCTTTGGAATTGTGCTGTCTTTAATGCAGTTTGAATGTTTGGCAGTTCAGCTCAAGAAAAGACCTCAGTGCCCAGTACTTTATCTTTTGACAGTGATATTCGGAATCTTCCTAAAACAATTTAAATGCAATCAATTCAATTACCTGGCATGGCACCAGCAGACTATTCATGTTTCTCATGCTTAAAATAATGAGGTCAACAAAAAGACTTTGTAGACCTTCAGTTTTCTAAGCAGTCTAATAATACCTCATCTCCCCCACAGATTTTTTCAGAGCCTCCCAAAAGCTGAGCTAGCTCTGTCAATGTTTGCATCAACCTCAGTGTTTATAAATACAACCCTGGAAAGTTTTTGGATAAGGTAAATGAACTTATCCACAACATTTTAAATTTCTCCATTTTCTGTAACTCCAGGGTCCATGTATGAATGGTATGGTCCTGGCTGGTGGATGACCTCTATTTCCTTGCTTAGTCCAAAATTAGCACAAGTGGCAGGAAATGGATTCATAAGTTGTTGCATTACAACCTCAGGAGCTGCATTGAGTGTACAATTATCTATGATCTGTACTGTTATACAACACTCCCTTATATGGACTCTTCATTCTCAGTACAGTAACCATCTTGCTCTTTCCCACAGACAAAACATTTCTTGTCCAACTAAGTACTTTGGAGTGGTTTTTCCACCACACTTGGGATGTAACCTCTCCTCTTTTCTTCCTCCTTGAATCTCTTACTTCCTCCAAAACTCAAATCAAACTCTATCATCTAAATGAAACTTTTTCTAATTTTCTTGTCTATGTGTAGAGATTGTCACCTTCCACCAGAACATAAGCTCACTTGCGCAGTCCTATTTTGTTTTTAAATTTTTATCTTTAGTATAGGGCATAATTTCTTAAACATAGTAGGCATTTAATGAAAACTTGATAATTGATTAATTAAATAGCATTGTTATTATACCAAGATAAAATAGTATAATGGAAAAAGTGTGAGTTAGAACCCACTAACATTTACTAGGTAAGAGATGCTGGGGAAAAGTAAGTTCTCTGAGCCTCAGTTTCTTTGTCTATAAAATGGGGCTTATAATACCCATAACCCTGCCTTATAATACATCACATGTAGAGATGGGAGGTGGATTTGGAGCTCCCTCCAAGAAGGAGAACTTTAACATACTTTGTAAACCTAGACGAATATATATAAATAATAGCTAGTTTATATTGAGGATACAGCGGTATGGGCAATTTTGAAATTAACTAAAATTTTAATGTATAGAAAACTAGCAGAAGTGTCAGAAAGAACTTGGCTAAAAGTCAAACCATGCCATATACTGGTTGTATCACCCTGGACAAGTCATTTAACCTTGACTTGTCCTACGCATCTAAATCTATAAAATGTAGAAAAATTGCTAATCTGCATTGACAGTGGAAGTTTCTCACTTGGAATTTCCTGTGATGATAAAATCATAGAATTTATCCAAAAATTCATACATTCAGTCAGAACACACCCCCACAGATAAACAAATAAATCTGGGTTCACACTGAAATTCTATGACTTACCTAGTATTAGAATTTAGATCTGTTGTGTATTAGGTACTTCCAATATGCATGCACAATTGACTAGACTTCTTTGAGAACAAGAATAACAAACCAATAAGGAAAGTTTTGAAGTTTCATTGGGGAATGGTCCAGATTAAATGTTTTAATATCATTACACAAGTGCTACAGTATAACAGTTACAGTATTAAGTGTATTGATCAAATTTGAATGTTCATGAAGGAAATAATATCCAGAAAGAAACTTGATAACTGTGAACAAATTTAGAGATTATACATACGAATTTATGAATTTTATGTCCTCATCCAATGAGCTCTTGATTATCTTTTCATTGATTCACTTACATACTCATCTAATAAACACTCATTTAATCAACACAGCACCTACAATGTTTCATGTACTTTGGTACTCTGAGAGATTCAAAATTTTGAATCTCTGAGAGATTCAAAAATGAATCAAACATGGTCTCTGACCTCAAGAAGTTAACCTAAAGAGGGATGATAAAATAAAATCATAGATTTAGAATTGGTGGGGATTTAGAGGCCATCTAATCTAACCACTTTATTTTACAGATATGGAATGTGAGGCTCAGATATATTAAATGTATTATGCAGAATTACTCAATAAGTATTTAAACAGGAATTTCAAATAGATCTTTCTGATTCAAAGGACAGCATCCTATCCACTGTGCCACACTGCCTTTTGCACAGATAATTTATAATACTCTATGACTTCATTCATTTGAATATTTTCTCAGCCTGTGAAGATCATAATGCTACTCATTTTTGAATATTTACAACTCTAGCTATTCTTGTCACTATCAATGAATTCTCTATCAGGATTCACCAAATGTTCTGATTCAGTGGTTTTGAGATAAGGTTTCTCATTTTTCTTCTGACTATATGACTCAAATAAAGCTGTCTAAAGTCATGATTGAATTCTTCTTACCAATTTCACTGACATGACCTTTAATATTTCTTCTAGTTTTTATGATCTTTGTTTGCATGTCTAGATCAGCTAAAGATGGAGGCTTCCACATGGGAAATGTCAGGTTCTTGATGCTAGGAAAAGACATTCTGTATTTCCCTACCATAGAGAGACAGCATAAAGTGTTTTACTGCTGAGTATCTGGAACAGTCTAAGTCAGGGATGGGGAACCTATGGCCTTGAGACCATATGAAGCCCTGTAGGTCCTCAAGAGTGGCCCTTTGACTGAATCCAAACGCTTCAGAGAACAAATTCTTTAATAAAAGAATTAGTGCTGTAAAACTTGGATTCAGTCAAAAAGCTCCACCCAAGGACCTAGAAAGACACATATGGCCATGAGGCTATAGGCTCCTCACTCCTAAAAGTCTTTAAAAATACCAGATTGGGACAGACTCTCACTTTTGAGCTATCTCTGGAGGTGAAGGATCTTATCCACCCAAAGTATGGGCATTACATCTTAGTTTGGCCAGGGGGGTGGGCTACCCCCTTTTAGCACTTTATCAAAACAAAAAATCAGATTTGGAAGTTTTTTTTGTTTGGTTTGTTCTTTTTGTATATGATAAAGCTCTAGAGAAAACTGGATATAAATAAAAAAGAATATGCTTTTACTCAGTAAGTACATGATACCTAAATATGCTTGATAATTTGGTCCCCTGAACTCTCATCACTATGCTTATTGACTTAAGTTTTGATACTTAACACTTTCTCACTTTATTAAGCTTCCTCTCTTCTCTATTTAGAGGTATGGGAGGCAGAGCGCCAAACTCCTCCCAATGTCTTTCTTTACAGAATGCTAGGGTCTGAACTTTCCTTATGCTTCCTATCCCCCACTCACTTCAACTCTTTTATTCATGTTGTCTTCATCTATTGGAGTATATAATCCTTAAAGACTGGGAATGTATTTTTTGGGAGTATGGGTAGGGATAGGGGTGGGCATTTGTAATACCAGAAACATAGTAGGTACTTAATAAATTGTTATTGAATGAATTGAATTGTTGGTCAAGTTTGCATTTCCATTCCTTTTACTTGGAAATGGCAAGAATTCTTGGATCATTTCAAGTTTCCATTGGAGATTGTCTATGGTACAGGAAGCCCTAAAGAGTTTTCACATACTCCGTATAGAAAGAAACCATTTTGGGCGAATGCAGATCCCATCTGAAAGAGTTTATGAATTGAGGGAATCATGGAAGAGTTTCTACCCAGTATAGTTTTCTCATCTGAGAGACTGTTGATACTTGGGTAACTTTAGGTCCCAAAATCTGATTGAGAGACATCTACGTACTTTAGAAAACTCAGTATCACCTAGATATCCATCAGAGATGGGAAGCTAGGGGTTTTTGCTTGTTTTGTTTTGTAATGCTTAAGAAGTTCAAGAGACACAATTTCTATGTAATTAATCATGTTAATCCTGATAATAATTAATAAAATGGGTCAGTGACACTCTTGAATGCCAAAAACTCCTCATGGAACTCCCTCAATTCTCATAGAGTAGGGGTTCCTGAGGGTGATCATGGACTCTGATTGGTTAAGAAGTAATGAGAGAGAATGAGTATAATGAGAGATGGACCTATTCTAACCAGGATCTGGAAGGGATATGACTTTGATCATATCATTTACTTCCAAACCACCCACACTCCAGAGTGATTTAATCAAAGAATTTATCCCCACCCAAACTTGAATAGGACACAAAGGGCTTCCCCACGTGGGTGGGGTCTGAACAAAATCGAGGAGAAAGTTAATCCAATCACATTTTCAGCGAAGTCTTTCAGGTGTTGCCTTTGCCTAGGAGAGGATAAGGCTGAGAGAGTGATAAATCTTTTGTCTTCAGAATGTTAACAATTAATTATTTAATAATCATTTCTCTTAGTTTGGTTTTGTCTTTGTTCTTTTGCTCTTTTTTTTGCTTGTGATTAGAAAAAGACCTTATAAGTCAACTTTTAAGACTAAGCAAGCAAAAATATTTGGAAACTTGGTGAAACGTTCCTTATTGTTGAATCTGTAGTAGAGAATAATGACGATTTTCATCTGTGGATTTTATATGCTTGCATTAAATTGATGATTTTGAGACTGTTGTATATAACACATGGGAAAAAAGTGAGAGGACATTGCTTGTTGTCTCCCCAGAGACCTATTCTGAACTGAGGACTGGAACTATGTTCAAAATGTACCACTACCTATTTGACAGTGATGGCAAACGTTTTGAACAGGAGAGAAGAATGTGAGGGGCTTTGATACATGCTCACATCATCTAATATAAAGGCTCCATCACGGGAAACAAACAGCAATGACTGAGAAAAGAGAGAAGTCATTATGTGTTTTCCTACTAAATAAACCAAAGTGTAGATTATTGTATTCATTGCATATCTGTAATAAGCTGTATCTTTTAAAATTGTCAGACTGGAACAGACTGCTTCAGGCAGCATACAGTGGGTAATGGTCCTATTTTCCCACAGCATAGATACAATAATCTAATCTGCTTGGGTATAGATGATGGGTTGTCTGTACCCCCTTTAAATCCCAAGAACAGGACTTGGAGTTTTATTCTGATGTTGGCTTTTTTTTTTTTTTTTGGTCCTTTTTGGTTTTAGGCTTAGTTGGTAGAGTCCTGGGATCTGGTACCTTGGGTTATGGTAATCTTGGAGGCAGTATATCTGTCAGAGTGTTGCTGCCTGTCTAGCAAGCAAGCCTTGAGAAGCCTGCACACCCAGTGTTTAGGTCGGGAAACCGTATGTTGAGGTGTGGGTCCTAGGGACCCCAAAATACTGACACACTGGATCTTTCCTAAATGAATTCTTCCC
This sequence comes from Potorous gilbertii, assembly GCA_028658325.1. Lineage (NCBI taxonomy): Eukaryota > Metazoa > Chordata > Mammalia > Diprotodontia > Potoroidae > Potorous > Potorous gilbertii. Next base: position 467,073,998 of record CM053770.1, read on the forward strand.
AAGCCTTCTTTCAGCCAATGAAAAACAAAGTTTATTAAAAATTTGCCATATTGATTCTTAAGAAGCCTCACCATTTGTGACTCTTGTATTGACAAGTGGGTCAGATAGAATCTGAGTGCCTTCATGGATGGAATATATATATACAAAAAGACTGTGAGAGAGATTTTAGGGTGGTGTAATAGTCTGGGGTGATGAGAGAAGAGTTTTGGGGAGGGTCTTGAGGAGGTGTACAAGGAAGATCTTAATGGGACTGGGGTGAGAAATAGCTGGAGACAACTAGGAAGCAGGTGGAACCATCCAGAGGTAACAGATAATGGAGGGCCAGGCTGGGTTAAGGGTAACAGATTTGGGTATGAAAAGCCATATTAAGTAGGAAGATTCAAGGAGAGTGCAAGGAGGTTCTCAGGGTCTGTACCCCATCACTGTGACTCTAGACCAAGGGAAGCTTTGAACTTGGAACTAGGTGGGACTATATAGGAACTGAGCTGAGCTATGAACCTAGCTTCATACCTCCTTGATTCATACACACTGAGGTAGTATAGGGTGGGGATTGTGCCCCATGTGTTAGAGGTATATTTGTGTATTTATTTTTGTTATATATTTAAGCTAAATAATCCTTTACAAAAAGTTAATCTGAAGGTTAAGTGATTACATGGAACTGGGCTGCAGGGAACCCTTAAAATTGGTAGAATATAGCCTTTGGGGGTCAGAGTAAGTTGAAGCACCCCCATAAGTTTCCTGAAGAACAATGAGGGGAAAATGAAATGTAACAGATCTACCTGAAGAGGCAGGGAGGAGCTAGAGTAATTACTGTTACACCAAAAGTATGTTGGATTTGAAATCAAGAGAAATGTGGGTTAAAATTCTAACTCTACTATGTACAACTTGTTAGATATTGGACAGAACACTTAATGTCTCTGAACCCCAATTTTCTTACAAATCAAGCAACATGCATTGAAGCCGCTAAGTGGTACAAGAGGGGCAACTACTTGGCTCAGTGGATAGAATGCTGAACCTGGAGTAGGAAGACCAGATTTCAAATGTGGCCTCAGATACCTAATAGGTGAATGACCCTGGGAAAGTCACTGAATCTCTATTTGCCTTCATTGACAGGAGAAGGTAATGATAAACCACTCCAGTATTTTTGCCAAGAAAGTTTTATGGACAATATAGTCTAGAAGGTCATGAAGAGTTGAACAGGACTAAACAACAATAGCTGCAAGTGGTATAATGGATAGTATGCTGGTCTTAGAGTCAGGAAGACCTAAGTTTGAATCCTGCCTCATCTAGTAGCTCTGAGACCATGTGCAAATCACTCAACTTTTCAGGATCTCTGTTCCCTTTTCTATACAATATTATTACCTCATAGGGTCATAGTTAGAAACAAATGAGATACCATGCAAAACATGCTTAAAGTGTAGTCTTTAAAGTGTTGAGGAAACTTCTACTCAAAAAAAATAATGCTAGCTATTATTTATTAAGCACTTACTCTGTATGAGGAAGAGTATTTCAGATAAAAAAATACAAAAAATTACTTGAGATACAAAATAAAAACAAAAGCATTATAACAATATTAAAATAATGCCTATATTATATACTTCATATTTTTGGTAAAAATTAAATTATATATATATATATATATATATATATATACACACATACATACATGCATACATATACACACATATATACACTTATATACACATACATACATGTATATATACATACACATATACATACATGCATATATATATACACATATAATCCCAGTAAAGATTGCAATATACAGGGATGATATAAAGGATAATTTAGTCTTAGGAAGTGTGTATGTTGAAGAGAGAGATGGGAGAGCTGGTTCAAAGGTAAATGAATTAATTTAGACCTTCACTATAGCCATAGGGAACTTTATTGACACAAAGGCAGAAAACCTGACATTTAGTAAGGAGGTAAACAAAGGCAGTGATATAAGAAAAGGTCCAGACATATGGTATGCTTTTAAAGATTCCTTATGTGCATTAGAGTTCTAGGGTAAGTTTTGCAAGATAAAGAAGTCTTGCAAGATAAAGACATAGGATGAGGACCATGAATGACACAAGATAAGGAAATTCCATTCCTCAGAATGAGGGGCAGGGACAAGGAATTTACAGTCCAGCATAAGGGGAAGTTTTGTGGTAAGGGGAGACTTTAGGACACCTTCAGTTTAGAAAATAAACAAGGGGCTTCTCAAAGTCAGTCCTTAATAGTATTTTTAACTCTTAGGGCACTGTTTGTATCCATATCATTTGCATTCCTGGGACAGTGAAAGAGTCCTTGAAACCATACTGATGCTCAATAGAGAGCCCAGAAAACCTAGGAGGAACCTAAGAGGTATGGTGCCTAGGTAGTTCAAGAATGTTCTCCATAAGTATTGAAAATACTGCATTTTTCAATATTCTGTGACCAAGAAGGGTAATGTAGGACACGGGGAGAAAAAGGCATTGCTCCCACAGAGCCTTCAAGAGTTCTCAAATGAATGCTAAATCTCAAATCAAGCTGGAGAATATTAAAAGCCCAGTCAAGGACAAAGCCAACAATTGTTTTTTGGAGATTATTTAAAGATAAGCCAATAAAGATAAGACTGAGGCTAGCAGCCTAGTTGAGTTGCTTAAAGATAACCAAAAGCTAGAGATTTCAGCAGTGAGCCAGGCTGCCCTGTTTTAGGTCAGGGATTTAGAAGAGAGCAAAGAGGAAGGCTAAAATATTGCTTATATGGATAGAAACAATGTCCTAAGAGTTAAAATAATGTTGATTGACATTGTGAAGCCCTTGGTATGCTAAAGTCTCCTCTTACTACAAAACTTCCCCTTTACTGGACCACAAAATCCCTGTCCCCACCCCCATCCTGGAGAATGAGATTTCCTTGTATTATGTCGTTCAAAACCCTCACTCTGTGACTTTATCTTGCAAACCTCACCCTAGATCTCCTATAAGGAAACCCTAAAATCATCCTGTATAAGTCTGGTCCTTTTTCAATATCACTGCCTTTGTTTAACTCCTTGCTAAATCTCAGGCTCCCTGCCTTTGTGTCAATAAAGCTCCCAATGGCTACAGAGAAGGTCCTAGTGAATTCATTCACATTTTGAACCACCACTCCCATCTCTCTCTTCAACATTGCCACGATACCTAGAATTGTTTCAATGCAGCATAGTGGCATCCAAGCTACAACAGGACACAAACCTTCTAAGAAAATGAGCTGAGTAAGAGTTTGATCCTAATCTAGAAGCTGAGATAAGAATTGTGGAAAGTAAGATGATTCTGTTGTTCATATTCCTAGATGATAAGGGTTGTGACCTAGCATGGATAGGGTAGAGGTCAGACACTAATGTGCAGGCCCAAGGAGCTGTGTGAGGAAGGACCTATCAGAGAAGAGAACATGGATTTACATGGCCAGAGGATGGTGTTGGGGGAGATCGAAAGTTCAGAAAACAATATAAGAAGCCCCATCTTCATGCATGTGTTGTAGTCTTCCTGTAACCTTACTGGGGAGGCTAGCCATCCATTCAGAGGGAACAGATGCAAAGATTAATAAAGGCTTTCCTGATTTCACAACAGAAAAGTATCCATATATACCAGAGGAAGTCACCAATGAAAATCTCAGGAATATAATGAAGAAAGCTTAACTTGGTCCCTCCATAAAAATAGAGTCTCCTGGAGCATCTCATTAATGGTCAAGGGGATGTGAACCATGTGGAGAGATGTTCCATGGTGAGAGAACTATGGGTGTTATATGCCATTTGAGGGCAAGGAGACCCCAGAGAGTAAGAAAAGTACTAGGAAGAAGCAGTAGATGAAGCATTAGTTTGAAGACTAGAGAAAGTCAGGAAGAAAGCATATAGGAGAATTTTCATACTTTTAAAATATGACTTAAAACTACAATAATTAAAATTTTGAAACAGAGGTTGCTTCTGGAGCCCCTCACTTAACAAAGAATATAAAAGTCAAGTAATTGACTGAGTAGCTGCCTCTGGAGCCCTTGACTTAACAAAGAGCTCAAAAAGTCAAGGAATTGACCCAGAAAATGAGCAGGCAGGGAAAAAAAGAAACAGACTGTAGATTCTTACTTTCTCAGTAAAGACTGATTTTTCTTATATCATTGGTGATGAGGAAGATCAAAACATACAACCAGAGGAAGACAACAAAGTTAAACTCCTGCCTCCAAAGCCTACAAGAAAAATACAAATTGGTCTCAGGCCATGGAAGAGCTCAAAAAAGATTTTGAAAATCAAACAAGAGAAGTAGAAAAATAATTGGGAAAAGAAATGAGAGAGATGAAAAACATTTCAACAACTTGCTAAAGGAAATCCCCCAAAAATGCTAATAAAAATAACACCTTTAAAATTAGACTAACCCAAGTGGGAAGAGAAGAACCAAAAGCCAAGGAGAAGAAGAATGTCTTAAAAGGCGGAATGGACCAAATGGATAAAAGAAGTCCAAAAACTCACTGAAGAAAATTCTTCCCTAAAAACTAGAATGGACCAAATGAAAACTAACGACTTCTTCAGAAATCAAAAAATCATAAAGCAAAACAAAAAGAATGAAAAAAAAAAAGAAGACAATGTGAAGTATCTCATTGGAAAAACAGCTGACCTGGAAAATGGTCCAAGAGAGATAATTTTAAAATTATTGGACTACCTGAAGGACATGATCTAAAAGAAAAAAAGAGCCTAGACATCACCTTTCAAGAAATTATCAAGGAGAACTGCCCTGATATTCTAGAACCAGAGGGTAAAATAGAAATGGAAAGAACCCCCAATCACTTCCTAAAAGAGATCCCAAAAGGAAGACTCCAAGGAATACTGTGGCCAAATTCCAGAGTTCCTAGGTCAAGGGGAAAATAGTACAAGCAACCAGAAAGAAATAATTGAAGTATTGTGGAAACACATTCAGAATAGTGCAAGATTTAGCACCTTCTACACTAAGGGATGTAAGAGCTTGGAATATGATATTCCAGAGGTCAAAGGAGATGAGATTAAAACCAAGAATCACCTACCAGTGAAACTAAGTTTAATACTTCAGGGGAAAAAACATGGAACTTCAATGAAATAAAGGACTTCCAAGCATTCTGGTTGAAAAGATTGTAGCTGAATAGAAATAAATAGAAACAGAAAATTTATAAAATTAGAAAATAAATTTAGAAAATAAATAGAAAATTTAATTTTCAAGAATAAAGAGAAGCAGGAAAAGATAAAGAAGAAAGAGAAACCATAAGGAATTTATTAAAGTTGAACTGTTTGCATTCCTATATGGAAAAAATGAGATTTATAATTCATGAGATCTTTCTCAATATTAGGATAGTTGAAAGGAATATATGTGTGCATATGTGTATATGTATATTTTTTGTGTGTGGTATATTTGCATATGCATATGTGTAGTGTATACACACACATACATACATATATATATATATATATATATATATATATATATATATATATATACACATACATACAAAGAGAGGGAGAGAGAAAGAGAAAAGAGAGAGAGAGAGAGAGAGATCTCGCAGGGTGAGCTGGATATGAAGGAATGAGATCTAAAAAAGAAAATTAAGTATTGAGAGGAACATACTAGGAGAAAGAGAAAGGGAGAGTTTGAATGTAGTGAATCTTATAACTTAAAAGAAGAAAGAGCTTTTACAATAGAGGGGAAGATGGGGAAGGTGAGGAGTAAGTGTCCCTTCATTTCATTAGATTTAGCTTCTGGAGGGAATAACATACACAGTCAGTTGTGTATAGAAGTTTATCTTACCCATAGGAAAGCAGGGGAGAAGAGGCTGAGAGAAGGGGGATAATAGAAGGGATGGCAGATTAGGGAAAAAGAAAAGGGTAATCAGAAGCACACACTTTGGTAGAAGGACATGTCAAAAAAGGGAATACAGCAAATAGAGGGTAGGACAGGAAAGAGGGAAATAGTTGTTCTTTCACAACACGATCGTTATGGAAGTGTTTTGCCTGACTCTCTCTCTCTCTCTCTCTCTCTCTCTATATATATATATATATATAAACTGTATCAAATTGATTGCCTTCTCAGTTAAGGTAGGTGGAGAGGAAGGAAAGGAGAAAATGTGGAACTCAAAACTTTAAAAATGAATGTTAAAAATTGTTTGCACATGTAACTGAGAAATAAGATACACAGGCAATATAATATAGAACTCTATCTTGACCTACCGGGAAATAGAAGGGAAAGGAATAATAGAGGGGGAGGGGTGATAGAAGGGAGGGCAACTTGGAGGAAAGGATAATCAAAATACATGCTGTCTTGGCTTGAGAGGAGGGCAAAGATGGAGAGAAAACTTGAAATTGCAATTTATGTGGAAGTGAATGTTTAAAACTGAAAATAAATATTAAAAAAAAATAAGAAAGCATGTCATCTGCTTATATTAACCTTATCTGACCAAAAGCTATCTCACTTGATATGAAAATTTACTTAAGGCCTTACATATTCTTATGTAAAAATAAGAGGGGGATTCAGATATCCTTACCACCTTGTCAACATGAAAATCTTCTGCCTCAATCATATAATTTGTGAATGCACTAAAAGTAATTTTATCTGTAATCTGACTTAATTTACCTATAAAATCTATTTGAAACTAGATTCATTATGAGATAATGATTTCATCTATAGTTGTTCAACTTTTATGATGTTGAAGGAACCATGGGACTATGAATATGTCTTTTCTTAAACGTTTATGTCCTGAGGAATATTCAAGATTGCAATTTGAAAAAGAATTATTTCTCTGACACTCTGATGTAATTTTGTCTATAAAAAACTTTTTTAGACTCCTAAACAGAATTAAGATTTTTTTTCCCTGAAATCTGAACCTGTGCTTAGCTCTATGATTTCTACACTGTGATACGTTTATTTTGACAATAATTCACTACTACATGAATTCAAAGAGGAGATATTTCTCCCATGAAAGTACTACATAGATTTGACTTACCATTGATTCTTTTTGTAGTTCAACAGATGTTTGCCCCAAAAACCCTTTGACTATTTATATAAGGTGAGAAATAAAACAAGGAAAAAGAATGTTTAAATAAAAGACATATTTCCCATAGGTGGTAAATATCACTGTTGAAAATGATATTATGCTAATCATTTGATTACCTGGAAAATTATTAGACCTTTTCAATGATATCTTTGAATATGAGTTTGCCTGAACAATCTACGTAATAAAAACATAAATAGGGAAAATGTGTTCCTCAGATTATGACACATAATTGAATGGACACTACACTCACTTAGTAGTTCAGTGTCTCTATCTTGGCAAGATATCACAGAATTGGATCCAGAGTGAAACAGGTGAAAAATATTTAGCTGAATTACAATTCAGAAATTCCTTGTCACTTTCAACTCTTCCAAGTTGCTCCACATTGACAACAATCCCTCTTTGTAATATTAATATTTTTCTGTGTAGCTGATAATAACGGAACACTATAATTTTTAAAGATTCAAAACTATAGGTAAACTGATGGTCAACTGGCAAATGAATTGAAGTATAATATCAATGATGATCTCCATGGGAGAATAAATGAATAAAGGATTCAGTTCATAAGCATTTATTAAGTGACTACCTTATATCAAGCACTATGTTAAGTTCTATGGATGCAATGAAAACAAGATAGTCTCTGCCCTTAAGGACCTTACCTTCCAATGGGGGAAATAAGAAAATATGTTTTAAACACATACACACACACACATATGCTGGATAAATAATACAAATTGGTTTAAATATTTAAGGTAAAAGTGCTGTCTTAATCACTGAGAATGCAAATGGAAAATCAATAGGGTCCTCAAGGGTCTTTCATTTATATAAAGGGAGAAAACATATATAGATTTCAACTGCAAATCAGATAAAGTCCCTATATCCTCAGAATGTAGGGAATCAGAAGATAACTCATATTCTCTATTAATTAATCAATCTCTCTGATAAAACCATATGGATTTCAAGTGTTGAAACATTTTACAATGTTAAGGACACTGGTTGACTGAACTTTTTTCTTAGAATCTTCAGTAGCTATGACAGCTATGAAGTGGAAAGGTATATTTCTACCTGGGTTGGTTCTCTAGATAATTGTTTGGAGAATGGGTTAAAAACAGAACCAATAAATGGTGAGTGAGAGTGTTCCCAGGGCTTTTGAGGTTTAGGGCTTTGAATTGTCTCCATCCAGTTCTGAGAGGAACTGGTGACAGGGGTGATGACTGTGGTTTCACTTGCCTACCTCATGTTACATTGCATCCCTCAGTCAGGAGGACTTGCTTCTTTGTGCAAAAAGAGTTTTGTAATTGTGTTCATATAATCCCATGGTTTGTTTTGGCAGGTAAACTCCTAAGTATTTTATAGTGTCTACTCTAGCTTTAAATGGGATTTCTCTTTCTATCTCTTGGTGATGGGCTTTGTTGCTAATATATAGGAATGCAGAAGATTTGTGTGAGTTTATTTTGTAACCTGCAACTTTGCCAAAGTTGTTTATTATTTCAAGTAGTTTTTTACTTGAATCTCTGGGATTCTCTAAGTGTATCATCACATCATCTGCAAAGAGTGATAACTTAGTTTTTTCTTTGGCTGTTTTTGTTCCTTCAATTTCTTTATCTTGTCTAATTGCTACCGCTAACATTTCTAGTACCATATTGAATAATAGTGATGATAATGGACATCCTTGTTTCACCCCTGATCTTATTGGAAATGCATCTAGCTTATCCCCATTGCATATAATGCAAGCTGAGAGTTTTAGGTAGATACCATTTATTATTTTATGGAAAATTCCCTTTATTCCTATGTTCTCCAGTGTTTTTAATAGGAATGGGTGTTGTATTTTGTCAAAAGGTTTTCTGCATCTATTGAGATAATCACGTGGTTTTGGTTAGTTTTGTTGTTGACATCATCAATAATGCTAATAGTTTTTCTGATATTGAATCAGCCCTGCATTCCTGGTATGAATCTTACCTGATCATAATGTGTTATTTTTGTGATTAGATGCTGTATTCGTTTTGCTAAAATCTTGTTTAAAATTTTTGCATCTATATTCATTAGAGAAATTGGTCTATAATTTTATTTCTCTTTTTTGTCTCTTCCTGGTTTGGGTATCAAAACCGCATTTGTGTCATAGAAAGAATTTGGGAGGACTCTTTCTCCAATTTTCAAAAATATTCTATATAGTATTGGAATTAATTGTTCTTTAAAGGTTTGATAGAATTCACTTGTGAATCCATCTGGTCCTGGAGATTTTTTCCTAGGGAGTTCATTGAAGGCTTGTTCAATTTCTTTTTTCTGAGATGGGCTTGTTTAAGTATTCTACTTCCTCTTCTGTTAATCTGGGCAATTTGTATTTTTTAAAATATTCATCCATCTCGTTTAGATTATTGAATTTGTGGGCATAAAGTTGGGCAAAGTTATTTCTAATTACTGTTTTACTTTCCTCCTCATTGGAGGTGAGTTCACCCCTTTCATTTTTAATATTAGTTATTTGATTTTCTTTTTTTTAAAATCAAATTGACCAAAGGTTTATCAATTTTATTAGTTTTTTCATAAAACCAACTATTGGTTTTATTTGTTAATTCAATAGTTTTCTTAATTTCAATTTTATCAATCTCTCCTTTGGTTTTCAGTATTTCTAATTTGGTATTTTCTTAGATTTTCAGTTTGTTCTTTTTCTATCCATTTCAGTTGCATGCCCAAGTCATTGATCTCCTCTTTCTCTATTTTATTTATGTAGGCATTCAAAGATATAAAGCTTC
>CM053770.1:467084271-467104419 GCA_028658325.1 Potorous gilbertii
AAGTTCAGAAAGAGGGAGGTTGAGGTCCCCCACTAGTATAGTTTTTCTGTCAATTTCTTCCTTCAACTCCCCCAACCTTTCCTTTAAGCATCTGGATGCTATATCACTTGGAGCATACATGTTTAGTAATGATATTGCTTCATTGTCTATGGTGCCTTTTAGCAGGATATAGTTTCCATCCTTATCCCTTTTGATTAGATCTATTTCTACTTTTGCTTTGTCTGAGATTAGGATTGCTACTCCTGCCTTTCTTACATTAGCTGAAGCACAATATATTCTGCTCCATCCTTTGACCTTTATCCTATGTGCATCCCCCCATTTCAAATGTGTTTCTTATGAGCAGCATATGGTTGGATTATGGCTTTTAATCCATTCTGCTATCCATCTCCGTTTTATGGGAGAATTCATGTGAAACCTGTGAAACAAACCACAGAAAAAAAGTAAATGAGAAAAATTTATAAAGTAAAGAAAAAGTATCTTTGATCTCTACTCAGGTTTTAAGCAGTTCCTTCTCTGGATATGGACATGGACAGCACCATTCATCAAAAACCCTACAAGATTTTCTTGTATCATTGTATTGCTGAAAATTGCTACATTTTTCAGAGTAGATTGTCATACAATAGTGTTACTGTGTGCAGTGTTCTCCTGATTCTACTTATTTCACTTTGCATCAGTTCACATAGGTCTTTCCATGTTTTTCTGAGAACATCCAACTTACCATTTCTTATAGCACAACAGTATTCTGCTACAATCATATACAATATCTTGGTCATTCATTCCTCAATTGCTGGACATTCTATCAACTTCCAATATTTTGCAACCACTAAAACAGTTGCTACAAATATGTCTGTACACATAGATCCTTTTCCCTTTTTATTTTCATCTCTTTTGGATGCAGACCTAGTAGTGACATGACTTGGTCAAAGGGTATGCATGTTTTTGTAGCTTATGGGACATAGTTCCAATTTTCTCTCCAGAATGGCTGGATCAATGTACAGTTGCACTACTAGCACATTAGTGTTTAATTTCCCCACATCCTCTTGTAAATTTGTCATTTTCCTCTTCAGTCATATTAGCCCATCTGAGAGTTGTGAGGCAGTAGCTCAAAGTTATTTTAATTTGCATTTCAGGAGTTGGGGGGCAGAGTCAAGATGGCTGATTAAATGCAGGGTCTTGTTTGAACTTTCATCTAAACCTCTCCAAATACCTGCAAAAAATGACTCTAAATGAATTCTAGAGCAACAGAATGCAAAACTTGGCAAGGAAACCAATTTCCAGTCCAAGACAACCTTGAAAGTCAATAGAGAAGGTCTGTTGTACCAGTCTAAGAGAAGAGTATAGTCCAACACAAAATATGCCTGCACCAGCTGGGCCCCAGCAAACATGGAGCAGGCCTCAGGGCACTGAATCAGTGGTAGCTGTGGTAGTTTCCAAACTTCTCAACCCACAAATGCCCAAGACAACTTAGGGGAATAAAAGACATCCAATGAAAAAGAGGATTTTCAAGGATTCTTGAAGAAAAGAACAGAGTTGATTAGAAAATTTTACTTTCAAACAAAGAACTCTAGAGAAACATGGTAAACAGGTAAACAGGAAAGTGAAATCATAAGGGAATTATTAAAGTTGTATTGTTTACATTCCTATATATATATACACACACACACACATATATATATTTGTATGTATATGTATGCACACATATACATATATACTTACACAGCCATATATGCATAAAGAGGGTAAATAGTGAGTTGAATATGAGGAAATAATATGTAAAAAATCAAAATAAAGGGTGAGAGAGAAATGTATAGGGAGAAGGAGAAAGGAAGAGACAGAATAGGATAAATTATCTCATGTAAAAGCAGCAAAATAAAGCCTTTATAGTGGAAGAGAAGAGGGGGTAGGTGAGAGGGAATAAGTGAACCTCATTCTCATCAGATTTGGCTTAGGGAAGGAATAAGATAATCACTCAATTGGGTATGGAAACCTATCTTACCCTACAGGAAAATGGGGGGAAAGGGATAAGAGGGGAGAGGTAATAGAAGAGAGGAGAGATTGGTGGGGGAGCAATCAGAAGCAAACATTTTTGAGGAGGGAAAGGGACAAAGGAAAGAACATAATAAATAGGAAGTGGGATAGGATGGAGAGAAATATAGTCAGTCTTTCACAACAGGACTGCTTTGGAAGTGTTTTGCATGACTACATATGCATGACTCACATTAAATTTCCTGCCTTCATGAGGGTGAGGGGGGAAGGAAGGGAGAGAATATGGAAATCAAAGTTTTAAAAGTTAATGTTTAAATTGTTTTTACATGCAATTGGTAAATAAGATGTGCAGGCAATGGAGTATAGAAATCTATCTTGCCCTGCAAGAAAATAGAAAGGAAGGGGATAAGGGAAGAGGGGTGGCAATATAGGTGAGGGTAGACTAGGTGAAGGGGTAATCAGAATGCATGCTGTCTTGGGATCTGGGGAGGGGAGAAATGGGGAGAAAACTTGGAACTCATACTCTTGTGAAAGTGAATGTTGAAAACTATAAATGAAAACAAATTGCATTTCATTCATCATTAGTAATTTGCAACATTTTTTATGAGTGCAGGTAACTGTGATAACTTTATCTGAAAACTGTTCATATATTTTGACCATTTATTAATTGAGGAATAGTTCTTCTTTCCATAAAGTTTACTCAATTTTCTAGATGTTTGAAAAATGAAATCTTTATCAGAGCAACTCACTGTATTTTTTCACAGTAATGGTTACCAACTATGTATTCCCTTCATCCTATCTCTGCTATCATTTATCCCCTCTCATTCTGATGCTACAGACCTGTTTTGCTGCCTTTCTAAGTTGTCTTAGGATGGAAAATGGTTTCACTCCATCTTATTGTGGTTTCTATTGCTTTAGAATTTGTTTAGACTCATTATTTAGAGATATTTGGAGGGGCTTAGTGGAAAGTTCAGGTGAGTTCCTTCTCTTTGTCCACCTTCTTGGCTCTGCTTCCATGACTGAAATAAAAGAAGATTGAAAATGAGTGAGGTATTACGGCACAGAAACAGAATTTAATAAATTAATGTTTCCTTTCTTCTACTTATTGTTATTAGTTCATTGACTCTACTTTTAGCAAAACCATTACTACAACTCATCTCTCAACAAAAAAGAAATAAAAACTTTTCATTGTAATATGCCTAGTTGCTTGTTGTCTTTCATTTTCAAAGAGAATCAAAATGACATCATTCTGTTGGAGTCAAAGTACGGTGTGTCCAGTTGTGGCTGAACAGATGAGTATATACTTGGAACTCTTTACTGCAAGTTGGACACAAATAGTTCATATGAACATAGGAAATGGAGATACCTCTAAATCTGTTCATTGAACATTTCTTTTGAGTCACTACAGTTATGATTTGTTCACAGAGCATAGAACTCTCTTTGATGTGAACACACCATGTTGAGTAATCCTGTGCCAGTGTCTTCCATGTCTCACAATTGATACCAAAGTTCCTCAGAAAGACTTTGAGAGTGTTCTTGTATTTCTTCACACCACTCACCATGTGAGGACCTGCCTTGTGTGAATTCTCTGTACAATAATATTTTAGGCAAATATATGTTTGACATTCAAATGTGGCCAGCACCTGGGAATTACATTCTCTTCAATAATTTAAATGATTGGCAGTTCAACTCAAGGAAGGCATTTTAGTGTCCAGTACCTTATCTTTCCAGGTGATCTCCAGAATCTTCCTAAGAAAATTCAAATGGAAATAGTGCCCTACCATGTCATCTATTTTTGTAAACATATCATATGGCACTGAGAAAAAAAGTAAATTCTTTATTATTCCCATTTAGAAAACTCAAAAAAATCAATAACCCACATATTTTCAAGTAGATCAGCTACTTTTTTCATTTATCTTTATTTTCAATTGTCGACCACTACATTCTTTAAAAACATGTACATGATCTTTGACTAAATTTCACTGCTAGACAAATATCACAAGAATTTTTGAGGTAGGAAAAATAAGCCCAAATTAGACTAGAATATTAATAGTAGTTCTTTTTGTGTAGCAAAGAATTAGAAAAAAAAAAACAGTCCATCAATTAAAGAACTGTTAAACAGTTTTGCTATATGAATATAAGGGAATATTACTGTGCTATAGGAAAACAACAGAAATGCAGAAAATCATGGAAAAGCATGTGAATTGTTATATTTAAATAAGAAGACCCAGAGAAGCAATATATACAATGAAAACAACAATGCAAATAAAAATAACAATAACAAAAATATTGAAAGTAAACACTTTGTAGTTGCGATTACCAAGTTTGGATCTAAAAATAATTGGATTTTAAAATAATCTATATGTGTGTGTAATTGTTATTATTTTCCAAATTTGATCCTCAGAAACTTCTCTTGAAACAAATCAGCAATCAAGTAAAAGCAAATCAAAATTTTCACCGTGAATGAAAATATTTGTGTCATTCCAAATTTATAGTCCACTTGCTCTCTGCTGAGAGATTAAAGGCCTGTTTCTCCAGCAGTGCTCTAAAATCATGACTGATCACTGCCTTTATCTTTCAGTGTTATTTTATTTTATATTATTTTAATTATCATGTATATCATTTTTAATCTGCAATCTTACATGAAATCTTCACATTTATTTCTAAGGCATACTAATATGTCATTTAATTCATGTATTACAGTGTGTTTAGGTATTCCACAATCAGTGAGCACTCTGATTTTTTAAAATTGATTTATTTTTGGTTCTCAACACTCACTTTAGTAAAATTTTGAGTTTTAAATTTTCACTCCCTCTTTTACCCTTCCCCTTTCCCAACTTGGCATGCAATTTGATACAGGCTTTACATATACATTCATATGAAACATAATTTCATATTACTCAAATTGTAAGGAAGAATTAGAACCAATGGGAGGTACCACCAGAAAGAAGAAACAAACTGAAACCACAACAGCAACAACAACAAAATACAGCAATAATATGCTTCCATCTACATTCAGATTTCAAATTTTTTTCTCTGGATGTGAATAGCATTTTCCATAATGAGTCTTTTATAATTGTCTTATTTCATTGCATTGATGAGAAGAGTTAAGTCTATCAAAGTTAGTCCTCATACAATGTGGCTATTATTTTGCACAATGTTTTCCTGGTTCTACTCACTTCACTCAGCAAAAATTCATGTAAGTCGTTCCAGTTTTTTTTCTGAAATCAGTTTGCTCATCATTTCTTACAGCACAATAGTACTCCATTACATTCATGTACCACAACTTCTTCAGTCATTGCCCAGTCGATGGGCATCCCCTCAATTTCCAATTCTTTACCACCACAAAAGAGTTATTATAAATATTTTGGAACATGTGGATCCTTTTTCCATTTTTATGATCTCTTTGGGATATGCATCTAGAAGTAGTATTGTTGAGTCAAAGGATATGCAGTTTTATAGCCCTTTAAGTATAGTTTCAGATGAGCATTCAGTTCTAGTTATAAGAATAGATGGTCTACATTTATTTTTGGTGTAAAACTCTGCTTCTTTTCTGTCATTAAATTTTCTGGAACATATTGTTCAATATAGTAACATAAATGCACTATCTCTTTTTCTAAGTGCTCTTAAACCATCTGTTTAATAATTTTCTATAGTTTTTCTGGGTGTTAACATAATAAAACCTTCTTGAGTGCATGAAAGACTAAATTAGAAAAGGGTTAATATTTACAATTGAGCAGCTTCTAAAATCTAGTTTATCTTTTTTTCTGATGAGAGATATATTTGGGCAAAGGCAATTAATTGGCAATATCTGTTTTATATTTACTTCTTCTCTATTCACAAGAAGCTTTGATTTGAAAGGTACTCTACCCAAAAGAGGACTGGAATGTATTTTAAATAAGAAGTAGCGTCCAATTTGTCAGTATTCTGTATTTTCACTGAACAATTTGTCCCTACGATCAGATTGCAGGAAATTGTTTTTGATCAGGACTAGTTGAAATTAGGATAGTATCAAGATCTGTGGAATATGAAGGAATATATGTTCTTAAGAAACATCTATGATTGTAACATATCCACAGGCACCTACAGAATCAGGTTGAGTTTTAAGATGCACGCTGATATTTCTTGTCATTTTGAATCCAGAGTACAAAATAAAAAGTAACAAACATAATCCGGGAATGATCTGTCTCCCCATTTCTGTCTCAGTTTCACTGGCTTTAAGACTCATCTCTATTCGAAGTTTTTGCAGATTCACAATCTACTAAAGTGTTCTCCTTTAAAGATACATTCCTACTACTAATTAGGTATCTTTGTTTATAGATTTATTTATGTATTTATGTACCTTATGTACATGAGTGTGAAAAAACCTTGAGGCAGTGGCTAATTTTTTGCTTTTGTCTTTCTTTGTATCCTTAGACTTTATCACTATTTTTTACTAAAAAATAGTAAGCACTTATCAAATACTTGTTCATTGATTCTTGACTGATAAAAACACTTTTTACAAAGTGCCAAGACACTTAATAAAGGTTTCTTTAAATAGACTTAAATGCTTTTCTTTTTGTTCTTATTTTCTTTAAGTTAAAATTCATTGACTTTAGACCTCCTGATGCTGTTAACTGTCACTCAAGAGAATTAGACTTTAAGTAGGCTTGCATAACCTGCCACCACGGGCACAAAAAGAAATTCAGGTGCCCATAAAAAAGATGTAGAAAATATATTCCCTCTGAATTTCCCAGGGATACCTGTAATCATTTGACATGCCACAAGTGACTAGCTGCAGGTTGTACAGGCCTGACTTAAAGCCAGTGTGACTGCGTTTCAATCCTGACCTTACTAATTTCTAAAAGTGTGACTGTGGCCAAGTCATATAACATCATTGCTTGTCAACTTCCACATCTACAAAATAGACAGTTTGGACAAAAGTGTCTGTAATTTCTCTTCTAGTTCTACACCCTATGATCTTCTTTCATATTTTAGACATAGTTCAAAATTTAACTTGAGAGTACATCCTATTCAGTCACATAGTTTTACTGATCTTTTTTCTCAACATGTTTATTAATTACTGAGTTATCAGAGGTCAAGTTTTAAGGGCCTACCATACCTTTTTGAGTCATCCATACTTGGACAGTGATGATGGGAATATACCTATTTTTTATCTGATATGTGTAAATCTGTTTCACTAAATTCAAGGTATATATATATATATATATATATATATATATAAGCAACCTCAGAATTCATCTCCATGTTATTACAAACAAAGATAGCAAGGAAATCTTCTTCAAATGTTTCTATTATTTTTTTTTTATTTCACAAACCTGTGCTTTCTTGATAAAATCAAAATGATTGTCTTTACCTGAACAAAATCTGTAATAAGCTGAACCTAGATGATATAAATTGATAACTAAAATCATGGCTGAAATCAAATTGTAGATTTAATGCATTTTTCTTAATTGAGTCCAACACTTATTTGACTATTGTATAAAACCCAAGTCTTTGATTAAAATCTGAATCTCTGCCTATATGACACTATAATATTTGGTTGAAAAGGTAAAATGTCAGTCATCTGAAAAACAAGGAGGAGATTCATGATTCTAATTATCTGTAATATTCTAAAGAAATTGACTTTCATTTTGATAAATATCTAGTTAGCTTTCAGTATAACTGATGTACTATTTTTTCATGAAAGTTTCATTGTGAGAAATCACTCATTTGGATCCCTACTCTATTCCAATCAGTATTAATCAATTTGATATGATCCCATAGGGGTAGTGATTATAAATTCTGTATGTTAGGCCCCAGATATTGGAAGTGAAGATTCTAAGTTCACTTGCTTAGTCATAGGAAGTTTAACTAAAAGACCTCCATCATTGTTCTTCCTTGTCATAATGTCCAAGTCCAGTGTGATAGACATGACTCAATTCAGATCATGAGGAAGACTGAGGGACCATGAACCCTTTAGTAAAATTCCATTGGCTCAGAGCTCTGTCTCAGTCTCTTTTATTGCAAGTTGGAAAATATTAATTCCAATATCATAGCTATACTTGTATACTCACTGAACTAAATTTCCACTTCTGCCACAGCAGTTCTCTTAAGCTGGTAACATTTCATTTCCTGTGATGTACTCTTGCAATTGGTCATTTCCTCCCCAGAACCTCTATTTGAGAATTTTCCCATGACCACAATCCACCCTTATTGGCCTGGCACACAGCTACTGATTTTCTAGTACACTTTTCTACCACAAGAGTATTTGCCTTCCTGTTTCTCGGCTACCTTTTAACATTGTCTTACTATCTTTGAATATAAGCTTCCTATATGTTAAAAAAAAGTGTAGTTTTGTGCTTTTAATTATATTTCCAGAGTTTGGCATGATGACTGGCACATAGTAACTGTTTGATGAATCCTTTCTCTCTTCTCAAATCTAATCATAAATTGAAATCAAATAGAAACTACTTCATTTTTTGCTATTTCATTTAAAAAGAAAATGTTACAAAGACATATTATTTATGCTGCATATGTACATTTTACATATAGGTGATCCTCATTTCTTACTACTCACCCTCCCACCTCTGTCTCCTGTTTGAAAGACAATTTGGCATCACATGCTTTTCTAGGCACCAAGATGATTTATTTAATGTACTTTTCTCAATTCTTACCATTTTGATCACTCTGTAGAATTTAACACTTGAGAAGAAGGGTTACTTAAGAGATGGTGGCACCCTCCATTCTAATATGGAAATTGAGATGAGACAAGGATTTGAAGGGAAAGATAAATTCTCTGTTGGATAAGTTGAGTTTGATGTATCTGGGACATTTAGTCAGAAATGTCCAGCATTTATATGGTATTGGGGCTCATCAGAAAAAAACAGTGTTCTGTATATAGATCTTGGAGTTATCATATAAAGATGATAAGAAAGTCTGTGATCTACTATTGTCCTTTACTGCATTCACTCTACTTTTTAGACATCTAGAGACCTTTATTGTTATTCAATCATTTCAGTTGTGTCTGACTCTTCAAGACCCCACTTGAGATTTTCTTGGCAAAGATAATGGAATGGTTCGCTACTTCCTTCTCCAGATGATTTTACAGATGAGGAAACTGAGGCAAACAAGGTTAAGTGACTTGTTCAGGATCACACAGTGATAATAAGTGTCCAAGGCCAGATTTCAAAACAGGAAAATGGGTCTTCATGACTCCCAGCCCAGTACTCTATCCACTCTGTCCATGTGGTTGCCCCATGCCACCTGGCTTCCTCCTACTGAAATTCCATCTCTCACCTCTGTACCTTTGTACCATTCCCAATACCAGCAATGATCTCTCTCCTCATCAAAGATTTGAGTAAAAGAAAAGAGAATCAGGAATTGATGTCAAATATATTGAGAAGAACAGTAGATAAAAATATACAGCTCGTGAAGAATAATTTATTTTCTCATTACTGTATGATGTGATATCCTTTATGAATTGGAGCTGGAATATGACATCCTAGCTTCTTTAAAGACCTAGGTTCTTTCAAGACCTATTACCTTCTTCAAAATGCCTTTACTTATCCTTCCATGTACTTTAGCCTTCCTTTCTAAGGTTACCTTCCTTCTACTCTCTCTTTCTCTCTCTCTCTCTGTCTCTCTGTCTCTCTCTCTCTCTCTCCATATATATATATATATATATATATATATATATATATATATATATATATATATGTATGTATATATAATATATATATGTTATAGGAATACTTATTTATTATTTATGTGGGTTGTATGTATGTGTTATCAATTTAGTTTATATGTATTGCATTGGTCTAGATATCTCTAGAGTTTCCTTTGCCCATCCCATTCCAGAGAAGACTTTCTTCTCACCAGGAGAAAAACACATCATTGGCCCTAACGTGTTGCTCACCATCGTTGCCTAAGATCAAGGGTACCAGGTGTAATAGTAATTTAAATGGAAGGATCTTCTCATTAATTAATAGGTCTATCTTATCTGAAAGCCTGGGTCGGAGGTGGTGGGAGGAGCTTGATGAAGAGGTGAAACAGAAAGGGTGGGACAGAACCAAGAGAAAGTGAGTGACTGGGGTCAGCTCAAAGGGGAAAGAATAAAGAATACAGGCCAACTGACACAGGCTCAACTGACACATTGTGAAAGCTGACAGTTGAGAAGGCCCTGGCTGGGGGAGGGGAGGTTTGAAAATGGCTTTTCCCTCTGCTGTGATCATGTTTATTAACATCTTGGTTACTGTGACTGATTTTGCTTTTTGGTTCTGGGGTTTGGCTTTCTGATGCTTAAAGAAATGTTTTTCTTCTGCCTTCTATATGGAGAATCTTTTATACTTTGCAATTGAGAACTTTGCTGGCATATTCATAGTCACTACCACTGCTGTGAACATTGCCTTGGTGATACACTAGGCTATAATTAAAACTATCTCCCTGATTAAAAAAAAATAGTGTTCGTCTAGGAACAGTTATTTTTAAATTAGAATTGTGCTTCTGATTATTAATCCTTTCTAAAAAAGCAGTATTCTAAGTCAAAAGAGGAGTCCCTTCTCACCAAATGCCGCTTACATAACAAATAAAACACTTTTATCCATCTGATAGCAACCAGAAAGCATTAAATTTACATAGATTAGGATATATCAGATAATAAGCAGATAGAATTAGCTATCCTATTGAGAGTGGAATATCACAGTTCATTCTTAAGTTAAAAGTGAGTCCAAAACATCACCCAATGGGAAATTCCATAGAGTCTCTACCCTAATTAGATGGGAATGGAAATCTGGTAGAGATACTCGTTCTTCTACATGTCAACTTCTTTGTTTCCTTCTAACAATTACTTTCTGAAGAATATAAACAACCAACTGTCATCTCTCTAGGCAGAAAATCAGAAGATAAGGATTTATCCTCTATGTCTTCATAGACATGGAACAGCTAGACATCATTTACTATCAATCAGGAAAGTCCTGTGCAAATGGAGTAGAGATTTAGTTACATTGTTTTCTTCTCAATTTGCATGTAAGCACTTTGAAGCAAATCCTACACTTGTGTTTTGAACTTTCTTGGTGTCAACACAGCTCATCAAATTCCTGGCACAAAATAGGTACTTATTTATTGCTTATTGATTGATCCACTTTTGACACTTTATCTAAGTCTTGATATTACTACCTCTAAAATATGGGTAAAACAATAATACCTAGAAAATTATTGTAAGAATCACATAAGATAAAGCGTTCAAATGTCCATCATAATGAGTCATTTGATGATACTTAGATTTCACATTGGGGCAAGAAACAGAAATTAGACCATCTGTACTCAATGCGCTAAGTATAAAGACTAAAGACAGACCTTGGATTAATGCCTGTAAGCAGTTAGCAAAATCATTAATTAAAATCATATTTGTACTGCTACTGTCAACTGAAAGAATTTGCTTATTTTAAATTGGAGTCTCCTTATTTCATTATTGCCATTATAGTTTCTCAGAAACAGAAAATGTGCTTAAAGTATGCTAGCATATGTGAAACCACAAGTGTAGCATCTCTCGGGAGGGGCAATCCAGTCAACATTTTACATAGTGACAATATAAAGCAAGGCACAAGGTCATGTTTGAACTACTAAATTGCTATCTTTCACAAAAGAACTACAAATTGAAGCTTTATTACTGAATTTGCTAATATCTGTTCCGGCTTAGAGACATCAGTTTAGGTCAGTGTTAGACATGATATTCCCTTTAACATTTATTTACCACATTCTTAATGTCCTCTCAGAGATTTTTATTTGAGTTTTCCTATATCTATTCCACCCTCTCAGGAAAGAACCTCATCTCATAATTTATTGATAAAACATAAGCCATTCTTTCTGAGTTCTTTCTCCTCCTACACTCTATATTTCAAAACAACTTGATATCAACCCTACATTCTCCCTTTTCATTACTTTAATCTCCAAAGAAGAGTTGTGCTTTTCTTCCAGAATCAACACATATATTTATACCATGATTACATCACTTCCCAACTCCTTTGTCAGATTTTCCCCATGATCACTCTTTCTCTATCTAATCTTCAATTACTCCTTATCTAGTGTTTTATTCCCTGTTGTTGACAAACATGAATATTTGTCCCCCATGCTTGTTAAGAACCTTCATTTGACCCTACTATTATATCAAGATATCATCTTGTATTTCTTCTAAGATTCATGGCCAAATTCATTAAAAAAAAAAAAAGTCCTATTTAACTTTTCTCTGCTTATGTTCCTCTTGTATACTTCTCAACCCAATGCAATCTGGTTACTAACTTTGTGATACAAATGAAATTACTTTCTAAAATTAGTAATGTTAATGGCTTTTCTAATTTTTCACCCTTAAAGAAATCTCTTCAGTACTGAAGAGGTTTACCATGCTTGGATAATGTATCTTCTCTGCTTGTTTTTCCAAAATATTAGTATTTCCTTCTTTTGCTTTCCTTACATATCTAACCATTTTTTTCCCCATTAAAAATGTTTTATTTAAAGTTTTGGGTTCCAAAGACTATCCCTCCCTCCTCTTCCCCTCCTTTATATGATAAGCAATCACACATAGTTTATACAAGTGCAATTATATAAAATATTACCATGTTAGTCATTTTGTATGAGAAGATGAATAACAGAAATAAAAAGAAAGTGAAAATAACATGTTTCAGTATGTATTCAATCAATACCAATTCTTTCTGTAGAGGCAGATAGTATGCTATGTCATTAGTTCTTTGGTATCTTCTTAGATCATTCTACTGCTAAGAATAGCTGTCATTCACAATTCTACAGCAAAAAAAGTTACTGTGTGGCAGAGCCAAGATGACCAAGTAGAAAGACACACATATGCAGGGTCTCCCCACACAGCCCATAAAATACCTGTAGAGAGGGACTCTTAACAAATTTTGGAGCAGCAGAAGTGGAGAACAACAGAATGGAGGACATATCCAACACAGGGTGACCTGAAAGGCCCACGGGAAATATCAGTTGCACTGGAGGCAGAGTGGAGTGTGGAACCCAGCACAGCCTTGGTCCACACTAGGGCACAAGGAGACTCTGGGAGGAGGACACCTTGGGGGCAGAATCTCCAGTTGCAGCAGTGGGTCCTAAGATCTCTCAACTCACAAGCACCAAAAGTCAGTGACAGGATTTTTTCAGTTGGCCAGTAAGGGAGAAGGGCCTTCCATACCTCCGGCTTCAGGCAGTGGCCTGCAGAGGCCATATCAGGCAGGCAGCAGCAAATCTCACAGTACCCCCTACAGCAGCCTGAGAACATTGCTGGATCATAAAAACCCCTGGGAGCACTGAGGGAGCTAGTCTTTGTCTCACACTTAATGGTGGCCCTGCCCCCACAGATTGACTGAATTCCCACTCCCCCACTCCTCACCACAGTACTAGTTTGGTGGAACTGGAGGTCAGCTGCCTGTGGAGAGGAAACTCTGCTAAGATTCAGGGCACAAAAATCCTTTCTTCCTCCCAGACCAGTACATGATTGACTGTGCCACCTTGGAGGAACTAATGTCTTACAGTCCCTCAGAGTATAACCTACTCTTGACAAAGGACCCAAAAGTCAAGGAACTGTTGGGAAAATGCCCAAAAGAGGGGGAAAAAATAAGACCATAGAAGCTTATATTCTTGGTGAACAGATATCTTCTCTCATCCTTTCAGATGCCATCAGGGTAAGACATAGGAGTCAAGGATTCTGTCTCCCAAACATCTAAAATAAATATTCAATGGTCTCAGGCCATTGAAGAGCTCAAAAAGGATTTTGAAAATCAAGTAAGAGAGATGGAGGAAAAAGTAGGAAGAGAAATGAGAGAAATGCAAGAAAAGCATGAAAAGCAGGTCAACACCTTGCTAAAGGAGACCCAAAAAAAATGCTGAAGAAAAGAACACCTTGAAAACTAGGCTAACTCAATTGACAAAAGAGGTTCAAAAAGCCAATGAGAAGAACAATGCTTTCAAAAGCAGAATTAGCCAAATGGAAAAGGAGGTTCAAAAGCTCACTGAAGAGAATAGTTCTTTAAAAATTAGAATGGAACAGATAGAAGCTAACAACTTTATGAGAAAACAAGAAAATACAAAACAAAACCTAAAGAATGAAAAAATGGAAGATAATAAATAACTCATTGGAAAAATAATTGACCTGGAAAACAGATCCAGGAGAGACAATTTAAAAATTATTGGACTACCTGAAAGCCATGATCACAAAAAGAGCCTAGATATCATCTTTCATGAAATTATCAAGGAAAACTGCCTTGATATTCTAGAACCAGGGGGCAAAATATATATCGAAAGAATCCACAGATCACTGCCTGAAAGAGATCCAAAAAGAGAAACTCCTAGGAACATTGTGGCCAAATTCCAGAGTTCCCTGGTCAAGGAGAAAATATTGCAAGCAGCTAGAAAGAAACAATTCCAGTATTGTGGAAATACAATCAGGATAACACAAGATCTAGCAGCTTCTACATGAAGGGATAGAAAGGTGTGGAATAGAATATTCCAGAACTCAAAGGAACTAGGAGTAAAACCAAGAATCACCTACCCAAAAAAACTGAATATAATACTTCAGGGGAAAATATAGTCTTTCAAAGAAGTGGAGGAATTTCAAGCATTCTTGATGAAAATGCTAGAGTTGAAAAGAAAATTTTATTTTCAAACACAAGAATCAAGAGAAGGATGAAAAGGTAAACAGCAAAGAAAAATCATAAGGGACTTACTAAAGTTGAACTATTTACATTCCTACATGGAAAGACAATATTTGTAACTCTGGATAACCTTTTTCAGTATCTGGATAGTTGGTGGGATTACACACACACACACACACGTACACACACATACACACACACAAACACACATAAGAGAGAGACAGAGAGCACAGGGTGAATAGAATAGAGTGGGATCATATCTTTAAAAAAATGAAATTAAGCGGTGAGAGAGAAATATATTGGGAGAAGAAAGGGAGAAATGGAAGGGGCAAATTATCTCTCATAAAAGAGGCAAGTAAATGACTTTTCAGAGGAGGGACAAAGTAGGGAGGTGACAGAAAAATCATGAAGCTTACTCTCATCACATTCGACTAAAGGAAGGAATAAAATGCACACTCATTTTGGTATGAAAACTTATCTTACAATACAGGAAAGTAGGGGAGAAGAAGATAAGCAGGGTGCGTGGGATGATGGAAGGGAGGGCAGTGGGAGGAGAGAGCAATTAGAAGTCAACACTCTTAGGGAGAGATAGGATCAAGGGAGAGAGTAGAAAAATGAGGGGCAGAACAGGATGGAGGGAAATACAGTTAGTCTTACACAACATAACTATTATGGAAATCATTTCCAGAAGTTCACAGATATGGCCTATATTGAATTACCTGCCTTACCAAAGGGAATGGGTGGGGATGGAGGGATGAAGAGAGGTTGGAACTCAAAATTTCGTGAAAAACTGTTGAGAATTGTTCTTGCAACTAGGAAATAAGAAATACAGGTAATGGTGTACAGAAATTTATCTTGCCCTATAGGAGAAAAGAGAAGTTGCGGATAAAGGAAGGGAGGGACATTAGAAGGAAGGGCAGATTGGTGAGAGGGGTAATTAGAATGTTTGGTATTTTGGGATGGAGGAGAGGAGAAATGGGGAGAAAATTTGGAATCCAAAAATGTTTTGGAAATGAATGTTGAAAACTTAAATAAATTTAAAAAGAAAAACATTAATAAAAATAAATAAAAATAAAAAAAGTATTGCTGTTGTCATGTACAATGTTATCCTCATTTTCTTCATTATGCATCAGATCATGTAAGTCTTTCCAAGTTTTCATGAAATCATCATGCTTTTCATTTCTTATATAACAATAATATTCCATTATAACCATACACCAAAGTTTAGCTAGCCATTCTTCAATTGATGATTATTTCCATGATTTGCAATTCTTAGTGTCATAAAAGGAGCTGCTATATATTTGTACAAATATATTCTTTTCCCTTTTTTGGATATCTTTGGAATACAGAGCTAGCAGTGGTATTGTTAAATCAAAGCATATGTATGCACAGTTCTATAGCCCTCAGGTCAAGTTTTTAGATCTGCATTCATAAAAGGAAAGACAACTTTTGAGGGGCTAACAATCACTTTAATCAGGCAAATGTATCAATCCTTTAGTCAAGCACATTCATTCACCTGGTTCAGGGGAGTCAATACCCTGAACCTCAAAGAAAATAAAAGTAAATAGACGTCATGATTTCCTGTCTCACTGAATTCAACAGACAGTTGGACCCCAATTGCCTGTTCATAGCTACCAGAGAGGGAAGCATGACATCTGGGTTCTCAAACCTGGGTGGCTCCTTCATAGCTTCCCAGAGTCCTCATCTGGTCAAAGAAACACTTCCAGTCAGTAAGCCCCAAATTAAAACCCATACCTCAGTGTCTTTCTACATTTTTTACAGTCAGAGGACATCACATCCATTGAGAACCAGTGCCTCATTAACAAAAGGCAGGGACCTTCTTACAAATCTTCCCAAACCTGACAATGAACGGGAAAGATCCTCCTAAGTCCTATTCAAATAGAGGCATTGTACTTCTTGATTATACTAAAGGAAAAACAGTAAAAGATCCTATTTTACTTGCCGTTACAAGTTCATAGTTCCAAATTGGTCTCCAGAATGTTTGGATCCGTTCACAACTCCATGAGCAGTGCACTATTGTCCCAGTTTTCTTATGTCTGTTCCGACATTCAACATTTTCATTTTTGTAATATTAACCAACCTGACACATGTGAGGTGGTACCTCAGAGTTGTTTGAATTTGTTTCTGTATAATCAGTAGTGATTTAGAGCATTTTTTCATATGACTAGGTATAGCTTTGATTTCTTTGCCTGAAAACTCCCTTTACATATATTTGACAATTTATCCATTGGGAAATGAGTTGCATTTCTTATAAATTTGACTCAGTTTTTACATATTTGAGAAATGAATTCTTTATCAAGATAATTATTGAATAAGGTTTTTTTTTGTTTTCCTTATAATTTTGGTTTCATTGGTTTTATTTGTACAGAATTTTAATTTGATTAATCCAAATTATCTATTTTACATTTTATAATGCTCTCTATAACTTCTTTGGTCCTAAATTCTTCTCTAAATCCATAAATCTAACAGATAAATTATTTTGTATTCTCTTAATTTGCTTGTGGTTTCACCCGATATGTGTAAATCATATACTCATTTCAAGCTTAAATTGGAAAGCAGTGTGAGGTGTTGGTCTATACTTAGTTTCTGCCATACTCTTTTGGAGTTTTCCAAGCAGCTTTGTTTTTTGAATAATGAGCTTTTGTTCCAAAAGCTTGGATCTTTTGGTTTATTATATATTATACTACTATGGTACTTTATTTAATGTAAGTTGTACCTAATCTATTCCACTGATCCAACAATCTTTTTCTTAACCAGTACCTGATTGTTTTGATAATTACCATGATACAATACAGTTTGAGATCTTGTAAAGCTAGGTTACCTTCTTTGACAGTTTTTTATTGATTCATCCTGGTATCCTTAGGCTTTTCTTCTTTCAGATGAATTTTGCTATCATTTTTTCTAGCTTTATAAACTAATTTTTGATTTTGATTGGATGTCACTGAATAAATGGACTAATTAAAGTAGAACTGTAATTTTTACTACATTGATTTGGTCAAGCCATGAAAATTAAGCTTTTTCCAAGTGTTTAGATTTGTCTTTATTTGTGTGAAAACTGTGTTATAGTTGTGTTCATATAGTTCCTTGGTTTGTCTTGGCAGATAGAGTCCCAAGTATTCTATATTGTCTACAATCATTTTAAATGTAACTTCTCTTTCCATCTGTTCCTCCTGAGCTTTGTTGGTAATATATAGAAATATTGATGATTTGTGCGGATCTATTTTGTATCCTACAACTTTGCTCGTTATTAATAATTTCAAATAGTATTTTTAGTTGTCTAGGATTCTTTTTATGTACAATATTATATCACCTACAAAAAATGTAGTTTTGTTTCCCCATAGTCTATTCTAGTTCCTTTATTTTTTTTCTCTTATTGCTGCAGTTAACATTTCTATTACAAAGTTAAAAAATAGAGGTGATAATGGGAATCCTTATTTCACTCCAGATTGTGTGGGGAAGACTTCTAGTTTATACACAAATAATGCCTGCTAATCTTTTAAATAAATATTACTTATTATTTTAAGGTAACCTCCATTTATTCCTGTGCTATCCAGTGTTTTTAATAGGAATAGTTCTATATTTTGTCACAGGCCTCTACTGCATCTATTGAGATACTCAAATGATTTCTGTTTTGATATTGATATGGTCTTAATTGACTTAATAGTTCTTCCTAATATTGAACTAGATCTCCATTCTATTTTAAATCAATCATACTGTAAAATATTTATGATAAATTGCTGTAATCATTGCTAGCATTTTATTTTTTACATCAATATTCATTAGAGAAATTGATTTTTAATATCCTTTCTCTTATTTTAGCTCTTCCTGATTAAAGTAAGAGTGCCATATTTGTATCATGAAAGGAATTTGTTAGAATTCCATTTTGGGGGGAGGAGCCAAGATGCCAGAGTAGAAAGATTCGCATATGCCAGCTCCAAACCCACAGCACATAAATTTCCGGTAAAAAGAACTCCCAACAAATTCTGGAGCAGTGGAAGCTACGCAACAATGGAGTGAAGGAGATTTCCATTCCAGAGAGCCCTGAAAAACTGATCCCAAGGGTCCATCACGCACCAGACAGGAGCAGAGCCCAGCCCTTCCTTGGCCGTGTGGCACTGAGAGGAACAGATCCGAGCAGGCTTCAGGGACAGAATCTCCAGTGGCCACGAAGGTCCCTCCACCCACAGATGCACAGGTCAGTAAGAGAGATTTCTTGGCTGGCCAAGAGGGGAGCGGGGTGTCTCCATAACACAGGCCCCCTTGGGAGGCAGCAGCAGAGGCAACGGGTGGCCAGAGGCTCCTGGAGCAGGCAGGAGCTAAGCAACAGCTCCATTACTGAAGGTGTCTGCATAAACGCCCTAAGGGATCGGAGTCTGGGAGGCGGTTCCTGCCCCCACCTGAACACCAGAACTTAATCCCACTGAATAGTATCCCCACCTGCCACTGAAAGCCCTGAGACTGGGGAGCAGCATTTGAATCTCAGACCCCAAGCACTAGCTGAGCAGATCTAGGTGGGGGTGGAGAGGAATCTCAGAAGTCAAGTAAATGGTTGGGAAAATGCCTAGAAAAGGGGAAAAAATAACATCATAGAAGGTTACTTTCTTGGAGAACACATATTTCCTCCCTTCCTTTCTGATGAGGAAGAACAATGCTGGCCATCAGGGAAAGACATAGGAGTCAAGGCCTCTGTATCCCAAATATCTAAAATAGATATCCAATGGGCTCAGGCCATGGAAGGGCTAAAAAAGCATTTTGAAAATCAAGTTAGACAGGTGGAGGAAAATCTGGGAAGAGAAATGAGAGAGATGCAAGAAAAACATGAAAAGCAAGTCAACACCTTGCTAAAGGAGACCTAAAAAAATGCTGAAGAAAATAACACCTTGTAAAATAGACTAACTCAATTGGCAAAAGAGGTCCAAAAAGCCAATGAGGAGAAGAATGCTTTCAAAAGCAGAATTAGCCAAGTGGAAAAAGAGGTTCAAAAGCTCACTGAAGAAAACAGCTCTCTAAAAATTAGAATGGAACAGATGGAGGCTAATGACTTTCTCAGAAAGCAAGAAATCACAAAACAAAACCAAAAAAATGAAAAAATGGAAGATAATGTGAAATATCTCATGGGAAAAACAACCGATCTGAAAAATAGATCCAGGACAGACAATTTAAAAATTATGGGACTACCTGAAAGTCATGATCAAAAAAAGAGCCTAGACATTATCTTTCATGAAATTATCAAGGAAAACTACCCTGACATTCTAGAATCAGAGGACAAAATAAGTATTCAAGAAATCCACTGATCCTTGCCTGAAAGAGATCCAAAAAGAGAAACTCCTAGGAACATTGTGGCCAAATTCCAGAGTTCCCTGGTCAAGGAGAAAATATTGCAAGTAACTAGAAAGAAACAATTCCAGTATTGTGAAAATACAATCAGGATAACACAAGATCTAGCAGCTTCTACATTAAGGGATCAAAGGGCGTGGAATAGGATATTCCAGAAGTCAAAGGA
>CM053770.1:467104519-467126458 GCA_028658325.1 Potorous gilbertii
TTTCAAGAATTCTTGATGAAAAGACCAGAGCTGAACAGAAAATTTGACTTTCAAACACAAGAATGAGAAGAAGCATGAAAAAGTAAATAGCAAAGGGAAGTCATAAGGGACTTACCAAAGTTGAACTGTTTACATTCCTCCATGGAAAGACAATATTTGTAACTCTTGAAACTTTTCAACATGTGGGTAGTTAGTGGGATTACACACACACATACACACACATGTACACACATGCATGTGCAAACACACATACACACATGCATGCACACATGGAGACAGAGATCACAGAGTGAATTGAATAGGATTGGAAGATATCTTAAAAGAAATCAAGGTAAACAGTGAGAGAGAAATGTAGTGGGAGGAGAGAGGGTGAAATGGAATGGGGTAAATTATCTGTCATGGAAGAGACAAGCAGGAGACTATTTAGTGGAAGGAAAAAGAGGAGAGCTGAGAAAAAAAACATGAAGTTTACTTTCATCATATTCGACTACAGGAAGGAATAAAATACACACTCATTTTGGTATGGAAACCTACCTTACAATACAGGAAAGTGGGGGATAAGGAGATAAGCAGGGTGGGGGGGATGATGGAAGGGAGGGCAATGGGAGGAGGGAGCAATTTGAAGACAACACTCTTGGGGAGGGACAGGATCAAAAGAAAGAATAGAAACAATGAAGGACAGGATAGGATGGAGGGAAAAATATAGTTAGTTTTACACAACATGACTACTATGGAAGTCATTTGCAAAACTACAGAGATATGGCCTATATTGAATTGCCTGCCTTCCCAAAGGGAGTGGGTGGGGATGGAGGAATGGGGAGAAGTTTGAACTCAAAATTTTGGGAACAACTGTCAAGTATTGTTCTTGTTACTAGGAAATAGAAATACAGATAATGGGGTATAGAAAGTTATCTTGCCCTACAGGACAAAAGAGAAAATAGGGACAAGAGAAGGGAGGGATGATAGAGGAGAGGGCAGATTGGTGATAGGGGAAATTAGAATGCTCGGTATATTGGTGTCAGGGCAGGGGACAAATGGGGAGAAAATTTGGAACCCAAAAGTTTGTGAAAATGAATGTAAACAGTTAAATAAATAAATTTATATTTTAAAAGAAGGATTCCATTTTTGGCTAATTTTCCAAAAAGTTTGTATATATTTCGGTTTAGTTGCTCTTTAGATTATTAGTAGAATTCTCTTGTGAATCTGTTTTGTCCTGAAGATATTTTCTTAGGAAGTTCATTGATGGCTTTTTCAATTAGTTCTTCTGAGATTAGGATATGCAACTATCTTCTTCTTCTTCTTCTAATCTGAATAACCGATATTTTTGTAGATATTCATCCATTTCATTTAGATTCTCAAATGTATTGACAGGACTGAAATTTCCAAAAATGATCCCTCCCTCCTTTCTTTCTCTATACTGTAATGAATCTTTTATTCCCCTTCATGTCATATAACTTATCCCATCCATGCCCCCTTCCTCTTCTCCCAGTAGAATTCTTTTTTCATTCCCTAATGTTTTTTTATATCGTCACACTAAAGTCAACTTATACCCCTCTGTCTATGTATGCTTCTTTTAATTGCCTTAATAGAGATTCAGTTCTCCAGAAAAGTAAGCATCATCTTCACATGTTGGAATGTAAGCAGTTTAACAGTTAAACCTTATTGAATACTATGTTTAGTTATTTTCTTTCCCATTTACCTTTGTTTATTTCTCTTGAGTCTTGTATTTGAAGACCTAATTTTCTGTTCAGGGGTAGTCTTTTTATCAGGAAAGTTTGAAAATCCCCCAGTTCATTGAATTCATCTTTTTTCCCGCAAGATTATGCTCAGTTTAGCTGGGTAGTTGACTCTTGCTTATAATCCAAGCTCTTTTGTAACTATGCCCAAAGGGCTATAAAACTGTGCATTACCTTTGATCCTGAAATACCACTATTAGGTCTGCATCCTAAAAGGATAATAAAAAAGGAAAAGTGACCTAGTTCTACAAAAAAAATATAGCATTTGTTTTTTGTGGTGGCAAAGAACTGGAAATTAAGCGGATACCAAAGAATTGGGGAATGGCTGAACAAACTGTGGTATATGAATGCAATGGAAGGCTATTGTGCCATAAGAAATGATGAACAGACAGACTTCAGAAAAACCTGGAAATGTATACACGAGCTGAAGCTGAACAAAGTGAGTAGAAGCAAGAGAACATTGTACAAATTAACAGCAACACTGTGTGATGCTCAAATGTAATAAACTTAGCTCTTCTCAGCAATGTAAGGGCATAAGACAACTCAAAAAGACTCATGATGGTAAATTCTATGCACATCCAGAGAAAGAACTATGGATTTTCATATATATTGACACTTACCATTTTCACTTGTTCTTCTTTTCTTGTGGTTTTCTCCTTTTGTTCTGTTTCTTCTTTCACAATATGACTAATATTGAAGTAAGTTTAACATATTGTACATACATAATCTATATAAGATTGATTACTTTCTGGGGGGGAGGACAAAAATGAAGTCAAAAATCTTATAAAAATGAATCTTTAATACTAAAAATAATTTAAAAGCTTGAAGTTTAAAAACGGGAGGTTTTTAAAGGCTACAGAACAGAAAACGATTGTCTGGTGTACTGGCTTCCTAAAAACTGTGCACAGGAGAGGGTGACTGGATAGGATACTTTAGACTCTGCAGGCATGGTATGAGGGTTTATGAGTCTTTTTTTTTCTTTTCTTCTAAGTAAGCTGAACTATCACATGAGGAAATGGCAACTGATGGTGGTGAAGATTGAATTTTACCTTCGCCAGCAAACCTGACTGGTCTGAATAGATAAAGATTGGGATTGTACAGGGATAGAATATTATAGAATAGAATGAGGAAGAGATGTAAGGTGATGATCATCCCCTCAATAAGGCAATCAGAACTGAGAAAGACTCTATGTTGACCCTAGGGAAATTGAGATTGATTAGAAATACAGAAAGTCAGCCTAATTCTATTTTGGTTTAATCAGTGACTAATGGGAATGACACAATTTAATAAATTAACTAATATTTGAAAGTACTTTTTAAATTCAGTAGTGAGATTGAGTAGTGGGTATTTGTGTGAATGTGTGTGTGTGTGTGTGTGTGTGTGTGTGTGTGTGTGTACAGTGTTAGATACTTGTACATGAATTCTTTAATTAAAAATATGCTTATAGTTTGTTATGGATGTGCATGTACTGTAAGTACATTCTGGCTTTATATTCCTCCCTTTATCTCTGCCTCATGACGAAAATTAATTAGAAGCAAAGATTTGATTCTTCTCTATCTGTTGTAGTACTGTTACCTTATGTGATACATTATGATTCCCAATGCAGTGAAAGCATATAGAGAAGTTCACAATACCATTTTTCTCATTAGTTCTCTCTCTTTTCTCTCTCTCTCTGGCCCTACAGGACAGAAGAGAAGATGGGAACAAGGAAAGGGAGGGATGATAGAAGAGAGAGCAGATTGCTGACAGGAGAAATTAGAATGCTTGGTGTATTGGGGTGAGGAAAGGAGACAAGTGGGGAGAAAATTTTGAACACAGAATGTTATGAAAATGAATGTAAAAAGTTAAATAAATAAATTCAAGAAAAAGAAAGTTTAGAAAGAAAAAATAATATTAATGATTCTTGTTAGCTATTACCTTTCTTTTCAGAACTTTAGCCTTGTCCATCTCATTTCTGTTTATTTTCTTTGCTTAACAGTGATCTCATGTTTACTCTTAGCAGTTGCTAAATTCCTAATAGTCCTTTAATGTTTTAGTTGTTATTCTTGAGTCTCCTCATGATATCCAGATGAGGGGCAGATCAGAGGAAACCAAAAAGAGCTCTTTCAACACTACCTTTTAAACACCTTCAAAACAATTCCTAAAAACAAACTTTGAGGTGGTAGAGCCAACAAAAAGTAAGGGTGAGACATTTTTCTGGACTAAGAAAACCTAGCTTGTAGGAGAAGTTTGTGACATGGGGTGGAAGCTTGTTCTAAGCAAAAGTCTGTCCAGAGCCCACACAAGGTGGCCACAGCCACAGCAGCAATAGCTTTGAAATTTCTTAGCCCAGAGACAGGAAAGGGATGTACAACTGATCAGAAGGAGATGACAGAGGACACTCTAGAGAATCAGGGACCCTTCTTGGGTAAAGACCAGTGTGCGGAACAAGAAAGCATTGACCATACCTTTTGAAGTATGACATTTAAAAAGTTTGGCAGCCATGATTTCTATATAATAAATCATTTTATTAATAATTCTAGCACATCACCAATAAAATAGGTCAGTGATACTCTTAAATGAAAATGACAAATCATGGTGGGGGACTCACTGTTGATACACAGTTGAAAGGAGTATTCCTAAGGGAAAAACCAAATCTGATTGTTTAACAATTAATGAGAGATTTAGAATGAATATTATAAAAAATAATGATTGTGTCAGTTACTTCCAAATCACCCCAACCTCACATAAATCCAGATAAATGATTTATATTCCACACTGCGGCCTGAGCAGTACACAATGGGCCGGCGTTTCACCATAAGTGAAACAGCTTGTAAGTCTGGCTGGGATAGTAATACCTAAATTGGGGAAACTGTTAGTCCTATCTGCTATCATCAGACTGAGGTTTGAAATGAAGATTTTAGAAAAAGGGGGAAAACTCTGGATCTCCCCAAATCATTGGCTGCTAATAACTATTACTCTCACAAGAATTACACCACCTTGTAAACACCAAAAACTTGCAAACTGCATAGAACTCTTTCTGAAAACAGCAAAACAAAAAATCCGAAGTATTCAAAGGTGAGTGGAGCCTAATTTTAACATGAAATTCAAAGTCAGAAATAGAATGGAAAAATAAGCAAAGAGAAAAAGAAAAAGAAAAACTACTGCAGTAGCTTGGAAGACCAAGATATAGACTCAAAAGAAGACAACAATGTGAAAACAGATAAAAATAAAGTCTCAAAGAAAAATGCTACTTGAAAAATACTAGTAAGAATGATAGAGGATAAGTTGGGGAAGAGAAATGAAAGTGATACAAGAAAATCACAAAAAGAGAATCAACAGCTTGGTAAAAGAGGCACAAAAAATACTGAAGAAAAGAATTCCTTCAAAAGTAGAATAAGTCAAATGGAAAAGGAGGCATAGAAATTTGTTGAAGAAAAGAACACCTTAAAAAACAGATTTGTCCTCATAGAAAAAGAGGCTCATTGAAGAAAATAATTTCTTAAAAAAAGAAAATTAGACAAATGAAAGCTAATGATTTCATGAGGCATCAAGAAAAGAAAATTTTAAAAAAGTAAATATAATTAAAATATATAAGATAATGTTCAACATCTTATTAGATAAAATACTATCACAAAGAATAAATCAAGGAGAGATAATTTAATAATTATTGGACTAACTGAAAGTCAAGATAAAAGAAAGATTGTATACATTGTAAGAACTTCTCTAGTAAAACTGCTGTAATATCTTGCATCAACAATGTAAACTAGAACTTGAAAGAATCCACTGATTACCTCCTGAAATAGATCCTCAAATGGAAACTCCTAGGAATATCATAGCCAAATTTCAGAACTCCTGGATTAAAGAAAAAAGATGGCAAAACCTATATGAATAGATGCAAAGTTAAGTGAGAAGAACCAGGAAACCACGGTGCTTAGTAGCAACAATATAGTGCAAAGATTCAAGACAATTCTAAAGAAAATGAGTGAAAGGAAAATTCTAACACCACAGAGAAAACTGATGAACTCTGAACACATATTGAAAGATACCTCTCACTTTTTTCAAAAAATATGACTAACATGGAAATATATTTACATGATTGCACATTTATAATAGCTATATTGCTGACTTTCTTATTGCATGGTGCATCAGTCAGCAGGGCAACATACATGGAGAGGGGGACTGCTACCACAGATTCTTTGATTTGCTTCTCTAAAAGGAAAGGCAACATTTGAGGTACTAACAATCACTTTAATCAAGCACAGGCATTAGAGAAAATCAAAATCAAAATTTCAGAGAAATCAAAAATCAACAGACTGCACTTTCAAACTCCCTGAGCATTGACATATATCCATCTTTACCAGAGAAGGAAACACCAATATCTAGGTTTTCAAAACTGGGGGCCTGCTTAGTGGATTCCCAAAGTCTCTCATCTAGCACAGAAACCTTCCAAAAATTAAGCTCCAAAGTTAAACTTCATCTTCAGAGTGTTTATACACTTTTCGGAACCAGAGGGCATCATATCCCTTGAGAACCAGTGTCCCATTAGCAAAAGGTGTGGACCTTTCTACAAATCTTTCCAGGCCTTAAAATGGGTGAGAAAGATCTTTCTTCATCACATTATTCAGAGGCACTTTTAGTAAAACAAGACAGCAAAAGATCCTACTTTGCTTGGCTTCACAGGTGGGAGGCAGGGAGAGAACTTGGTACTCAAAATTTAAAAAGAAAAATCTGATTAAAGAAATAAATAATAAAGTTAACAATAAAATAACTTTGATGCACCTGTATTTCAGCCTCATTTAAAAAAATAAAAATGAGAAAATTGAAAAAAAATATGTAAATGATATGGTCATTAAATTATGAGAGGAAGCAGAGAAACCCAGTTTTCTCATGATTACTCTATCAAGGGTGAAAAAAATAGGACCAAGAAATGATCAAGAAATACAATGGATAACTACAAGTAAAACATTTTGCTAGCCCATTGACTGTCTGTACAGAAAGCCAAAATTCTATAGACTCCAACCACAGCAACCAATAGAAAAGAATGGCTAAGAAATGTAGTTCTGTATGGTCATGAAAACTCAACAAGCATTTGTTAAGTACTTACTGTGTACCAGAAACTGCAAATTTCTGAGAATATAATTATAAGTGAAAAGAAAAATAATCCAGGTCTTTAAGGTGTTTATATTCAAATAGAGAAGACAATACAAAGAAAAGGAGCTAAATAGGGTTGGGTTGGGAGGTAATTGTATCAAAATCCCAAAATTCAAAATCAGAGCTCAGGAATGAAAAAAATATTGCTGCCATTAAATTTTCCTAAAAATGGAAGTTACAGGAGGAAATCACCACTTAGACAAAAGGGCTGTAAGGGCAAAGGCATATTCCTTGACGAAAATGCCACAAATGCTCAGGGAACTTCCAGAATAAGAAGGTAGATAATACTTGGTGGTGATAAAGCCTGAGTGTCAGAAGTTATAATATTGGAGGAAAATTCCCTAGACCAGAGGTTCCCAAACTTAATTGGCCTACCATTCTCCTTTTTTAAAAAAAATTACTTAGCTACTACCCCCAAATCTTCTTTTTTTAACTCTTTAATTTTTCTAACTTTGAATTTTTTCAAAAAATATAATTTTAAATGA
Organism: Potorous gilbertii; assembly: GCA_028658325.1. Lineage (NCBI taxonomy): Eukaryota > Metazoa > Chordata > Mammalia > Diprotodontia > Potoroidae > Potorous > Potorous gilbertii. The sequence goes on from CM053770.1 coordinate 467,111,874, forward strand.
CATCTTAAATTCAATAAGTTATTATAAATTTCTAATTTTTCCCTTCATTGAAACTTTTATGATGCAATATTGGGTCATGTAACCATATAGAATCATACTGTAAACAAGTCATAGCACACACATATTCCTGCCAAGTCATGCTGGACATCCCAACAATGTGTGACATGCTCACCTGTCAGCACTTGCTGGATATGATCTGCTGATGGACCTATCTACTTCTGCATTATGAGTTGCATGTCGTGTCTTTATTTGGGAAAAAAACAAATATAATTCCTATGGTTTTAACTTCATTACAGAATAAATCGAAACATGTGCAAAAGGTTTTTTAAAATTTTCTTCTCTTCTCTACTTTTCTTGTGTTTCCACTGCCCCTTTCTTTTTACTCAATGCCCCACATTGTACCCGAATCTACTACTTCCATTCCCCTATCATTCCATCTCCCCCAGGGAGTGGTATTGCCCCTTTAGAAACCTATGCTCTAGAGCCATATCTAATAATAAATCAATTAAATCTAGAGCATGACGCTATGATCTGGAGATGAGGAGCTGAAAATTTGGATCATGGTCTAGCCAAGCCTGATTATTTCTCTATGACTCCACATAAGATTTTAGAAGCCTAAGGGGTGAGATCAGGTAGCTAATTATCAAGATGTGCCTTATAATAACACTCTAGGAAAGACTTCCCATATAAACTACCAGGACTCACAGGCCACCTTGGAATATGAAATATCTTCAACTCAACTTGAAGAACATATCCAAACCCCAAATCATGCATATCAATATCAATGAAAACCTTCTATTCTCCTGAAGTACACCAAGTCTTGATCTGACACAAAAGAACAATTTTAAAAGTAAGGCATGAAAAACAACTAAACAGAGAAAAATAACAACAGTAAAGAAATCTATAGAGTCATTAACACCCAACACACAAATTGAAAAGAGTAACTCCACATTATCTAAAGGGAAAACTTGAGAAGGAAATAACTTGTATGCCATAAGATCTCCTGAAAAATCTGGAAGAAGTGAAGTAGGAGTTTAAAGCAATCATATAAATAAAATAAGAACTATATAGGAAAAATGGTCAGGGAAAGGATACCATTAGAACAAAGCATTGAAAGGAAAATAAACAGCTCAGTCACAGAATCACAAAGTCTCTCTCAAGTAAGAGACTCCCTAACTGATTGGATCAGAGAGAGATGAATGACTACATAAGACAAAAAATGGACAGAATGAAAAATAAATATAATCTAAAGTATCTGCTATCAACAACTAAACAGGAAATGAGTTCAAGGAACAAAGATTTAAGAATCATCAGACTATCTCAATTTCAACCTTAAAAAAATAAGTCTATATGGCATAATTTTTTAGAAGCATGAATGCAAACTTTCTCAACTGAGAGGAAAAAGTGAAAATGAAAAAATAAAAAATGAAAAAAATCCAATAATCACTTACTAAAAGAAACCTTAACATGAAACATCCATAAATAGTAGTTAAAATTCTGAATGTTAATTTCAATTAAAAAATAAAAAAAATCTAATAATTCAAGCAGTTAAAGAAAAGTTTTGATGAAATGAACATCCCCAATAAGGATCATAAGCCACCTACTATCTCCCATTGTAAAAGAGAGGAGTGTTTGGAATTTATTATCAGAGAAGTCAAAAGATAAAAACTCACAATGAAGAACAATAAGCTGACAAATAATAGACAGAGCTGAGCACATCTTATAGGGGCAGAAGTCTTCTCATAAAATAAATGACTTGGTATTACTGATGAAGAGATCAGAGCTGAATAATACTCTAAAATATACACATAGGAGTCAAAAATAGCATAAAATGGTGAAATATATTTGAGTGATTGGAAGGTTTTGTAACATGACAAACAGAGTTCTAATAAAGGGAGAAGTAAAATACTTAGAATATTGATGGCTGATAGAATGAATAAATAAGACAAAAGGCCTGGAAGCAATTATGTTATATTTTGATGATCAAAACAGACAAAAAAAAAAGAAAAGGAAAAGTGATATATGTTTGAAATTTCCTCATAATATGACCTCTCCCTAATCTCTGCTCAGATTGTCCTAGAGATGTGATCACACCCTCTGGGCCTGGGCAGCACCATTGACCTAGTTGAAATTCCAACTTAGTAGTGAACCAGGAGAGTGTCCCAACTAAATTACTTAAAGGTGTAAAGACTACTTCAATTTCCTTTGCCACCATTAACTTATTTCCATCCAGCCCCATTAAGTTATTTCCCCCCAGCCCTACCTTCTGAGGAGGAATTTTTTGGCTTCAAAGGATGGAGAAAAATATTTCACTTCTTATCTTCCCATTAGAATCTTAGCACCATCTTCAGAAAAGCAGATGTCAACTGGGAGCCAAGTACAGATTGGATAGAAAATGAAGTCTCCACAAAGAAACAAGCAGAGAAAAGTTTCAACATATCTTAGTGGAACAAGTTAAGGATTTCAGCAAGAAGAGCGTGCCAGTAGCTATGAACTACCCTTTGGTCAAATATATTCTTTCATCTGGAGCCCACTTTCCCCTGGACTTTGGTAGAATTTTGAATATGCCCACAATTTTGGGAGGTATTTTGTATCAATCAAAAAGTTTTGTACCATTGGTAGAAAATACCATTTTTGAAGACTAATTAAATCTGGTTGATGAATTAATATTAGCAACTAATCATGAAGGAAAACACATGAGGTTCATGAGCTATGTCACTAAAAAAGACAATAAAACTATCAAGTAAGTGGTATTATTTTTCATCTTTCATTTGATAAATGAGAAACAAAATCATTAACGCTCAATCAGTTCACAGGATCACATTATTAGTAAGTATCTGAAACTGAATTTGAACTCATTTCTCTCTGCCTCTAAATCTAAATCTGTCTACTTTGCCTTAGTTTCTATACACATCCCCCAAAAACCTATACAAAGAGTTTGATATAAAAATGTGTTAAATTTTATACAGAACAAAGACATATTCATATTATCTCTGAATTAACATTCTTCCATTATGAGACACACACACACACATACACACACACATGTTTAGTAAATTCATACTCCTATCTTCAAAAAAATGACTGTAAAGATTAAATTGAAATCTGTCAAGGAAAACTATTGCCAAATCTAACCTTAAGCTGAGCAAATCTTCAGGTGATTTCAATGCTTTTTTTTTAAATAAAAGCTAATCAAACTATAATAAATATGTATAATAGGATATTATGACTAACATAACCATCACTAATTGACTCTTGACAATTTGTTTCTACACATTTCTAGCATAATAATCCTCAATGACTTGTGACTCCTGGAAACTATGGTCTTTCTTATTCCTCATGTTGAATTGTGGTCATAGGTTGTTTTTAATTTAACTGATAGGAAATAAAGAGGTTTTAAACTTCAACAGTTTAGTGAAACCTCAGAAATATGGAAATATGAATGAATTGCATGTACATAGGTATAGATGTAAAATACATATTTCACTACAAAACATACCTAAACAACAGAACATTATTAGGAACGAGTGGAGATACTATTCATAATGGCATCAAGAACAACAACTACAAAAAATTAAAGCCCATTCATTAATAATAGCTAATATTCATATAGCACTTTACGATTTACAAAGCACTTTAAGTATATTATCTCAGTTGATGCTTATAACAACCCAGTGAGGTAAGGCCAGTGATTACATTTAAGGAAACACATACAAACAGAGGTTGTTATTTGCTCAGGGTCATGTACACAAAGTAAGGCAACAAGGCAGGATTCAAAATCAGGTTCTGGAGTTTCTAAGAGCCAAGATGGCAAAATAAGCAGGAAATTGCTTTAATTCTCCCCAATTCACCTCCAAAATCCATTGAAATTGCACCTCAAAATAAATTCCAGAATGATAAAATCAATAAGACAAAACAAAACAAAACAAATTTCCAGCCTAAGATTACTTGAAAAATGTGCAAGAAACATCTGGCTTACTCAGGCAAAAGGATGGTATATTCTAGGGCAGGCAGTGTTCAGGTAAGACAGCAGCAGGCTCTGCCTCACCAGCCAACAGTAGGCATCGAGCCCCAACATAGATCAATGACCAGGGTACCACTGCACCACCATAGAAGCAGGTGAGCAGCCAATGCTCTCCTCCTCCATGGCTTTCTAACAGCATCAGGCTAGTGGACAGGCCACCTGAGGCACATGTGTAACACCAGGTAAGCACCCAGTGCCTATAGCCTCTAGAACAAGAAGCTTGGGAGAGTGTCCCTCCACCCCAGGAGGAGAGTTCAACTTTAAAAGTAATGAAATAGAATGGTAAAAAAAATAGAACAAGAAATAAAAAGAGAATGTGAGTATGGGAAGTTATTATGATGACAGGGAGGAGCAAAGCACAAATCCAGAAGAGACCAGAAATGTCAAAACATCTACGTGCAAAGCCTCAAACAAAATGTGAATTTTTAGAACCAAAAAACACAAACACAAAAACAAACCTCCTGAAAAAACTCAAAATGAATTTCATAAAGCAAATATGAGAAGTAGATGAAAAATTGGGAATAGAAATGGGAATGATGTAAGAGTATCATGAAAAAAGAGTGAACAGTTTGATACAGGAAGCACAAAATAGAAAAAAAAATTACAAAAATTTACTGAAGAAAAGAATTCCTTAAAAATAGAATTGGTTAAATAGAAAAAAAAGAGGTAAAAAAGCTAAATGAAGAAAATAACTCCTTAAAAATTAGAACTGGACAAGTGGAAATCATGGTCATATTTTACTGATGAAAAGTTCAGCACTTTGGAAATAATACCATCTAGATGTTTTACTTTTTAAAAAAGCTACCCTATACTCATTAGAAAAATTGATTCAGAGTTGGGGGAAAGAGAGGGTTCCTTTGGCAATAAAGCAGCTTCATAAAGAATGACTCAGTAACTAAATTATGTTAAAAATAAATGAGTGGATGATACAGGAAAAAGACATTGCAAACATTGGAGTCTTATAATAGATTCAAATATTAATTGCCATTATTTTATGTTTCCTCTCCCTTGCTTGAAGAACTGTTTTCTACCCACTATATAGTATTTTATTTTTTATAATTACATGTAAAGATAGTTTTCAACATGTTTTGTAAGATTTTGAGTTCTAAATTTATCTTCTTCTACTTCCCCCCCTCACCAAGACAGGAAACAATCTTTAATTTTACATATACAATTTATTTATTTTTCAATTCTTATCATTCACCTCCACAAGAATTTGAATTCAAAATTTTCTTCCCATCTCTCCCCACCCCCACCCCAACACAGCATGCACCCCACCCATCCCTTCTTCCAGTCTGTCCATCCTTCTATTACCCACCTTTCTTCCATTCCACTTCCCTTCTATTTTCCTGTAGGGCAAAATAGATTTCTATACTTCATTATCTATATAACTTAATTTCCAGTTGCATGCTAAAATAATTTTTAACATTCATTCTCAAAGCTTTGAGTTCCATATTCTCTCCCCCACTCCCTGCCCTCCCTCATTGAGAAAAATAGCAATTCAATATAGGTTATACATGTACAACAATGCAAAGCACTTTTATTTATGTTGTAGGAGACTAATCACATTTCCCTCTGTCTTACCTTGACCTTCATTTATTCCATCCTCTCCCTTGACCTGTTCTCCCACAATAGTGTTTGCCTCTGATTATCCCTTTCCAATGTGCTCTCCCTTGTATTACCTTTCCTCTCCTATCCCCTTCCCCCTTGCCTTCCTAAACGGTAAAATAGATTTCCATATCCAATTGTGTGTGTTATTCCCTCCTTAAGCCAAGTCCCATAAGAGTAAAGCTCAATTGTTTCCTTTCATCTCCCCGCCACTGCTCTCAATTGTAAAAGCACTTTCTTCCCTCTTTTATGTAAGATGATTTACTACGTTCTACCTCTCCCTTTCTCTTAATTCTAGTACATTCCATTCCACAGTAATTTTTATTTTTTTTAGGTATTCTCCCTTCATATTCAGTTCACCTTGTGCCCTCTGTCTATGGATACACACACACACACACATGCATGTATCAATGTATCTATATGTATATGCATGTATACACACATATGCATATATGCACACATACACACATGTACATATACATAATATACACATACATACCTATGCACGTGCGCACACACACACACACACACACACACACACACACACACACACACACATAGTTAGAGGGTACTCTAACTGCCCTAATAGTGAAAAATGTCTCATGAGTTGCAAATAGCATCTTTCAACTTCAATGAGTTCCTTAAGGCTTCTCTTTCCTCTTTGCCTTTTCATGTTTCTCTTGATTCTTACATTTGAAATCAAATTTTCTATTCAACTCTGTTCTTTTCAACAAGAATTCTTGGAAGTCCTCTATTTCATGGAAATAGAATTTTCCACCATGAGTTTTTTTTTTTGTCTTGGAGCATTATATTTCTGAGACCTAACTGTATCATACTTAATCATTCCACTATGTTGCTGTTACTGTGTGCAATGCTTTCCTGGTTCTACTCACTTCATGTAAGTTTTCCCAGTTTTTCTGGAATCTTTCTGCTCATAATTTGTTATAACACAATAGAATTTAGTTATATTCATATAGCCCAACTTGTTCAGCCATTCTCCCATTGATGGGCATTTCCTCAATATCCAATTCTTTGCCATCATAAAAAGAACTGCTAGAAACATTTTGTACACATGGGACCCTTTCCCTTTTTCATGATCTCTTTGGGATTCAGACCTAGCAGTGCTATTGCTAGATCAAAGGGTGTACACAGTTTTATAGCCCTTTGGGCATAATTTCAAATTGTTCTCCAGAATGATTGGATCAGATCCTATCTTCACTAACGAAGCACTTTTCTCATATCTTCTCCAACATTTATCATTTTTCTTTTGCAATATTAGTCAGTCTAATAGGTGTGAGGTGTTATATCATAGTTGTTTTAATTTGCATTTTTCTTTATCAATAGTGGTTTAGAGCATTTATTCACATGACTATAAAAATTATTTCTCTGTGCTATTGTCTCGGAACATGTTTGTTTGAGCATAATCTAGATGCCTGAGTATATGCACCAATTCTTAGAACAGGGTAGATCCTGAAATCTGGGGAGATATTATCCATAAAAACAAAATAAAATTTGATTATTCATGTAGTCTCCCCCCAGTTTTTTTAAGATTTGTTTTCCCTATATCAGTCAGCCTGAAAGTCTACAAGTTCCTACTCAGAGGCCTGGTTCCGTTCTCATCAAAGTATTAGTTTAATCAGTTCCTTTCTAGCTCAGCCCTCCTTAGAAAACAATGTAGACTCTTTCTCCTGAAGGTTCATTATATTAGTGTTGAACTTGGTATTCAACTCGCATGACTTAACCCATGGCATCTTGTGACTTAAGCTAAAGAGATTTTCCCAGCCACATTCTCCCTCTAGCAGACATTGCAGATATGAACCCACCTTGAATGTGACATTCTGATAAGGAGAAGAGAAGGGAAGAAGAAAAATGAAAAAGAAAGCAAGAATTTGAGGACAGAGAAAGAGAGGGAGGGAGGAGGAAAGAAAGGCAAGAAAGAAGGGAGGAAGCGTATCCCCAAGACAAATATTCATAGCCCTGGTGGTGACTGTAATAGGCTGGTGTAATTCTGAATTGCAAAGTGCATATAGAAGGCAGAGGAACAGCAAAATAATCATAGTAACCAAGAAGTTGATACGCTGCAGGGATATGGGCATTCCTAAGCCTCTCTATCCCACCAACCCCTCACCTCAGGCTTTCCCACAAATAAACAATCACAAGACTAGGTGTGCCTTCCTGCCTGCCTGTGTCTGCTCTCTCCCTCTGCCCTAGCTGCTCTGACCAATGTTCTCCCAGTTCTGCTCCACCCATCCTGTTCTACCCATTCAGCAAAATTCTCCCACTTCATGGTACTTATGCTTCCATGTGATCCAAGCAGATCACATGGGCCTATTAATGAATGAGAAAAGATCTTCCCATTTAAATTACCGTTATAGGAAGGAAAGAAGGAAAGAAAGGAAGAAAGATTGCTGCCCTTTACTAATGCTACAGAACAGTGTGGCACTACATTTTCTTCTTATATCTGCATCTTCTTGATTTATACAATTTGTCCTTATAGTCTTTCGGTCAGGAACTCTTTCCTTGAAGAATTCCAGCCCAATTCTTCAGCACCTGACTATTACTTTCTTTTTCTTCATCAGGAGTTCAATTCTTGACTTGGCCAAGGAACATCAGCAAATCTATAGCTTTATTGATGTCCTACCTATAAACATATTCATTATATTTGTGACTACTGGGACAACCCAGCAAATGCCATGGTCCCTGATTATAGTAATAGCATTATCAGTAATAATTATATTTTTATTCCATCCTAATGCTATTTGTATATCTAAGATGTGGGAAAGTCATATTCACATCCGAAATCTATAAAGAACTCTAAGATAGAATAAGAACAAGGTAAGACTTTAAGCGAAAATAATATTGGCCAAGTAATTTGATTGAGATCCTTAAATTTCAAACTAAGTATATAACTAGTATTCTGATAGCCACTTACATTTGGTTTTGACTCCTCCCATCTTTTTCCAGACCTCTACCCAGGTAGGAAATACGGTAACTGCAATCTATCAGTCTTATGTCTGAGTTTTGTTTTGTTTTATTTTCTGTTCTTTTCAATAACAGATAGCTGCATGGTACTCAAAGGAGAAAATGGGCCTGAACCCACTGATACTTCTTACAGATTATCAAAACTTGAATTGTAAACAGGCTTTCAAGGACTTGGTATACTGCTTCCTACATACACTAGCGTTGTTTGATACTGATCAATAAAAGACCTTGTAATTACCAATTGCCATCATGTGAGAGTCCTTGGATGCTATTTTACACCAGGAAAGTGATTATTAATAGAGGACTTAGTGAGGGTAAAACTCATTATCCCACATACAAGAGGGAGTCCTTGGCTCTGAAGTGAGTGGACAATGATAAGTTTAGAGACTATATTTAAGAAACTCCATTTTCATTTTCTTTTCACTGACATATTTTGGTAAGCAATAACATGGATGCTAAATGAAAAAGATACATGGATGCATTAATCAGCTTATGACTTCATTGTGTACCATCAACTAGGGAAGACTGATTTGGATTCCTATTCCTTACTCTCTATATCTTTTATATCTAAAGTCATCTTTAAGGTGACCTGAGGCTCACTGGGAGGGAACCCTTTAAGGTGTGACAGTATGACTGAGAATCTATGTAGAGTAAGGCAAGTTTGAATCCAAATTTCATAGCAACCAAGACACCCTCCTCATAATAGCTGAGTTGAATAAATGGTAGAGAGAAGTATGACAGAGAAAAAGGTAAAATATGAAAATGACTTTCAGGAATGCAAGCTTTATTCCTAAGAGGATCCCCTGCTGTGAGAGGATTTCAGCCATTGAAGCTATGTAGTGGGATCAGTCATGATTGGATAAGCAAAATTATCAGATAATTATTCTAATTATAATGTATCAGGTGTAATTGATTAAACATGTACAAGAGAGTTATTGGTGAGATATAAGATAGATTTCCCTTGGGAAAGCCCTGGAGGACATAAGGATTTTGCCAACTTGGATCAACAGAGGACTCTAGAATTGGAACAAAAGATTCAATAGCCCCAAGATGGCCATAACTATAATAACTGTTGTCTTTCCTAAAAGGTTTTCAAAAAAGTTATTACCAAATAAGATTGTATATCTAAAGTGTACTCACACTGAAAAGCCTTTGAAGATTATATGTATAGATGTCTTAGGTGATAAGAAGTTTAATGAACAACATTGAGTTTGTGAGAGACCAGGTTAAATGGTATGAGCATATCTGAACATGAATCACAAATCCTCCAGACTTGACGGGAGTTGTAGTGTGAGAGAAATATTTTTTTTCTATCTATTACCTCCCTTCCAGAAGTCATTTTGTTGCTGTTGTGGTGTTCATACCTCATTTTTGAAGAGGACCATGACATCAGAGAAATGATGACATAACTTGCACGTGACTTTGGTTTGAGTGAAGGAGGTTGTGCAAGGTTACCAGCCTCACTTTTTCTTCTTGAGCCATCTGGTTTCAGAGACCAGATATCCATAAAAAAGACTGGAGACAATATAGATGCAGTGGGAGACCTTAGCCTTTTAGGCCTAAGGCCTTTTCAAGTACTCACTTAAAGTGAAATAATATCCATTCAGTGAATAGGCTTCTTTGAAAAGTAGTCAGGGGATGACCCCTTTAAAGAGAAAGGAAAGAAAGAAAGAAAGAAAGAAAGAAAGAAAGAAAGAAAGAAAGAAAGAAAGAAAGAAAAGAAGGAAGAAAAGGAAGAAAGAAAGAGAAAGAAAAAGAAAGGAAGAAAGAAAGGAAAAGAAAAAATGAAAGAAAGAAAAGTGGGAGAGGCAGGAAATTACAGAGGGAAGACATCAGCAGAGGGAAAAGAGTACCAAGAAAATGTTCTTGCAGAACTTGTGATTTGAAGAAATTCTGGATGGAGCACATTCCAGGCACAAGGAATAGTGAGTAAAAAGGCTTCACACAACCTGGAAATAAAGTGTCCTGTGCTATGAACAGCAAAAAGACCGGTGTCATTGCATCAGATACATGGAGGAGAGTAAAGCGTAAGACTAGAAAGGTAGAAAGGGGCCAGCTTATGAAAGGCTTTAAAAGACTAACTGAGAATTTTATACTTAATCTTGGAGAAACGGAGACACTGGAGTATATTAAGTAAGGGTAAGAATTTGGGAGCAAACTACTCAAGAAGGTGTGAGCTCTGAAAAAAAAATGTAGAATAATAGCTTAACAACCTCAAGGTGATCCAGAACATTAGCATTTTAGTAATATATTCTTTGGGTTTTTGAGGACTTTTAGGCCAGAGCTGAAATCTTGGTGGAGTAAATATGTGGCATTTCTAATATGTGCAAATAATATTATCAAGACTGCTGCAATCATCATTATCTCATGTCTGCTGATGTTTGAGTATGAGCTGCACTTATCTATTTATTTGTTGTACTTTTGCATCTTGGATAATGAAGAATACAGGGAGACCCCTGCCAATACACGTTTACCTGAAATATCAATTACAGATATCCTTCATCCTTACTGTAGCTGCAGGATGGAAATGTTAAAAGATCTCTTCACCACCATCACCAAAAAAAGTGACAGTATCATGCTTGAATTTGCTGTCAGGAGCTGCAGATAGGGGTAGAGTCTTATGAAAAGAAGTTGTTGACCAGGGATAGTACAAGAGAGAGGATCAATTAAATGCTACCACCTAGTAACCTTCTATTTCACTGAAAAAAAAAAACGAGTGAGATCATTCACAAAAGGATGCTGCTTCTCCTCTCCTTCATCTAATATCATTCAGATACCTTCTGCTATTTTTGCCTTGGTCCCATCCATCTGTCATGAAGAGGTGGCTCTTCTCTCTGCCGGGGCTGAGCTTTCTATATGACAGTTTTTGCCAATAGATTATCCCTTGTCTTGTCTCTATTTTCTTACTTATCTTCAGTCTCTCCTTTATTACCTGCCAATTTACTACTGTCTACAAAAAAAAGACAATGTCTCCTCCATCATCATCCTCATCAACAACAAATAAAGCCTTACTTGATCTGTCCATTCCCTCTATCATCCTATACCTCTTTCCCCATTTATGACCAAACTTTGTGATTTAGCCACCAACTTTCTTCATTATTTTCTGAAGTCTGACTTCTGACTTGTATCTCCACATTTACCAATGATATCTTATTTGCCAATTGCAAATGATCATTTCTCAGTATTCATTCTTCATGCTCTCTCCGTACCTTTTGACACTTTAACCTCTTTTCACTGATACTCATTTCTCCGATACTCATTTACATGACATTACTCTCTTGTAGTACCTGTCTGAAACCTTCTCAGTCTCCTTTGTTTGATCTTCTCAAAATCTTATACACTAAATACACACACACACACAGAATACTTGTGAGTATTCCCACAATTTTCCATACTGAACACTCTTCCCTTTTTCCTCCATATTATTTTACTTGGTCATCTCATCTCATCAATTTCTATGCACTTATGCATCATCAATATGCAGAGTATTCTCACATTTATTTGTCTATCCCTAATCTCACTCCTGATTTTTTTGTCTTAGTTTTCCAGGTTCCTGTTGAATATCTTAAATTGGATGTGTCACATACATCTTAAATCTTAAAATCAAACCTGAAGTCATTAGCTTTCACAAAATATATTTTTCCTCTTCCTAACTTTCCTATTATTATAGAGTTTACCACCATCCTCAATATTCTTGAAGCCTTGAGGCTCACAACCTAGATATCACCCTTGACTTTTAGCTTTCTCCTCTGTCATATCCAGGCTGTTGCCAGATCTTTATCATTTCTCTTTGTAAAATCTCTTGTGACTCCTTCTCTCTGACACTACTATTACCATGATCTAGGACCTTATCGCCTCATGACTGAACTATTGAAAAAAAAAACCTTCTAAATAGTCTCTGTGCTTCAACTTTCTCCCCAGTAGACTCCATCTTCTACTCAGTAATCAAATTAATTTTCCTAACATGCAGATCTGACCATGCCCTTCCTTCCTTCCCATTCAGTAAACTCTGATACTTCCCTAGTATCTCTAGGATCAAAGGCAGATTCCTGTTTGACTTTCAAAAAGTCATTTATAATCTGGCTGCTTTTTATGTTTCTAGTCTTCTTACAGCTTAATCTGTTTTATGGGCTCTACAACTCGGTGACTGCCCTCCTTGCTGTTTTTGGATACAACATTTCAGTGCTTGACACTGGCCATTTTCATTGACTCCCCCGTCTCTGGAATGCTCATTTCTGCCTTGTGGCTTCACTTCAGTTACCTCTTACCTTTCTTCAAGATACCTTTCATAGTCCTCTCTAATCTTAATGATTTTCCTGTAAGATTGCCTCCTATTTTCTCTGGCATATTGTACATAATTGTTTGCAGGTTGTCTCCTGCATTAGACTGGGATATCCTTGAGAGCAAGGACTGTTGGTGGTATTTTGTTATTGCTTTCTTTGTATTTTCAGCACTTACAGTGCTTGGCACATATAATAAAGATTTAATAAATGATTGTGAATTGACTAATGGAAATATTGATCAATGTATAAATCTACAAAATAGCCCAAGAAAATAGTCTTGTGACTCTTGTCCCTTTAAATATAATATATTGCTATTTGTTTCATTTCCTTTCTATTCAACTCAATTCAACAATTGAACATCTATTAAGTAGCAGGCATCTTGCTAGTTGTTGGTGATAAAGAGACAAAGAAAATGCAGCCAATGCCCTTGGCAAGATTTTATTTCAATAGAAGAAATATTAAATGTAAACTGCTAAGTAAATACAGAATATACAAAGAGATAAATATTTGTTATTGTTCATTCCTTCCAACTCTTTGTGACAACATTTGGAGTTTTCTTGTCAAAGATCCCAAAGTGGTTTGCCATTTCCTTCTCCATTTCATTTTGCAGATGAGGATACAGAGGTAAAATAATTTGCCTAGAATCACACAGCTATTAAATGTCTGAGGCTACATTTGAACTTCAGTCTTCCTTCAGGTTCAGCAATCTATCCACTGTATTACCTAGCTCCCCAAGGTGAATATATTAAGTGCAAACATAAGTAATTTTAAGAATGTTAGAGAACACTAACAATGGAGAACATTAGGAAAGATCTTCTAAAGAAGGAGACAGCTGAGTTTTGCTTCAAGGGAGAAATTCTTTGACAGAGAAGAAATTGAAAAATTCATACCAAGAATGATTGGCAGCTCACTGTTCAATCTTGTATCAAAACCAAAAATGATGCATAGTGGGAACCAAAATTTAGCTACTGTGGCTAGGACATAGATGTGGAAAGGGAAATAATATGAAATAATTCCAGAAAAATAAGATGGGACCCAATTGTAAAGAGCTTTAAATACAACACTGAATCATTTGAATTTTGTACTAAAAGCAATAAATAGCCACAAAAGCTTCTTGACTCTATAAGACATACAGTAAAATTTGCCCTTGATAAATGTTTGTCGTTTGGGAGCCAAGATGGCGGAGTAGAAAGACACACATATGCAGGCTCTTCTCACACAGTCCATAAAATACCTGTAGAGAGGGACTCTCAACAAATTCTGGAGCAGCAGAAGTGAAGAACAACAGAGTGGAGGAGACCAAGGTGACTAGCAAGGCCCACCGGAAACGTCTGTTGCACGGTATGGGAGCAGAGCCCAGCCCAGCCTTGGCTAGGGAGGTGAGAGAAAAAACATGAAGCTCACTCTCATCACATTCGACTAAAGGAAAGAATAAAATGCACACTCATTTGGGTATGAAAACCTATCTAACAATACAGGAAAGTGGGGGAGAAGGAGATAAGCAGGGTGGGGAGAATGATGGAAGGGAGGGCAATGGGAGGAGGGAGCAATTAGAAGTCAATACTCTTGGGGAGGGACAGGGTCAAAAGAGAGAACAGAAGAAATGGGAGGCAGGATAGGATGGAGGGAAATATAGTTAGTCTTACACAACATGACTATTATAGAAATCATTTGCAAAACTACACAGA
>CM053770.1:467126958-467143454 GCA_028658325.1 Potorous gilbertii
CACAAATGGGGAGAAAATTTTGGAACCCAAAATCTTGTGAAAATGAATGTAAAAAGTTAAATAAATTTATTTAAAATAAAAAAAATAAAAAAAAAGAAGCCGAGGGGCACCTAGTTGGTGCAGTGGATAGACCAGCAGTGCAGGAATCAGGAGGACCTGAGTTGAAATCTCACCTCAGACACTTAACACTCACTAGCTATGTGACCTTGGGTAAGTCACTGAACCTGAATTACCTCAACCTGGGTCATCTCCAGTCATCTTGATGAATATCAGGTCACTGGATTCAGAGAGCTCTGGAGGAGAAGGGAGTCTGGTGACCTGCACAGCCTTCCCTCACTCAAAACAATGTCAAGTGCAAGTCATGTCATTATTTCTCTGATGGCATGGTCCTCTTTGGCAACAAAGGACAAACACACTGAGGAAACGTCAAGGATTCCAGCAACAGGAGATGAGGGAAAATATTCCAGGAAGTGGGGGGAAAGCTGCTGACAATATCAGAGGGGAGAAGTAGATGTATTTGAGGAAAAATAGTTTCAGATGGATGATGAAATTGAAACTTAAATTTTTGAAAAAAGAGAGAAGAGAGGCAAGGAAAGGGCAGAAACAAGTGTAGATAACATTTACTTTTCTAGGAATTTGACTGTGAAATACAAGAGATGTATAAAACAATGGATATGTTGAGAGTTTGGCAGGGTCAAGTGAAAAGTTATGTTTATTTATAGTACTTGATTTTTAAGAATTCTAGAGATCTGGAAATACAGATTCTAGGGAAGGACACAGTGAAATGAAGTGTCTCTGTTAAAAGAATTCAATTGAAAATAGCATGTTTTAGGATGTTGTGTTGTCTCTTTACATAGGTAACTAAAATGTTTTACTAGAATCATACAAGTGCAGAAAGAGACAAGTAACAATGAGATAAAATTAATTAAAGTCAACAAGCTTTCATCAAGCACCTAGTGTGTACTTAGCACACTATGCTGAGATGAGATCCGAGAAATGTAGCTGCAATGCCTCAGAGATACCATCAGATAACAGCAAAAAGTGCTCAGTGGAGATGCAAATGTATTAGCAGTGAGAAGAGCTTTAAAACAGTGACAGTAACAAAGAGTAGTTTAGCAGTGACATCAGGAGAGAGCAGTGAAGACAGTTCAGCAAATATGGCACCTTTAGCCTGATGACATGAGTAAAGGGCATAGATTTTTCTTCTACAGGGCATTCCAGGACTGAAAGCAGAGATAGTGTCCATTGGAGACAAGGCAATGGGAATGAATTGTTGTTGTTGGTGGTGGTGGTGTGTGTGCATATGTATTCCCTCATCACAGATGTTCTGTTGTCATGAATGTTCAAGTATGAATTTTTTCTCACTCATGATAAAATAGAGAAGAATATACCCTTGAATATATGAGGAGGGCTTTCTTTTCATCTTTACGCTATATGCTATACTATTTAATTTAATGTTTTTCAAGTTGAAATAATGTATCCATTGGGAATGAGTTCAGGCCAGCTGGGCTTCATTCTCCTAGCTGTACTTGTTAGACTTCACTGCTGACTCAGCTGCTTTCTTTCCATGGAAATTCTCCCCGCAGCGGAGATCTTCTCACAAAAGAACAGCTCTCTACCATCTCAACCAACCCTTTCTTCCTCTTTCTCGTTGATTGGTTCCTTCAGGTGGAATACATTGTGGGATTGGGCCCAAGCCAGTCATGTTTCATTCTCTTCTCAACTGTGCTTCTGACTCTCTTGACTGGACCATCATATTCTTACAATTCTCACCACATCATCCCATCTCTACCCCCTTTAAGCTCATTTTTATGTGTTGCTTTCTCTCATTAGAGTGTAAGTTATTAGAAGCCAGGGACAATGATTTTTGCTATAGTTTTTATTTGTATCTTTAGTGCCTAGGACAGTGATTGGCACATAATAAGCACCTGATAGGTGTTTGTTCTTTTATTTTTCTGTCTTCCCTCATGAAGTATAGTTTTCAGTCCCTTAAATTAATACAATTTTCAGGGGACCTTCATGTGAGGGAACATCCTGGGTATTGGCAATAAAATGAACTTCATAACTAAAACCATTCACGATCACAGAGATGCTTAATAGTAGAGAGCCAAGACTTGAATCTCCTTCTCCTAATTTGTAGTCTTCTCTTCTTTCTACCATATCGCATTAATCAATAACAATCTGGCAATAATATCTTCCTTTCTTTATGTTTTCAAATTCTAAAAATCTGTAAAGTTAAGTACAAGTTAATGAAATTTATTTGTTGCAAGGAAATCCATATATTCAAAATCAGTTTCGGTAACAACTTGCTCAATTTTTGTTTTGACTTGGATCTTCATCAATTTGTGTGACCCAACATTATTGAATGAAAAATACCTCACAAGCTTGGGAAAGTTCCTCTTCCTTTTTGATAAGAAGAGAATTGCATATCATCATGAGTCCAAAGTGAGGCTGGTGACCTTGCACAGCCCTCCCTCACTCAAATCAAAGTCAAGTACAAGTCATGTCATCATCTTGATGTCATGGTCCTCTTTGAGAACAAAGGAGAAACACAACAAATGGTGAAAAAATATATAAATGAAAAATCATCATTATCACATCTCTGATTATATATTGTATTCATTTCTCTTCCCTGGGTTGTTTTTTTTGCACTGATAGTACTTTTTAATGAAGGTAGTACATTTGTCTTTTGTAATATTATTTATTTATGGTGTTTTTTCTCCATCTGAAACCACAATCCTCTTTGGGTGACATCAGATTAATTTATTGTGAAGATTATTGTGATATATCAAGCAAAAGTTTTACCTTCATGTCCGGAAGCAACAGCAGGATATGAGCAAAGAAAGAAAAATACCACACCTGTAAATAAAAATTCAGCAAAAATACAATATATACATGATAGATATAGACAATTTCTTAAGTGCATGCAATGTTCCAGGTCTTGTAGAAAGTTCTGAGTGTGCAGAAGGAAGAAAGATCATTGCAACCCATAAGGAGTTTATATTGTAATGGTAGAAAAGAATGCATAAAAGGGACCTGGCACAGTGGGGAGAAGGGTAGAGGCAGGAACTGCTTGGTTTTGTACTGCTCACCACTAGGTATGAGCAGGACAAAGTGTGATGAGGTCACCTAACTTCCATCTGGGGAAATGAAGACCAGTTTTATGGAAAGGACTACATTTGAGCTGGGTCTTACTGTTCGGTCATTTTTCAGTTGTGTCTGACTATCCCATTTGAACTTTTCATGGCAAAGATACTAGAATATTTGCTATTTTCTTCTCCACCTCATTTTACAGAGGAGGAAACTGAGGCAAACAGGGTTAAATGATTTTCCCAGATTCACACAGTGAGTATGAGTAGTACAAAGGGTTATGAGGTCACTTGATTTCCTTCTTGGGGAAACAAAGAAAGTTTGAGAGAAAGGGTTGTATTTGTGCTGGAGTTTATGTATATTTTTTTCTCTTTGCTGTTTTTCAAGACCTGAGATTTCCTCAGTGTGGGGAACTTACAGTATAGAAAAAAGTTTCTAATTGGCATCTCATCTATAATTCATGTTTTAGAGCATTGCCTTGTAGCATTGAGAGGTTAAGATTTGTCCAGGGTCACAATTATTGTATATTGCATAGGCAGAATGTAAAGACATGTTTCAAGACTACAAAGTTATCTCTTTCTATTATACCAGAATTTGCCAAACTTGTATGGTAGTGGGGTGAGGGGATGGAGCATAGTTACCCTTCAGGGAAAATGCAAAGAAGTGACAGAAACAACTAGATACTTTTAATGCAAATAAATGCATTGATTTGTTTCTCCAATGGAAACAAAGTTCATTTTTTTTTTGAAGAACAAGACTAAAGCAGAAAATTTGTTCCATTTGCCAAAGGATATGAGGTGTGAAGATGGGTCTCCTGACCTTTCCCCAGATAGTTTTTGACTAACTCTCTCTTCCAATCATCTCTGTTTTCTTAGTTGGATCTGTTCTGAGTTCTGTTTGACAAGTTCCTACTTTGACTAAAATTCCTAATAGACTCACCATATCTCTTCATTTAAGTTTTAAGAATTTGTATTCTCATTTTACAGCTTCTTAGATTCTCCTTGAAATGACCCAGTTTTGCCTCATGATAGCAATCTTGTTGTTATTTTCTACTAATCTGCCTGATAATCCTGTCTAGAGTAATATTCCCTTATCCAGAATTACAAAATTAAAATGTTTGCTATTGAAAATGAATCTGAAAGAGGACATGAGAGTGTCTTATTTTTCACTTTCTAAAAATAGGAAATGGGTTCTCCAAGCTAGTCTCTATTTACTAGATACAACTTGACAAGTTTTCATCTAAAAAAGTTATATATTTTTCCCTTTTAAGATAACAGATTACAATCTAAAAGTTCTCTATTATACATTTAAAAAACTACCTAATTCTTTATACTTGTATCTATAGACTGGGTTCATATATGAGTTCATGCTATATTACCATTTTGTGAGTCTTCTGAGTGTATGCGTGTGTGTGTATTCACTTCCCATATTTTTAAAAAAACATCCATTCTGATTATTCATAACTATATATATATATATATATATACACATATGTTTTATATAATGATATAGCTATATATAACTATATATAGATATAACAATATATCTATATATCTATATCTATGTGTTTTTCTGGAACTATAGAAATATATATTATTCCACCAAATCCCATTGATATTTTCAAAACTATATTTGTTTCCTTCAATTGATCAATCTATAAGCATTCATTTAGTACCAAGACTATGCTAGGTACTACATAGAATGGAAATGGATTCTAGTATCCCTAAAAAAACAAGAACAAATGAAACCTTCCTTAAAACGGTCTTACTTGGCTTCTCTCATCACCAAAATTATCTTTCTATTGCCCATAGGGAAGGGTTTCACTTTGTGGCACATGTCCCAAAATATATAACCTCTGGGGAACAGTACTTAAATCAGATTTAATCATATTCAGTCCCTTACGAAGGTTACAATTTAGGCTTCAGCAGGAATGGCACAGAAGGCTCTATTCCTGCTTGTCCTCTAGAACTATTTGTGATTTGTGATGTTTGCAAGCAAACATTATCTGAAATTTGAGAAATTCCTGATCCCTGGCTTCATGTATATGCCCTCTCCTTTCATAGCTGTAATTTTATCTTGTATCATCCAATCCAAATCAAGTAGAAAGAATCTATCTCGAAAGAATCATTGCCAAAGATAAATTGAATGTATCTATTTCCAGATCAATGGAGAAATGGAATTGCTCTTGGCTAAATTAAACAATGAATAAAAAGTCATATCATATCTTTTTAGCTCTGATTTTTCTTAGATAATTAGCACTGCCCAAGCAGTAGCAGTTCATGCCAACTCACCTTTATGAGTTCTGTGCATCCAAGCACTAAATGTTTAAAAGACAGAAGTCCTATGAAATAGTGTGAGAATGACTTCTAATGCTTTTTCACAGACAGAATATGTGTAATTGTAATTACTAACTGCCCTAAATTTCCCTGCCATTTTCATACATGTTGCACTACTTCTACAAATACATTGTTCTCAAGAATTCTCAAGCTATGATTTTTCAAATATTTGTGAATTTTATTCCTTTTTGTCTTTTTTTTGCCAAACTCTGTCCATTAAATAGCTTTTATATCTGTCAATCATTCAATATTCTCATTCTACTTATCATTCTAGTGTTGTTTTCTTTCTGGAGTTTTTCCAATATGACTATCAGTATCTCAATAAATCAATCAAAAATATTTACTATGCTTCTAATATTCTAGTTATTTCGTCGGCAAAGGAAAGAAGGAGGATGCAATAGCAAGCACCCTGACACATCCTGGATGGCCTGTTGGCACAGGTTCTTAGATCTCCTTTTCTAAAAGGAAAGCAACTTGTGAGGGATCAACAATATTCTTTAATCACATATACCAACAGAGAAAAGGAAAGCAGAGAAATAAAGACCAACTGACAGGGCTTCTAACTGTCTGACCATAAGCAATACATACATGCATACAACATACATTCATCGGTACCAGAAAGAGAAGCACCAACATCTGAGTTTTTAAAGCCAGGGAGTCAGTCTCCTTAGTGGCTACCCAGATTCTCATCTATCACATTGACATTTTTCCCAAAGAGTAAGCCCCAAAGCAAAACTTCACCTCAGAGTATATATATATATATATTCAGTTTGTAGAGCTGGAGGGTAGGACCATCTTCACCCAGTGCCTCATTAGAAATTAACGAAAGGTGTGAACCTTCCTACAGAACAA
Source organism: Potorous gilbertii (assembly GCA_028658325.1). Lineage (NCBI taxonomy): Eukaryota > Metazoa > Chordata > Mammalia > Diprotodontia > Potoroidae > Potorous > Potorous gilbertii. The sequence continues at coordinate 467,133,237 of CM053770.1, forward strand.
GCCTCCTGTCATCAAGCTTCCTTTAATGGACTCAACCTGAAGGCTATTAATAGGTGGGAAAGATCTTTAACTCTCATTAACATTACAAGGAAAGGAAGAAATATGTATTGATTTATTTTCTGCATGCAAGAGCCATTTATTAAACACCTACTACATACCAGGCAACATGTTAAGTACTATACAATTCTCTCATTTAGTTCTCACAGCAATCCTGGGAAGTAGGTGCCACTATTGTCCTCACTTTACAGTTGAAACTGCCACAAAGGTAAAGTGACTTGCCCAGAGTCACATAGCTAGTAAGTATCTGAGGGTGAGTATGAACTCAGGTTGTCTTGACTCTAAACCCAGTGCTCAATATACTGTGGTATAAATATTTCTTAAGCACCTACTATATGCCAGGTACTATTCAAAGTTCTAGGAATACAAGGAAAACTAAAAGACAGCTCCCAGTCTAATGGAGAAGAAAACATGCAAACAACTTTGTATAAATACACTGTCCACAGGGTAAATTGGAGACAATCAATAGATGGAAGGCACTAGAACTAAGGGAGATTATGAAAGGTTTCTTTTAAAAGGTATAACCTTAGCTGGTACTTTAATGAAACCAGTAAAGTGAAGAGGTAGGTAGAAGGAGAGAGCACTACAGGCACTACAGGACAGCCAGAGAAAATGGATGGAGTTGGGAGATTCAGTGTGCTAGTGTAGATGCCAAGTTCTGGGGATACAAAGAGAAAAGTAAAACAGTCTCTGACCTGAAGGAACTCACATGCTAATAGAAAAATCATGTGATTACATACAAGCATATGTGAAACATAGGTCCAGGGACTGTACCTATGGTTTCTTTTGTATAGAGAAATCTCAGAAAAGGAAATTCACCCAATATTATAAGTTGACCTCTTTTCTGTAATCTTAGAGAGTCATGTAGAACACTTAAAATTATGAATTCCCAGGGTCACATAGTACATTATCAGCGGAAGGATTGAATGAAAACATTTCTGGGCACTTTAAAGTTTCAGATAATATAAACAAATATTTTTCTATATTGGACCTTAACCTATTTTCTCCAAAAGTCCATATTTTAATGGGCTTGCTCCAATCTAGCATTGGGGCTGACATTGACATTATTGAGCGAGAGTTTCATTATAGTGTTAATAGCACTGTATCATAAACCATCCTCTTGTGGGCAACAATCGTTTTTAAGTGTCCAATGGCATTCTTTGTGCAGCTGTTCCAAGTATTGTAACCACCAAGTAGCTTTCAAATCCATTTGGAATGTTCTAGGTATGGTAGAGAAGCTGGATGTACGCCTAAGGAACCTCAGTTCTGAAAAACCATGTGAAGAGCTAAGTTGTGCTTTATGAATGGGGTGTCATTTTCAACATTCTTCAAAAGTTGAAGGAGGCATGGGGTAGTTAGAATTTGTTTTAGATCCTTACATGGAAAAGAAATAAAACAATTCATCTTTGGGGGATTACTATACATATTTTTTAAACTAATTAAAAAATAATTTTTAATGCTAAGCTAATTCAAATGGAAAAAGACTAGAATCAAAAGGGAGCTAAAGAAGTTCTTTTTCTCCATAACTCAGTATCATCTAGTGAGATGAAAAAATAAATGTATGACCTATGAAATGCTTTTCCAGAATTATCATTATCCCACATAACCTCACTCCTTCCTGAAGGAAGCCCAGAACGCGGCCACCAAAGATTGTTTGCTGCTTTCAGAGATGCAGTCATCTGCTGCAAAATAATACTTATCTTTCAAAATCTTTCCATTCTCCTTTGTCTCCTCATTCTCTCCTGTCTGCCCTAATCTACATTGACACGTGTGTACTCTACTGCAATCTTCTTAAATCAAGTTTACTTCTATTTTTCTCTCTACTCTGTTAATCTCTATGATACTCCCTCATTCTGGATTTTTGGCAGCAAAATTTTTACCTTCAAAATACAGCCTCTGATGTATCCACGAAATAATGTGGCAGAGAAGAGGAAACTTGAGTTTTAACACTCTTCATGGAGCTACAAGACTCTTGAGAAGTTAGAAATCTACTTAATCTTCATTAAATGTCAAAAAAATAGAGACTGACTATAAAATCACCAGTCTTAGTCTACAAAAGTCCATTAAGATACTGCACCCTGCCAGGTTTCTTACTAATGCAAAACTTCCAGCTAATGTGTTTAGAGTGTTATAAAAATGCAAATAGTCAATTGAATGTTATTTATGAGTCATAAACACAGTTCTTTGTTCTTACTTCTCTGAGTGAAGGTGCTTTGTCAGTGATTAAACGGTAATCTTGATTTCTTGTTCCAAGGGATGTTATTAATCAATCAATAAATGTGACCTGAATACTGTGTGCAAAGCACCCTCACAGTACTTCAGGGAGTTAAGGAGCCTAAAGCATCACTAACCTCTGCTCTCAGTGAATTGCCACTTTAGTTAAGGGTAGAAAGTGAATGAATACATGAAAAGTTAAATAATGAACACATTAAATAACAAAATAGGACAGTAGTGCAAGAGATATCATAAGGGAGTTTATTGATAATTACAACATGATAAATGTCTATAGTAATTGCCAAGAGGGAGATACTATTTGGGTGCTAATTAATGTGAGAAGGTAGTAGAGGGATAAAGAGGCTTAAGGAGTTCTAAAGGTATATGTAGAATTTGTGAAAATTTAGAGAAGGTAAGATATTTTAAGTAGAAGAAACTAAATGAACCAAGGGATGAAGGTAGGATATCATTGGGCAAATGTAAAAGACAATCAGAAGGACAATTAGACAAGAGTTTATGCATTAGAGTATAATAATCAAATTGGAAAGTAAAGTGGGAGGTCATGAATACTAAGTCAAAGATTATGAACTTTATTTTGTAGCCAGGAAGGAAGTACGGAAAATTTTTCAGTGTGATAGATAATGATAACGATGAAAATAGGACATCCACAGTTATTTCAAGGGTTCTATTTGGAAAAGTAAATTTTACTTCCAAAAATCTGTGGAAATCTACTTTCTTTGGATTTTTAAAGTTAGAAAATTTCTCTACCTATAGAGATCCATTTAATAAACTGGCTCTTTTTGTAACTTCCTTAGTCTTTCATCAGTAGTTTTCTTTGGGTTTTGTTCAAGAAGGTGGATAGGGAAAAGACTACCTATGCTCCCTGCTATGAATTGTCCAGTGAGCTTTGTTTCATGCCCCAATATTCTACTTCTTCCATGATAGAACACTGCAACAAAAATGAAGAACCATATAAACAACATACAAAATAGAACAAAACAAAACCACACAACTGGAGCTCATAGTTACATAATCCGGGATGATGCAGAAGAGGATTTCTGTTTTAGAAGTCACACAAGGAAAATTCTGAAGCTTTCTAGGCTATGCCATTGCACTTTGGAAAAATAGAAGGGATCACCTGATGGAGGTAGAAACCACTCAACTCTTTGATGTGCATCATTTCATAAGAAAATATGATATAAATATTTATGATTAGACAGTATAGATATGATATAATAAATAAACAATATAATATTAGGCACAGATCATATAATCCTTTGAGACAATTTTTCAGTAAATCTTGCTTCTAAAATAAATTCAAGTTAACTTGAACATGAGCATTTCTCCAAGGATACAAAATTGAGTATAAGAAGGTCAACAGTCTGTGATAAATAACACCAGCAGTGAAATTCTCTGTGGAAACTTTCAGACATTAGGGTTCAATTCCACATTATTTAACATATTTACAAAGGATAAAAATGCGGAAAAGAAATACACAATAATGAGATATGCACACAATACATAGTTATAATGTCTGTAATGGAAATGCAATAAAATAACTTACAAAGAGGAACGTGAATAAACAATGAGGAAAATGTAAACTTCCTTGAGGAAAAAATAGCTAGTGATTTTATTTGTAGTGATACTGATGGAAATGGTAAAAGAAAACCCAAAATGACAATAAATATACATCATATACTTTAGGAATGGAACACAGCATTAAGTAAAGTTCATATATATATATATATATATATATATATATATATATATTCTGGGACAGAAAAAGTAGGGGAGGAAAATAATGTAAAATAAATGTTAAAGATAAAATTCAAAATTAATATTAAAGATGAAATTAAAAGGAATTAACCACATAGCCAAGGAAAGGATGAAAAAGTTAAATTATTTTAAATATTCTAGCATTTTTTTGTGGTGTACACATTTAATTTTACAGAAAAAAAAATTAAAGGGCATTAAAGCTACACAGTCAAGAAAGGATTTACAAAGCCAAACAATATTGTAGTTTTAATATTCTGGTAATTTTGGGTAACTCCATTAAATAAACTTGACCCAAATAGAACCCATTTTCTTTCTCCCCAAATCTACCCTTCTATCAAATTTTCCTGTTTCTGTCAATGATCCCATCAAACTCATCACCCAATGTACATCCTCAGTTACATTCAACTGTTCACTTTGTCTTTGAATCCAATCAGTTACAGTTTTATTAATTCTACCTGCTTAAATTGTTCCATCTACCTATTCCTTCTACTCACAGGATGAAGATTCAAATTAAGGTCCTCATCCCATCTCACTTGGAACATTGTAATAAACTTTTCATTGATATACCACCTTCTGGTTCATCTGTCTCCAATACATTCCATTTAACAGTCAAAATATTATTTCTAAAGCACAAACTTAACCACTGTCACTCCCTTACCCTTTCATTCAATATTCTCCTCCTTGGCATATACACTAAGGAGGTCAATGACAAAAAGAAGGATTCCACAATGAGAAAAAGAAGGATTCCAAAAATATTCAAAATATATCTTAGCACTTTTTGTGGTAGAAAAGGATAGGGAATAAAGTGGAGACTCACAATCTGGGAAATGTCTAATAATAAATATAGTGTCTCATAAATAATAGAAATACTAACAAATAAATAATAAATTATCTAATGATAATCATATCTAAATAAATTTTATAACAGGAAACCAAATGTTGCTCTGCTGTAAGAAGCAATGAACATGATGGATATAAAGAATCATGTGAATTCTTACATGAAATAATGTGGTATAAAGATGTTTCAGAAAAATAATATATATAATAACTACACAATGAAAATGGAAACATGACTACAAGAAAAGGTATGCTGAACTTCAAAATTGTGAATAAGAAATTTGTCCCAAAAAATATTAAAACCACATCTTCCTTACTCAGCTTTTCAAATGATTATTTTTTTTTTCCATTCCAGATTACACTCAACTTTGCTAGGTAAGGTATTCTTGGATGCTATTCTAGCAATTTTTTTTTCTGTAAAATACAATGTTCCAGAACTATAGTCTCAAGATTAAAACTTTGTTATAATAATAAGGTGCTAAAATAAATAAATACAAAGAATAAGCAAAGGAAAAATAACCTGACCATAGATAACTACACTGGTGGAATAAAAGATCTAGGTTCATATTCAGAGGAAGATGGTAAGGTTAAAAAGAAGTCACTCCTATCCCAAAGAGTAATGTCAAATGGTCACAAGCCCAAAAAAGAGCTCTTGGGAAAACTTCAAAAGGAATTTAAAAATCAAATGAGACCAAGGAAAATATAAAAGAACTGAAAAACATATGAAAAGAAAGCTAACCATTTGGGAAAAGTTGTATAAAATCTTAAAGATGGACATTACTCCTTGAAAACTAGAATCAGGCAAGTTGAATCAACTGATGTTATAAGATACCAAGAGATAAAATAACTAGAAAAAAAAATCGAAAATTATTTGAAATACCCCATTAGAATAACAAATGATCTAAATAAAAGATTGAGGAGAGATGATAGAAAATTGTTAGACTGACTGAAAATTGTGACAAAGAATAATCTTGCAAGATTTTATGGAAGAGTTCCCTGAAGTTCTAGTGCACTAGTTCTTTGCTACCTCCCAAAGTGATGCTATAGGTACTTTTGATATATGTAACACTTTCACCCTGCTGCCCTTGGATTATACTCATCCAACTCCTTCTGCCACTGCCTGACTGGATTCCCTGAGGAATAGCTTTTATTACTCCTATGGATTTTGAATTAACACTGTTGGATCTTCCTAAATTCTACTGTAAGAGTTCACAGCATTGACATTTTTTTTAACAACTAGAAGACTCAATTCTGTCAAGTATTCAATCAATAAACACCTATTAAGCACCTACTATGTGCCAGATGCTATGATAATGCACTGAGCTAGATATTTGTTCAAATTGCATAGCCCAGACTGTAATATAAAAGGCATTATGTCACCTTCCCCAAATATCATGATCATCCAAAAATAGGTCTGAAATCTAGGGAGAAAGTTGGAATAAACAAAGTATAATGTAGCAAGACATATATGTAAATACGGGGGGCCAAGAAAATTCAAACTGTTTACGTGAAGTTCCTTATTTTGCTTTCTCTCCACAAGATTCCTGAAATGTTTATTATGAATTACTCTGCTGTTCCATTGGACTGGCTCTTGACAGGCCATAGTATCACTGTGGGACCTTTTATGGTATGGTGGATAAGCCAAAATGGCCAATATGCTGCTGGGTTGAATTGTCATTCACTTGGTGACTGTGGTAGCTTCTCATCAGGCTCCACTGTAGTTGAACTGGACTGGGCGGCTAATGTGAGTATAATCATTCATTGTGCTCCCTTCATGATACAGTATTTCTCTCTGCTGAATGCTCTTTGTGATAACTAAAATATTTGTTTGTTTGTTTGTTTAAATGACTGGAGTGAGGGTTATTTCCTTCTCTTCATCATGAATATCACTAAGAGCTTCCAAATTAGGAAATCACTTTTAGATTAGGATTTTCAGAAACTCTTTCACTTTGACCCCCTCAATTCCTTTGTTGTATCTGGGCTGGACAGGAAAGAGAACTTTTTCTCCTTTAAATAAATTCTTCCTAATACAAAATCCTCTTCATTTTGTAAACCATTCCATGTTGCCTTAGGGTGATTAGTTTCAGTTTAGTCATTTTCACCTCCCATCCTTTTTTAGGAGCCTTATGTAGATCAGTAGCTTGGGACAAATGTGTGAATGATTTCTATTCCCTGGAGGTACATTCATCATCTTCCAGTCCTCTTCATATGAAATTAAGTTATTCAGGAAACCCACCCTTTTCTTGTATGAGGATGTTTATTTTCCATCTGAAAGCTTTCCTTTTTATCGCTGGATATCTTTGTCTTTTAGCTTCTTCAGATCCTCAGCTTTTTGCTGGTCACATTGGGACATTCCTTTAAATACAGAAGGTCTTTATTTCACTTTTGAATGTGGAGGGGATAGGTCAAGTAGTCCATATCTCTTCTATTTTATAAAACTTTCCACTTTTGCAAAAATCTGCTCAATAGGGAAGCTTACTTTAAAAAAATACTCCTATAACTGGAGCAATTCTAAATACTTCAATCAATTCAGTTTTCTTTTCACAAAAGTATGTATAGATGCAAACACACATACATCTATACACATATAGATATGCAGATATATGTGTGCATATACATTTATATGTCTGTGTAAATGTAAACAGACATATGTGTATATATACATATTGAGAGATACATGATAGATACATAGATATATAAGACTTAGGTAACTTTCCCCCCACCAACATTTTTTCACTAACCTACTACCATCCCCATACCGGATCTGTGATTTCATTGGTTTAGAGAATTTCTGCCTAGACAACTTCATCTACAATTGTCAGTGTAATACATGATGCATGTTTTTAAAAAAATGGATATTATATATATTTATTAGGACACATGGCATACAAATAAGACATACTCATCAATGGTTACAATCATGTTTGTCAATTTGAAAATCAAATCTTCTACGAACAAAGTCCCAGTGTGAATCTGAGAGATCAAATAAATATGATTTTTAAAAGTGCTTATGACAGTGTTCTTTCTCTGCCCCAGTTGTGGCTTCCAATCTCCCTCCTAGATAGTATTCTGTCAAGTTTCCGTCTTGCTCTTAATCAAACCCAGAATGCTCACATTCTCAGTTGTGAGGAATGCAGGGCTCTGTCCTAGCTGTATACTAGGTATTGACTTAGGCCTGAGGCATGAACTGGACTTTTATGATTTTTACTAAAGGCCTTTTAAGTTATACCTTAATTTTTGTTTGTGATTGATTACCTAAGTATATGGTGAAAGTAAACTATCAAAACTACTATCATGAACAAATGCTTTTCAGTTGTTGTTTTTAATCAGATTGAGAAAGGGCACAAAAAATATTGGTAATTCTTTTTCAAATCTGGGACACATAGATACACTATTAGCAGTTTGTTTTTTCCTTTCTAAATTTGGGAGATGCCCATCAGAGATAAATTATGATTACTAAAACTACTACAACTACTACTACTACTACTAATGGAGGATGGGATTTGTGCTAGACCCCTAAAAGGAAAAGATGATGCTGTTGGTACCTGAACCCCAAAGCCTCTGAACCCAGATCTCTGGAATTCCCCTGAAGTGCCCAACTCATTCCAGTCAATTATTCTTTTAACTGCCCTTTCACTGTAGCCCTCATTGTCTGTACCTGGCCTATCCCAGGCTACTTGCCATTCCTAGATCCCCTCTAGATCTTCCCACAGTTTTCCTGTATAAAAGTACCAACGTTATCCTCATCAAATGTATATAGATTCTTAAAATCTGGGGGGCGGAGCCAAGATGGCAGAGTAGAAAGGATCACATATGCTAGCTCCGAACACACAGTCCATGGATTTCCTCTAAAAAGAACTCCCAACAAATTCTGGAACAGTGGCAGCCTCACAGCAACACAGTGAAGGAGATTTCCATTCCAGAGAGCCCTGAAAAACCGATCCCAAAGGTCCATCGCACACCGGATGGGAGCAGAGGCCTGCCCTGCCCTGGCCACTTGACATGGAGAGGAGCAAGCAGATCCAAGCAGGCTTCAGGGACAGAATCTTCAGCGGCCCCGAGGGTCCCTCCACCCAGAGACTCACAGGTCAGTGAGAGAGATGGGCTGAGAGGGGAGCAGGGAGTCTCCGGGACTCAGGCCCCCTCGGGAGGCAGCAGCAGAGGCAGCAGGCGGCCAGAGGCTCCCAGAGCAGGCAGGAGCTCAACAGCAGCTCCATTACAAAAGGTCTCTGCATAAACTCCCTGAGGGAACTGAGCCTGGGAGGTGGCCCTGCCCCCACCTGAGCACCAGAAATTAAGCTCCCATTGAATAGCAGCCAGGCCAGCCGCCAAAAGACCTGAGGCTGGGGAGCAGCATTTGAATCTCAGACCCCAAGCACTAGCTGGGCAGACCTAGGTGGGGGTGGGGAGGACTCTGATAAGTCAAGTAACTGGCTGGGAAAATGCCCAGAAAAGGGAAAAAATATAAGCCCATAGAATGTTATTTTCTTGTGGAACAGATGATTGCGCCATTCTTCTCTGATGAAGAATAAAACTGCTTACCATCAGGTAAAGACATAAGAGTCAAGGCCTCTGTATCCCAAAGATCTGAAATAGATATCCAATGGGCTCAGGTCATGGAAGAGCTCAAAAAGGATTTTGAAAATCAAGTTAGGCAAGTGGAGGAAAAACTGGGAAAAGAAATGAGAGAGATGCAAGAAAAGCATGAAAAACAGGTCAATACCTTAATAAAGGAGATCCAAAAAAATGCTGAAGAAAATAACACCTTGAAAAATAGGCTAACTCAATTGGCAAAAGAAGTTCAAAAAGTCAATGAGGAGAAGAATGCTTTCAAAAGCAGAATTAGCCAGGTAGAAAAACAGGTGAAAAATCTCACTGAAGAAAATAGTTCTCTCAAAATCACAATGGAACAAATGGAGGCTAATGACTTTCTCAGAAACCAAGAAATCAGAAAACAAAACCAAAACAATGCAAAAATGGAAGATAATATGAAATATCTCATTGGAAAAACAACTAACCAGAAAAATAGATCCAGGAGAGACAATTTAAAAATTATGGGACTACCTGAAAGCCATGATCAAAAAAAGAGCCTAGACATCATCCTTCATGAAATTATCAAGGAAAACTGCCCTGATATTCTAGAACCAGAGGGCAAAATAAGTATTCAGGGAATCCACTGATCACTGCCTGAAAGAAATCCCAAAAGAGAAACTCCTAGGAACATTATGGCCAAATTCCAGAGTTCCTGTCAAGGAGAAAATATTTCACGAAGCTAGAAAGAAACAATTCCAGTATTATGAAAATACAATCAGGATAACACAAGATCTAGCAGCT
>CM053770.1:467143954-467183196 GCA_028658325.1 Potorous gilbertii
GTGAAATATCTCATTGGAAAAACAACTGACATGGAAAATACATCCAGGAGAGACAATTTTAAAATTATGGGACTATCTGAAAGCCATGATCAAAAAAAGAGCCTAGACATCATCTTTCTTGAAATTATCAAGGAAAACTGCCTTGATATTCTAGGAATGTAATCATCTTGTTTTCCCATTGGTCCTAAACCTCTGAAGATGGTAAATGTCATTTTGCACAAGGAGTAAATGCCTTTCCATATTTATAAATAAGCTAAGGGGCAATCAGATTAGTTTATTCACTCCTTGTGGCTAGAATATATTCCTGGAACAGCAAACATTTGTGCTAAAGAAAGTGCCTTTTTATAAAAAAAAAAATAATAATCCTGAAGGCAGTCTCATTTTTTCTAGCATTCCTCCAAGATAGCATCTTACTAGCCCACATATTACTTATATTTTTCCTTTACAGATAAAAATGTATCATTTAAAAATTATACATATTGTACCTTATACTTTTTTTTTTAGTATTCTCTTTGCAGAAGTTAAAAAATGAGTCAAATACTCAGAAAAGTGACTAGATTTGAAAGTACACAGATAAAATAGAACTGTTACAGGGCTAGATAGTCTCTAGTATGTGTTTTCTGAGCGACCCAGTTTACCATTAAATAATTGAATAATTATTGTTGAATAATTTAACCACAAATAAAACAAAAAGGGTCAAGTAGGAGCATGACAAGTAATTAGCCCTACCCTACTATCCCAGAAATGTTGGAGAGTCAGTTATCTATCTCTTGAAAAGGCAAGGCAAAATAGCCAAGAAAAGATCTATCAAGATATAGAGTTAACCATGGGAAGAAAGTGAGTGATTCCTCAGGGGGCTCCCTCTATACCCTCACTCTATAGTATTTTCCATTGATCACATCCCCTAACTCCCAAGATAGCTGAAGATGTTTGATTAAGTCTTTTAAATCTTCCTCTGGGGTTCAGGACACATCTTGAAAGATTAAAACTGTGTAAAGGAAATCTATGTAGCCTACTATGAGTCTCGAGGGAATTAGTTCCATGTAAAGGGTAGGTTCGAGGCTCTGCCTAGCTGTGTTTTTATGTGCTTCAAGGTGAACCAGGAGGAGTACCACTTTAAGTTTAGGGTCCCAGGAGGCCTAACAGGGATGACTATAGCCAGGGAATGGGAGGATGAAGCTGGAGTTAAATTCATAGTTTTATCTCAAGAAACCCTCAAGTGTCTCAAGATTCATTTGAGTATCAGTTCATAAATATTTAATATGTACCAAAAAAATCTCGTTTAATCCCCAAAACAACCTTATGAAGAAGTTACTATTATTACATATTTATAGTAGAGGAAACTTAGTAAGACAGAGGTTTAGTGACTTTCCCAGGGTCTCACACCTAGTAAGTATCAGAGCAGAATTTGAGCTCAGATTTTCCTGACTCCACATCTACTACTCTATTCACTCTGCTACCTAGCTGATTGTTGTCATTTGTGCTTGAGGAACACCAAAATGACATAACTATTTGGGAGTCAGTGTACAGTGGCTGATCAGTACAATATGAGAAGAGATGGCTCTACCACAGGTTGGACACAAATAAGTCATAAACATTTAGAATGGATTTAGAATGGAGATGTCTCTAGATTTGTGCACCCCGTGTTTCTTTTGAACTATTGCAATTCTCTTTTGCTCATAGAGCACAGCACTTTTTTTTAATGTAAGCAGTCCGTGCTGGGCACTCGTATGTCAACATCTGCCTTGTTTTGCAATTGATACCAAAATTCTTCAGAGAGACCTTGAGAGTGTCCTTGTATCACTTCTTCTGACCTCCATGTAAGCCCTTGACTTGTTTTAATTCTCTGTAAAATTGTCTTTAAGGCAAACCTAACATTGACATTCAAACAACATGGATAGCTCATCAGAGTTGCATTCTCTTCAGTAGAGTCTGAATGCTTGGCAGTTCGGTTCAAGAAAGTATCTCAGTATCTGATACCTTATCCTTCCAGGTGATCCTCAGAATCTTCCTAAGACAATTCAAATGGAAGCAGCTCAGTTTCCTGGCATGGCACTGATAAAATGTTCAGGTTTCCTAGTCTTATAACAATGAAGTCAGCACAATGACTTTGTAGATCTTCAGTCTAGTAGGCAATCAAATACCTCCTCTCTTCCACATTTCCAGAGCCTCCTGAACACTGTGCTATTTCTGGCAATGTGTACCGCAATTTCACCATCTATGTGGACATCCCTGGAAAGTATATTGGCAAGTTATATGAACTTGTCCACAGCATTCAGAATTTTTCCATTTGCTGTAACCAATTATTCCTTGTATAGATGGTGCAGTGATGGCTTGGTGAAGAACTCTGTTTTCTTGGTGTTAATTGTCAGGTCAAAATTAGTTCAAGAGGCAAAGAATTGATCAATCCTCTGCTGCGTCTTAGCCTTAGAGGCTGCACTGAGTGCACAATCATTTGTGAATTAAAAAAAAAAGTCATGCACTAACTTTCCCTTTGCTACTTTTTACTAAATAACTTACCATCCATGTGGTAATTGACTTTGACTCCATTTTCATCCTCATTTAAGACATCTTACAATATTTCTTTAAAAAAAAGATCATGCTAAAAAGCATGGGGGCAAGCATATAACCCTGCTTCACCCCATTGGTGACTGGGAAAACACAAGAACATTGTTCATTATTGGCAACTAGGGAAAGAACATTGTCCAATTTATGTACAATAGTGTTGAATTTCTCCACCAAATTTTGCTATGATCTTCTACAAGGCCTCAAGACTTTGTTTGTTATTAGGCAACAAAGAATATGTCGACTATTCCTCAACCCTTTCTGAATCCACACTGGCTTTTTGGTAATTGACCATCTTCCAAATAAAGGGTCTACTAAGGAGAACTATGGTAAGAATCTTGCTGACAATGACAAAGAGAGAGACACAACCACCTCCACATCCTCCTCTGTGATTGTAACAAAAGCCATTTCATTTCCAGGAATTTAATTGCCACTTGAATGAAGCCAGAGAAGGTAGAAGGCAGAAATGAGGAGAAAGAATATTCTAAAGATGAGTGACAGTCAGTGAAAATACACAGAGTTGGGAGATGGAGGATTTTGTTCAAAAAGCAGCTATGAGTCTAATGCATTGAATAACAGAGTGCATCGGAGAAGATAAGTGTAATAAGTGTAAGAAAACTGGAAATATGTGTGTAAGGGGGTGGGGGGAGTGGCAGATTGTAAAAGTCTTTGAAGAGTAAATGTAGGAATTTAGATTCAAATCCAGAGGTGACTAGGAGTCACTAGAGCTTGTAAAGTAAGGAAGTGATATGGCTAGTTCTATACTTTAGAAAGATCGATTTGAAAGCTGGATGAAGGATAGACTAGAAGAGGGACAGACTTGTCAAAGACACCAACTAGTAGTCTATTGCAGTCGGTAAAATATTAAATGACAAGGACCTGCACCAGCAGGTTGTGTCAGAGGAGAGAATGAAGAGTATGCAAGAGATCTTATGAAAACAGGATGGACATACCTTGGCTACATATTGGATTTGGGGAGTAAGAGAGAGAAATCAAAATGACATCTAGGTGTTTGGAAGGGGAGAAGTGGACTATGATTAAAGATGTTGTTACCCAAGTTAGGCAGACTATTATAAGCTCCATTTTACCCCAAACTCACTTTAAAACTGAGAAACACTCTCATTTTGATTAATCTTAAGTAGGTCACAAACATCATCATCATTATCATCATCACAGTAACTAGAAATTATACATAGTCCTGAAAAATTTACAAAGCATTTTATAAATACTATGTCATTTTATGCTCACAATGATCTTGGGGGACAAATGATATTACTCTCCTCTTTTTACAGATATAGAAAATGAGGTGAACTAAAATTAAATGAATCACCTAGGGTGATTGAATGTGGACTCAAGTCTTCCTAACTCTAGGACCAGAGTTCTATTCACTGTATTGTAGAGCTGCCTTTAGGTCACATATTTAAGTAAATGTGACTTGTACAAGACAAATATATCTATTGAATACCAAATATCAATAAAAAATAGCATCCTTACAATATGACACAGAGAAGTCTAAATATTTGATATCATGCAGAAGACCAAAATTAAACAAAAATGCCAAAACAATCACACAACCCAATAGCATTCCCAAATTTTGATCAACAACTTTTTTAGTCATATATTCTAACATCTTACTGTCACAGTTACTACTTATTTTAGTCTTTTTTTTCTGAAAATTGAGATATTTGATCAACTTTTCAGTGAGATGAGTGATACAGAAATAAGTTATTAAGCAAATGAGCTACTGATTTCTCTATTGGCCAAACAGCCCCTTCTTTAAATCCTTGAAGTTATTTTTATTATATACACATAAAGCTTGCTACTTTTCACATTGCATCTCTTGTTTTCTCAAATGCCTTCCTCAAATCTCTGCTGATTAAACCGAGTTTATTGGAAAAAAAAAACTGAATTTGAAGTCGAAAAAACAGACTTCAATCCTTGGCTCTGTTATTATTTGTTAGGTATTAAAAAAATACTTAAACCACTTTGGGCCTCAGGTTCCTCATGTATGGACAGGTGAGTGGTGCAGTGGATAGCTTGCTGGGCTTGGAGTCAGGAAGACTCATTTTTCTGAGGTCAAATCTGACCTTAGACACTCATTAGCTGTGTGACCATGGGCAAGTCACTTAACTCTTTTTACCTCCATTTCCTGATCTATAAAATGAACTTGAAAATAAAATAGCCAATCATTCCAATACCTTTGCCAAGATAACCCCAACTGGGCTCATAAAAAAAGTAAGACCCAACTGAAATGACTGAACAACAGGAGCAACAACAAATTCCTCATCTGTAAAATAATGGAGTAATATTTGAAGATATCTAAAAATCCTTTTAATGCTAAAATCTTTATTCAAGGTTAATTATTTTCTTTTCTCAGATACCATTTCTGCCTGAGAGGTATTTTTTTGTGTGTGTGATCAACATCTTCTGCTTAGATTATTCACCTATTTCTCTCTTCTCATGTTCACTGAATTTACTCTTAATTTTCTAAAAATCCTCATTCACTTGTGGCCTTATTCACAGTCTCTTTCTCTAGATCTTTCAGGTTCTTTTCTTTTTTCTCTTCTGTTCTCATCCCTTTTTATTTGTTTCCTTTCCTTTTTTTTCCCTTAGCTTTGCTTTACTTCTTAAATTCAGGAATTCCACATAGCTTGTGAAGTAGTTGAGAAAATAAGAGCTTTTTTAGAAATGGATACTCCCAAGGACATATTCCATTAGAGTGATTAGGCTAGGGTATAGATGTAGAATATATTAGGTTTGGTATGCATTCTTAAGAGGAAGGCCATTTGGAATACAAGTAAGCCTAGTCATGTGGATTGAAGAAAGGAAAGAGAAATAAAGAAAGAAGTCTGGAGTATGATTAGGAGGCAGAGCACATGCATATGTCTCTCCTAATCCAAATTATATTCAGTTTCTTGGAATTGGGGTCGATCTTCATACCAGTCCAATTAAAAATACTGACTGCAACCTGCCCAGCAGCAATCCTGAATTCACCGAAAAAAATGGAAAGTATCATAATGTCAGAGAAGTTCCTAGAAGAACTCCATAAAGGAAATGCATTTTTCATACTTTAAATTTCTCTCCCTCTCTCCCCACCAAAATTTCCCCCTGGGGTTTCTGACAGCTAAAATTTGATGGTGTTGAAAATTTTCACCATTTACAAGTTCATTTTAGTGAAGTTGAAAGATCTTTTTCAAAAGAGGAAATGTTACTTTAACCTTGATTTTGAAAATGAAAAGTCAAAAGGGCTGGTTTTAAAGGTATTTTGAAATGTCAAGCTGATTTGAGGAAACTCAAACCACTGACCATTTTTGTGACACACTTTTCTATTTTATATTTTTATGAAGATCTGTCTGCCTAGGCTATAGATAGACATGGATGCTTATGGGAAATAGTGGTTTACAAGTGATTTATGCCTCTTCTTTAGTTTTCTTAGAAAAATGTTAATGAATTTTATATAGAAATAAGTCATGATTACTAGAAAACATTACTCAGTCAACAAGCACTCACTGTGGCCTGGGCACAGAGAAACTCAATTTGCTTATGATGTGTTTGGGAGATTGGGAGAGAACACAGGAACATATGTATAGGGATAGATAAATCAGCTAAAATGCCATTTTATTGGGTAGGGCTGAGAAGATTAGGAAAAGTGGCAATTAGAAGATTGCACTTCAGAATGAAGGAGACTGCCAGTGCTAAGAGCTGGAGATAAGGAGGAAGTGGCTTCCAGTCAAGGGCCCAGTCAGTGCAAAGGCAAGAGGCAGGAAATGGAGTGTTATGTATGAAGAATAGTAAGAAGGCAAGTTAGATTTTCCTAAAGAGAGTATGAGGGCATAATGTGTAATGGGGTTACAAAGATAGTTTGGGACTAGATGGTAATAGCCTTTAAAAAGCACATTTATATTAGTACTTATTGGAGGTAATAAGAAGACACTAAAAGTATTGAGAAGGTAAGTGTGTGTGTGTGTGTGTGTGTGTGTGTGTGTGTGTGTGTGTGTGTGTGGATAAAGAGTGAACAAATACTAAGAATAGCAAGTAAAAATATTAATAAAACTTACAGTGATATGCCATAATAATGGTGGAAGAGACAGCATGTTGGTGCATGCTTTAAACAAAGAGGACCCAGGCTCTTTGCTTCTTGTTCCCCATGTGTCTTTGAAAAACCCACTGAATTTCTCTGAACTTCAGTGTTTTCATCTTTAAAAAGAAAGGTTTGAACAAGATAACCTCTTACTTCCTCTTCCAACTCTATGATCCTATAGCAACCTGTGATTTACAAAATACTGTACATCTGGCTCCCATTTACCTTTTTAATCTACTTTCATATACTCTTCAAGACACTCCACATTCTAGTCAAATTGTTTGCATAGCTTTTTCCCCAAACAAAACATTTGGTTTTGTTTCTCCCCTTTGAACTATTATATGGCCATATTTGAATTGTGTTCCCTACATCTTGAGGGATTTCTACTTTCTTTCAAGGGCAGCTAGGTGGTACAGTGGATAAAGCACCAGTGCAGGAGTCAGGAGGACCTGAGTTCAAATCTCACATGAGACACTTGACACTCAGTAACTGTGTGACCTTGGGCAAGTCACTTAACCCCAATTGCCTCATCCTGGGTCATCTCCAGTCATCTTGATGGATTCAGATGACTCTGGAGGAAAAGTGAGGCTGGTGACCTGCGGAGTCCTCCCACACTCAAAACAAAGTCAAGTGCAAGTCATGTCATTATTTCTCTCATTGCATGGTCTTCTTTGGCAGTGAAGGACGAACACAAGTGTAGCTCAAATGCCACTTCCTATGTGAGACTTCCCATGATCTATCTCTCTACCCAGTGGAAAACATCATCCTTTGTTCAGTAACTTTGATTTACTTTGTATACACTTGTGTATATTTTGTATTACTTGTGTACAGCTCCAATCCCCTTAGTAGAATGTAAGATTCTTGAAGGTAGTAAATTTTTCGTTTCTTTTATCCCCAATAGGAAATACAATACCATTAATATCAACACACTTAGTCAATATACTTTAAATTGAAATAATTGAATTACTTGAACTAATTAATTAACTAATTCAACTAATTGAAATAAATTTGAATTTGCAACTCTCTTGCTCATTCTCTTCCCTTTATATTTCTTGCATCTGTCTCTATTTTCTGTTCTAAAGACTATCTCCTTAATATAATTCTTTATCAGCACCTCTTTACTATTGAAATGGTTTCTGTAAAGGTCTTCTTAATTGTAATTGATTTCCATTCCAATCAATTTTACATAGTGCTACCAGAATACTAATCTTTTCCCATAAATCTAAGTGTACTGCTCCTCACCTCAGAAATCATCATTGGTTCTCTAGTAACTACTGAGTGATACAAATGCTCTCAGCCTGTAATTCAAGTCCTTCTCCAGTCTGGGATTACATTGCTTTGTATCATATTACTCAACAAACTATATGTGACCAAAACAGAAAATATCCCCTATGCTTATACTGCTTTTAATGTTATGATATTTCTTATTCTGTCTCTGTCTTCTGCTATTAAACCCTACCCAAACCTTAATCACTGTTGTCATTTTTCAGTTGTGTTTCTTTGTGACCCAATTTGAGATTTTCTTGGGGAAAAAAAATACTTTTGTAGTTTGCCATTTCCTATTCAGTTCATTTTACAGATGGGGAAATTGAGGCAAACATGATTAAATTACTTACCCGGCATCACATAGCTAGTAACCCTCTGAGACCAGATTTGGACTCAGGAAGGTGAGTCTTTCTGACTCCCGCTATCCATTCTCCCAGCTAGCTGTCCCACTGAAGCCCTAAAGCTTTACATACATGTGAGTTTAATAAAGATATTTATGGCAATGATAATAACCACCATCTCTTAAATTCAGTTCAAATTTCCTTTACTTCCACTGCTGACCCTCTGGAGGAAAGGACTATGCTTTTAGTTTTCTGAAAAATCTCCCCCTATTTGCCCTTTTGCCTAGGACAGTGTTCTAGTGCACTAAAATACACACACAAACACACACACACATATATGTATACATATATATGTATACGAATATATGTATATGTAATATTAGTTTTATTATAATCAGTGACAATAATGTATTAAGTACTTCTTAAGCATCAGATATTGAGCACTAGTGATACATAGAAGAGGAGGGTACTAATGGAGGAGAGAGCATGGAGACAATTATTAACAAAGAAGGTATATACTAGAAAAGACTTATTGCAGAAGTTGGGATGATAGCTGAGACTTGAAAGAATCCAGAGAATCCAGAAGACAGAGATGAGGAGATAGAGAGTTTCAGGCATGGGGATAGTCAGTAAAAATTTATGAAATAGGGAAATGGATCAAGGAACAGTCATATGCAAGGAGCAGAAAGTTGTTCATTGTCGCTGGTTCTCAGACTGTATGAAAAGGAGTAAGATGTGAGAGGATTAGAAAATATACTGCACTGTATCATATTTCACTTAACACAGGCCAGATTCCTACTACCTGGTAGGATAATTTCAAAGGTCTTCATTTGTAGGCAGTGTTAAGATCGCAAATGTAAGTTACTATGGAAACGAAATGCCATCCTTTCAGGATCCCCAGGAAACCAGCAGTATTGTCAGTTCCTAGGGCACCTTTGAGCTGCTTACTGTCATGCTAAGAGAAAACTGTAGCAAAGTCAGAACCATATTTACTAGCACCCAATGTATGAACAATGAATGGAATTATCTTGTCTTCCATCCCTGTATTACTGCCCTGTCCCTTTAATACAAGGGCTGTTCTCCTGGGTGGCTTTACTGTCTTGTTAGAACATTCAAGTAACTCTTCAGTTTCTGGAGCCATTTTCCCCAGTTCCAACCATCTATCACTCATTTGCTCTCCTCTGTATCCCCCACCCCAACACATGCATTGTTATGTGATATTCAGAGACTCAAGAAGTTTAGGGCTCAAAGAGAGTAGAGATTCCAAAAAAGATCATGTTATATGAGGCAGCAAATTAATTAAATGAAATGGGGATATTTAGCCTAGAAAAAAGAAGACTTAGAGGAGATATGTTAAATATATTTAATGAGAACATAAGCTCCTTGAGAACAGAGGTAGGAAAATTAGACGTGATGTTGAGGTGGAGGGAGAAAAAGAAAACCACAAACAAAATGAAATGGGTTGCCTCTGATACTGATTTTGTTAGCTCTTATTAAAAATATTGAAACAAATGATGAATGACCATTTGTCAGTCATATTTCAGAAATATTTCTTCAGTTGTGATTTGAACAAGATGACCTCTGTATTAATTTTAATTCAATAAACATGGAAAGAATGCCTGATATATTTATTTATTCAAAATTCTCTAAGAATTTAATATACTGAGACAGATATCTTAGTACAGTAACATGTGACACGTGCTATCAAAGACATTACCTTTTTGAAGGACAAGAGAAGGGAGCAATTTTCACTTATATGATGTTTAATGATATGGTTATCTACAGTAACATGTAGAGTTCTAGATTTCATGAATCTCCCCTTCATACACTGCATGAACAGGACTGTAGAGAGTGGAACTGAGACCTCAAGACCATACATGGCCCTCTAGATCCTCAAATGCAGCCCTTTGACCGAATTCAAACTTCGCAGAACAAACCACTTTAATAAAAGTACTCAATCAAAAGACCATAAAAGAGGACTTCAAAGGCCACACGTGGATTCCCCACCCCTGAACTAGATCAAAATTGTCTTCATGCTCTTCTTCATATTTGAGATCCTAATTCCTATATCTGTAACCATACAAAGGCTATACCTCTACCTCTATCTGTCAGAATTTCTGTTATCTATCAAAGTTTACTTTTAAACCACTCCCTTTGTATGAGCTCACTTGGTCCTCCCAGTTGTTAATCCTTCCTACCACAAACTTACTTTGCATTCATTTTATATGAAATATTATGTGTTGATGGTTTCTTCTTCAATAGAATGCAATATACTTCAGGGAAGGGATGAATTAATTTATATTTTTGTACACCTACAGGGGAAAGTGCTTGCTACATAGTAGGCAGTTGCCAGATTCTCACTGTTCAGTTGATAAATTCCTCTCTAAAAGAAAAAAACTCTCTCCTTGGTGAAGATAAATGATGAAATTAAAGGCCAGTGCAGGGATATCCAAAGTCAGTATCAAATTCAATGCTTTATCATTAATCCTAGCCCAGTGGAAGTTGTACATTAGGTGATCTTGCTAATCCCCAGTTACAAACTTTTAGTACATGTCTAAGGTGAGGTTCATGAAGATCTAGACATGGCTGCAAAGGATAACATATTGAAGTCATCTAATACTATCACCAACAATTTTATTTCCATCATGTTGGAAGTGAAACTGTTGATTATAGTTCTCTCATAAACCCTCCACATTGGGGTAGATCCAAGATGACTAAGAGAAACTAGAAAGTTGCCTGAGCTCTTCCCAGTATCTCTCAGAAACAACGGTAAATCAAGTCAATAAATCTGGAATGGTAGAACCCACAAAATGACTGAGTGAAACAATTTTCCAGAATCCATTTATTGGAAGACCTTCAGGTCATGATCGAACAAAGATCCTGGATAACATCTTTCCAGAGATTACCAAAGAAAACTACCCTGATGTTCCAGAACCAGAAGATGATAGTCATCAAAAAAAAAATATACAGATCAACTCCTGAAAGAGGTCCTCAAAGAAAACCTCCAAAGAATATTGTAGCCAAATTTCAGAATTATCCGGTCAATGAAAAAATATTCCAAGTAGTGAGAAAGAAACAATTCAAATATCAAGGAGCCAGAGTCTGGATTAGGAATTATCAGCTTCTATACTACAGGGTCAGAGGGCTTAGAATATGATATTCAGGAAGATAAAGGAGCTTGGATTACAATCAAAACTGAATGACCCAGGAAAATTGAGCATAATCTTTCAGGGGAAAAGATAGACATTCAAGGAAACCGAAGACTTTCAAACTTTCCTGATGAAAAGCCCAGAGCTGAACAGAAAATTCAATCTTGAAATATCGTACTCAAGGGAAGCATAAAAACAGAAACAGGAAGAAAAACAATGACTTGTTATTCAGTAAGGTTAAATGTTTACGTCCCTGCATAGGAAGCTGATACTTGTAAATCTTGAGAACTGTATCTCTGGTAGGTCACGTAGGAATATATATACGTGTGTGTATATATATATATATATATATATATATATATATATATATTCAACTTATATATATATATGTATATATGTTGAATTTGATGTGATGATATTAAAAAAAATAGGAAGTGAATAACAGGATTTTACTGGGAAAAGAGAAAAATGGGAGGCACAATGGGATAAATTATATTACATGAAGAGGCAGAAAAGACTTATTACAACGGAGGTAAAGAAGGGAGGAAGGGCATTATTTGAACATTAGTTTCATTTGATTAGAGTCAAAGAGAAAATAACATACATACTCATTCAGGGATAGCAATTTATTCTACACTATAGGAAATTATAAGGGGAAAGGGGAAAGAGAAGGGAGGCAGGTTGAATAGAAGAGAGGACAGATTGAGGGAAACAATGGTCAAAAATAGAACACTGGTGAAGAGGAACAGGGTGAAAGAAGGGGGGAAATGTACAAACATGAGGAGAATAAGATGGAGGGAAATATCAGTTAGTAATCTTAACTGTGAATGTGAATAGGATGAAATCTCTAATAAAATGGAAGCAGTGGATTAAAAAGAGTGGATTAAAAACCATAATCTAACAAAATATTGTTTAAAAGAAATAAATTTGAAGCAGAGAGATACACACAGAGTAAAGATGAAAGACTAGAGAGGACATATTATGCATCAGGTGAAAGTAAAAAAAAGAAAAAGCACAGGTAGCATTCCTGATCTCAGACAAAGCATTGAAATTGAAAGACATTAGTCCTGGACCTCAACCTCCTTCTCTCAAAATCAGATAAATCTAACCACAAAATAAAGAGAGAAGTTAAGGAGGAGAATATAAATTTACAAAAGTTACATATGATATACCTCTCAAGAAATTTAAGTGGATATAGAAAGGAATATACATTTTTCTCAGTGGTACATGGCAACTATATGAAAATTGACCATGTATTAGAGCATAAAAAGCTCACAGCCAAATGCAGAAATATTAAATTCATCTTTTTAAGATTCAAGAAAATTATGTAGAATAAATGACCAAAGAAAGATAGGTTAAAGCAATTTGGAAACAAAATAACCACAGAAACTCTAGATTATACTCCTTTCATTTGATTTATGCTTTCTTCATCAAGATCAAAATGACAGAGCTGGATCTCTTTCTTTCTCTCAACACATACACAAACATACAACATACACATATGTACATACACATATATGCATCTTCCTGAGTTCAATCTGACTTCAGACTAGTTGTGTGACCCTGGGAAAGCTGCTTAGTGGGGTTTACCTCACTCTTCTCATTTGTAAAATGAACTGGAGAAGGAAATAGCAAACCAATCCATTATAGTTGACAAGAATATATCAAATGGGGTCATAAAGATTTAGATAAAACTATCTATCTATCTGTCTATCTTTCTATCTATGTCTATCTACTCACACGCATATGTATCCAGTATATAAAGCATACAGTGACATATGTATATATTTGTGTGTTTTCCTTCCCTCACAGATCCCTTATAATCCCATTCATCTCTTCCACCATAAAATTATTACCCCTGTTTAGGGAAGTATAACATGATAGCATATTTATGCTCAGTTTAATGAGGTATATATAGTTTGGCACTGAATTTGAAGAGGGAGGACTCAGTGGGTCTCCTCTTCCTCATTTTTAAATAAGAGCAAAGATTAAACTAGGTCACATCCAAGGTTCATTCCAGCTCTAATAATGACTCTCAAAGCAATGACTTTTAAATGAACTTAAAAGTGTTAGATTAAAGAGAATTGTCTCTATCAGGATGCCACAACGTAGAGCATTTAAAATTCTTCAAAACCTTGTCCCTTTCTGTTTTTCTACTCTCCTTACAAATTAATGCCTTCTCTGTATGCCATAGTCCTATCATGCTGGCTCACTTGTTGGTTATAACTTTGATTTAAAAATATATTCTTTGATATTATAATATGTCATAAACTCAAATATGCAGTCAGGCTCAATACCTCTAAATGTCCTAAAAATGTAAGAATTAATAGACGTTCAGTAATTTTCTACTGTCTTTACTCATTTTGACCCTATGTAAAATATATAAATTATGGTGGCTCCCAGACAAAACTCCTAGCCCACTGAAGCAGCTGTAGTTCAACACACACTTCTGAGAGTGGAATATGGGTTTGGATTTCTACCTGTATCCATTTTCTGGTCCCAAGACTCCCACATACTCAATTCTAGTATCAATAAGTGACACTATATGTGAGTCTGCTTATAAATGGCTCTTCCCATATGTGGCATCAATTCCATCTTCTCGAACAAAGTCGTCTTTAAGGTATGCAATTTCCCTTTTCAGACTCCACTCTGGCATAAGCCACAGTACATATATCCCCAACTCTGGCCCTGTGAGACCAAATCTCTATCTATCTTCCCTGTTTGCTTTTGGTTTTACCAGCTAGCTGCTCCACTTAGTAATAAAGCCCATGCTTACAGTAGCTTACCAAATACCAATTTTCTGTAAAACAAAGAATCTAAGATTTTTCTGTAACCCAAGCTGTGAGGCTAAATAGAGGTCTCACATACAATGGTGTATCTCCTATCTGCACAAACAACCCCTTAGCCTGGAATACTCTCCCTCCTTATTTTCCTGTCTTCAAAATCCCTGTCTTCTTAAAAAGTCACATTCTGCAAAAGGCCTTTTCCAGTCTCCCAGCTACTAGTACCCTCCCTTCTAAGTTTACCTTGAATCAACTCTCTTTGTAATTTCCATTGCATTTCTCTTCTTACACGTACATTGTCTCTAGTTAGAATGTAAACTCATTAAGGACAAGGATTATTTTCACTTTTTGTCTCTTTCCTCAGGACTTAGCATAGGACCTGAAATAGTGTAAGGCCTTAATAAATATGTATTCATTTTGTTGATTTATTTTTTCCTACAGATGACCCATGGATTAATTTTAACGGGTATGAAGGTCAGTAACCATAAGCACATACTGCAAACTGCCTATCTTTTACTAAAAAAAAACCCAAAAAACCCTGGTTCATTATAGGAATGGGCAGAAATATTTCACATTCCCTGACTCCACCATTATTTAAGAGCAGGAGGTCATCTCATAATCTGCACCTTTACCCTCCCTTAGCATTTGAGAGTCAGATTAGCTGCTGAGCATCATGTCTTCCATCCACTACCAAAACTGATGAACCAAATTCATTATTTTTCCACATTTCAACTCAAATCAATTCAGTAAGCACAGACCTTTATATAGATGCTGACATTTCCTTGGTGTTTAGTGTTTGATTACTATTTTCTTGTCTTTTTTATTATTTGAGGCTAAAATGTAGATAATGAGCAATGCAAATGGGATACTGAGGATAAAGGATGTACATGTGATAAGTAATGCAAATGATGTAAAGAAGGACACATATGCCTGGAAAAGGAGATATTCAGACCATGATTCAACAGTAAAAGACATTCATGTGCTAAAATGATGCCCTGAAAATATTTAGAAGAATCAGAGGAAAGACATCATACCCTTGGTGACTCCTTTATGAAGGGATTACAGAATAACCTGAGTAAGATTGAACAGGATATGAAGGGTTAATTAGGTTGCAAATGCATTAGTGGAGAAAATATCTGTAATGATAACATCATTGACTTATTGGTTTGTCTCGGGAAGCTTTCACAAGCATCTGAAATCCAAAGCATTCATTTTACAGTCTCAGAGAAGTGAGATGATTTAACTAAGGCACACAGTAGAAAGGTTCCTTGTTCCCTAGCCCTGATTAGTAGTCTTTCCATTTTACTAAAGTATTTCATGAAACCATCACCACCACTGCCACCACCATCAGCAGCAGCAACAGCAGCATATATATGTAGTGCTTCCATGTTTCATGCAATAATTATCTCATTTGATTCTCAAAGCAACCCTAGTACATAGTTCTCTTATTATCTTAAGAAGACAGACATTGAGTGACTTGCCCAGAGTCACATGGCTAGGAAGTCCCTAAGGTCATTTGAACTCAAGTCTTTCTGATTCCAGGCCCAAAACTCTATACACTGTACCATCTAGTTACCCAATACACAGAAAACCAAATGGACAAGGGGAGAGTGTGGCATATCAAGAACAAAGAAACATAGCAAAATTGGAAAGTTCTCACTATATTAATTCTATTGCTATAGGAACCACTTTAGAAATTAGTAACATTGTGAAAATTCTAAGTAGTGGTATGGTATCTGATGTTTGCTTAATTTTTATAAGATCATAGATGTTACAGGTTTGCAAAGCCAAATGCTGCCTCAATGATACATTCAAATA
The DNA here is from genome assembly GCA_028658325.1 of Potorous gilbertii. Classification (NCBI taxonomy): domain Eukaryota; kingdom Metazoa; phylum Chordata; class Mammalia; order Diprotodontia; family Potoroidae; genus Potorous; species Potorous gilbertii. Next base: position 467,159,958 of record CM053770.1, read on the forward strand.
TTTTCTGATTGCAGACAACTAAATCTATTTTGATTTTCAAAGGTTTCTAAAAATAAATCTAGTATATCGTCTTTTGGGAGGCAGAGCATGAGTAGATAGTCATGGACTAAAAGCTCACAAGAGAAATACAATTACCACCTATAAGGTTTTTGATTCTTACTAACTCAAAATATCTGTTTTCTGATATTGAAGAGATAAAACCCTGCTGAGAGTTGATTTAAGTCTAGTGTTTCTACTAAAAGAGAAAAGATAGGAAAGCATGTCAGATTGCACTTTTATGGTACTTATAACATGATTTTATCCTGACTGTAATATAGCTATTATATACATTATGCTGACAGTGGGGCAGCAAGATCTCTTTCAGAAATGCATTATCTAAAGTACCAAGAAGGATTTTGCCCTCTTTGTAACTGGTGGCAGAAATTGTTGAAGTTGTCTTTGATCGTACCACCTACCTACTATGTTTATCATTTATCAGCATTTCCTAGATATACCAAAAAGGTGTTGAAGTCAGTTCATCATAATGAAGCACTTTAATGTAACGTGAAAGCTGTTAATGATGAGCCTCCGGTTCTCGTCTACGTTGATCCATGAGGCTATTAATATTAATATTAGTGATCAGGGAGAAGGATAAAAATCACTCTGATACAAATAAGCACAGAGACTGGGAGAGGAATAAGGAAAAGTGGGAGGAAATTAAATATCTACAGGCCACAAACTGAATCATTTAAAAATTCTCAGTTTAAAAATTTTCTCTTTTAGGATGTCTCAAGCAGATATGTCAAATGTTTCCATAAGAGATAGACTCAAATAAAATGAGGAATGACCACCAGCAGAGAGGAATTGATGCCTAAGCAACAAACTTCATCAAAGTGCCTTTCTGTTCCACTGATCAATACTTCATGATTAATGGATAAATTAGAATTATACAATACAAGATAAAGGCAAGAGCTTGGGTTGGAGATGTGATGACTTGGAGCAAAAACAATTTAGCCTCACAAAATATTTATAAAGTGGAAAACAAAATAATAACATTCTTTATAAACATATAGATCAAATATAATACACATACATATATAAATACACACATATATAGATATATACAATGTGTTTGTACCCCCCCATACTTGAAAATCTTTATTGACTTACTACTACCAATTGAATTATGACTTCCACTTATCTTTCCAGTCATTTCATGATATTGTCCTTCATGCGTTCTTTATTTTAGTCAAATTAGCCTGCTAGCTATTTCTTATATAATACACTTTATTTCCTACCTTCTTGATTTTCATGTGATCTCCCATGACTGTATTCTATGTTTTCTGACTTCTGCCTTCCTGGAATTCTTAGTTAATTCCAAAGCACATTCTACAGGATATCCCTGATATCATGTCTTATAATAGATATTTATTTATTAGGACTCTTTTCCTTTTGGAAATTACTCAGCATTACTTTGTAAATTTTCTGGATGTATCTATTTGTGAATATTTTATTTCTCCCTAGTAGAATGTAAGCTTCTGAAAGAACTTTTTGGGGGGGTGTCTTCCTATGCTCAGAAACAGGTACAGTACCTTAAAAATAGTTAATGCCTAATTAAGATGTGGTGAATTGAGGAAAATATTTGGAACCCATAAAGAATAAGAGAGGTCAAAGACATGTGACTAGACAAAAAATGCATACCCTGATATCATGAATATTTTCTTGGGGAAATGGCTCAGAAAGTACTGGATATAGTGAGTTCTGAGTAACATCAAAAAATGGAATATGTCACGTTTTAACAAATAAGAAATGACTCACTAATGATATGAATCATTCTTGAATGAAATGGATGGGTACAGCAAAGCTACTAACTTGTTAAAAATCAAAATTAATACAAACAAGAAGAAAACTAAAAATATAGTATAGAAAAAAGTGCTCAACTTTTAAGAAAAAAAAATATTTATTGACACCCCCAAATGAGACCGACATAAGGATGTCAACAAAGATTATAATAATTTTAGAATATAGTCTAGATAATACAAATTAATTGTTACAAAGGCACCAAAAGTATTTTACAAACTGCCTAAGTCAGCAAGGATTTTCATTACTTGTCAAGTATAGTGTGATAACCAAAGAATACACACTTTTTAGATTTATACTTGTTTGAGAAATCTCATAGAAGATGGTAGGAAATATGAGACGAGCTCACAAAAGAGAAAGAATCAATGGCTAGAAACATAAACTTAAAGAAAGTTTAGCAAGAGACTTAACAAAACAAAATTTCCATGCTTATATTTAAGGATGAAGCTAAAAGAACAAATGTGACATATGGAAAAGATCTGCAAAGATTTACATAACATTTTTCAACATGGAGAAGAGTGGATGTCCCACTATGGACTCTGACATTATTGTGCCAGATTTGCTATTAAGAATTAGAAATAGAATCAAAGGGTATGAAAATGGTACAAGCTACTAGAATGACTAAATATACAGAATCAATGTTCACGGTGGAAGCAATATAATTGTGAGGTCATTAAGAAATTGAGGCTCAAAGTATAGAGAAGATTGCAAAGGCATGGACTGGCGAAAAACAAACAAACCAAAAAAAAAAAGACCCGATCTTTTCTTATTCTTATTTGCACCAAAAGACAACTCTATTATTATAAATAAGTACTCACTTATATGCCTTCTTTCCATCTATATAAAATATTAAATAAAAACTACTAAATCTTTTTCCCTTATAGGAACCTTATTTAAGTTATAGACTCTTTCTCTCTGGAACTCTTTGATTGAAGATTGCATGAATACACCTCAGGCCTTCTTATTTGGATCTGGGTTGGATCAGATGCATTTTGAGGTGCTCTCCAACTCTGAGAGTCTATGATTCTATGGTGGGTGACCATAGAACATATTTTATTATGTAGACTTTCCAGAATATGGAATTTTGAGAATTACATTTCTTTGTTTAAATATTACATATATGGGGGGGTGGAGTCAAGATGGCAGAGTAGAAAGACAAAAATACTCAGGATCTCCCCCCACAGCCCATAAAATACCTGTAGAGAGGGACTTTCAACAAATTTTGGAGCAGCAGAAGTGGGGAACAACAAAGTGGAGAAGATTTCCAGCCCAGGGTGACCTGAAAGACCCACAGGAAATGTTGGTTGCACTGGACACAGAGTGGAGCTCAGCATGCAGCCCAACCCAGTCTTGACCACACGGTACTGCCCAATGAGACTCTGGGAGAAGGACACATTGGGAGCAGAATCTCCATTTGAAGCAGCAGGTCCTCAGATCCCTCAACCCACAGGCACCAAAGATCAGGGACAGTGTTTTTTCAGCTGGCCAAAAAGGGAGAAGGGCCTTCCCATAACTCTGGCCTTAGGCAGTGGTCACAGAGGGCACATCGGGCAGGTAGCAGCAGTTCTCAGGGCAGCCTCTACTTCAGCATTCATACTTTTTTGGATCATAAAACCCCTGGGGGTACTGAGGAGCTGAGTCTTACCTCAACCCTTTGTAAAGGCCCCGAGAGAGCTGGTCTTTTTTTCACATTGAATGGTGGCCCTGCCCATCCAGCTTATCTGAAAATCAGTCCCCAGCACTGACTTGGTGGAACTGGAGGCCAGGTGTCTGTGGAGAGGTAACTGCTAAGATTCTGGACACAAAAATCTCCCTGCTTCCAGACCAGTATATGCAGTAGATTGTGCCACCTTGGAGGAACTGAGATATTACATATTCGCAGAGTATACCCTACTCTTGACAAAGGATCCAAAAGTCAAATAACTGGTTGTGAAAATGCTCACAAAAGGGGAAAAAAATAAGATTATAAAAGGTTACTTTCTGGTGAACAGATACCTTCTCCCATTTCAGATAAAGAAGAACAATGCTTACCAGTGGGGAAAGACATAAAAGTAAAGGCTTCTGCATCCCAATTATCAAAAAAAAAATATTCAGTGGTCTCAGGCCATTGAAGAGCTCAAAAAGGATTTTGAAAATCAAGCATGAGAGGTGGAGGAAAAATTGGAAAGAGAAATGAGAGAGATGCAAGAAAAGTATGAAAAGCAGGTCAGTACTTTGCTAAAGGAGACCCAAAAAAATGTTGAAGAAAATAACACCTTTAAAAATAGGCTATCTCAATTGGCAAAAGAGGTTCAAAAAACCAATGAGGAGAAGAATGCTTTAAAAAGCAGTATTAGCCAAATGGAAAAGGAGGTTCAAAAACTCACTGAAGGAAGTAGTTTTTTAAACATTAGAATGGAACAGATGGAGACTAATGACTTTCTGAGAAACCAAGAAATCACAAAACAAAACCAAAAGAATGAAAAAAATGGAAGATAATGTGAAATATCTCATTGGAAAAACAACTGACCTGGAAAATAGATCCATGTTGGGGTGTAAGCTTGGTTTTCATGTGAACAGTCTTGGGTCAGGTAAAGGTGAGGGCTTCTAAACCACAGAACTCTCACCGAGGCCCCCCAGGGAACAGCTGGGAATTGAGGTGTGAAACACGAGCTATCTTGTTTTTCTGCCTCTTTTCAGTGGAAATTTGCTGGGAAGAGCATCCCACCCTTGAGATTGGTCCATGGTCTGAGCACACCTGTTGTTAATTGAATAAAGGGCTGAGAGCATGCATGGTGTCCACAAGTGAACTATACAGCTGAGAGAGCTTAAATGAGGACAGGAAAGCCAAGGGGTTGGGTTCCTCTCTCCTCTGGAAGGAGAATGAGGCTTCACAGGGGAGAACTCATCCTGCATGCTGACATATAGCTGGTATCCAGAATAAAGCCTACACTTCTGTTTGATTCTGGAGGTCTCTTCTCTCATTATGTTTATTCGGCTGATCACCGAAGACCTGATTTAGGTAAGAAGGACTCGGCAGCCCACAGCAGCTAGGCTGGACAGATCCAGGAGAGACAATCTAAAAACTTTGGGACCAACTGAAAGCTATGATCAAAAAAAAGACCCTAGACATCATCTTTCATGAAATTGTCAAGGAAAATTGTCCTGATATTCTAGAACCAGGGGGCAAAATAAATATTGAAAGAATCCACAGATCACCTCCTGAAAGAGATCCAAAAAGAGAAACTCCTAGGAACACTGTGGCCAAATTCCAGAGTTCCCAGGTCAAATAGAAAATATTGCAAGCAGTTAGAAAGAAACAATTCAAGTATCGTGGAAATACAATCAGGATAACACAAGATCTAACAGAGTCTATATTAAGGGATCAAAGACTGTGGAATATTTTATTCCAGAAGTCAAAGGAACTAGGACTAAAATCAAGAATCACCTACCCAGCAAAATTGAATATAATACTTTAGGGGTAAAAATGGTCTTTCAAAGAAGTGGAGGACTTTCAAGCATTCTTGATGAAAAGACTGGAGCTGAAAAGAAAATTTGACTTTCCAACACAAGAATCAAGAGAACCATGAAAAGATAAACAGCAAAGAAAATCATAAGGGACTTACTAAAGTTGAACTGTTTACATTCCTACTTGGAAAGACAATATTTGTAATTCTTGAAAACTTTTTTCAGTGTCTGGGTAGTTGGCGGGATTACACACACACATACACACACACACACACACACATACACACATACACACACATAGAGAGAGAGAGAGACAGAGAGACAGAGACAGAGAGCACAGGGTGAACAGAATAGGATGGGATCATATCGTAAAAAAAATAAAATAAAGTGGTGAGAGAGAAATATATTGGGAGGAGAAAGGGAGAAATAGAAGGGGGCAGATTGTCTCTCATAAAAGAGGCAAGTAAATGATTTTCAAAGGAGGGACAAAGCAGGGAGGTGAGAGAAAAACATGAAGCTCACTCTCATCACATTTGACTAAAGAGGGAATGTAATGCACACTCATTTTGGTATGAAAATTTATCTTACAATACAGGAAAGTGGGGGAGAAGGGGATAAGCAGGGTGGGGGGAATTATGGAAGAGAGAGCAGTGGGAGGAGGGAGCAATTGGAAATCAACACTCTTGGGGAGAGATAGGATCAAAAGAGAGAATAGAATAAATGGGGGGCAGGACAGGATGGAGGGAAATATAGTTAGTCTTACACAACACGACTATTATAAAAATCATTTGTGAAACTTCACAGATATGGTCTATATTGAATTGCTTGCCTTCCCAAAGGGAATGGGTAGGGAGTGAAGGATGAAGAGAAGTTGGAACTCAAAGTTTTAGGAACAACTGTTGAGTATTATTCTTGCAACTAGGAAATAAGAAATACAGGTAATGGGGTATAGAAAGTTATCATGCCCTACAGGACAAAAAAGAAGATGGGGATAAGGGAAGGGAGGGATGCTAGAAGGGAGAGCAGATTGGTGAAAGGGGTAATTAGAATGCTCAGCGATTTGGAATGGGGGGAGGGGAGAAATGGGGAGAAATTTGGAACCCAAAAATATTTTAGGAATGAATATAGAAAACTTAAATAAATACATTAAAAATATATTACATATATACTTTATGTGGCTTATTAGTTTTCAAAATCTTAGAAAATAACATCCAAAATCTAATTCTTTTTTTTGATGATTCAGTGTAAATTGAAGGAGTATAAAGTCATTTGGAGTTTTCTTATGAATAGCAATTATCACTATTTGCTTAATTTTTGAAAGGAGTATTTAATAATTTATTTAATAGTTAGAAAGGCAGATAGACAAGGGTTTTCCTCCATATTTTTTGACACAGAAAAATTGAAATGCAAAATGTAAAAACCATATTTAATTGATTTTTTAAAACATGTCACAATTTTTAATGATACAGAAAAAGTCACCTAATTACTGTTAACAAACAATTGTCTAGAGCTATAATTTCATTATTGTTAGTGAAATCCTGTTAAAGTAACTCCCTCCACTAATCTGACCAGCAACAAATCTCTTTTAAAATTGGAAAGGATGAAATATTATTTTTTCTGTTGAGTTCTTAAGTCCTTCACAAATTGGATCCAGTTTATTTTTCTAGACTCATTTTATCCATACACTGTCATTCTTTGATCTGTCCATCTAGAGCAATACCTCTTATCTCAGTGACCATGGACCATCCCTGAGGGAAGGAAAAAATAAAAATAAAAACAAACAAAACAGCACTATCGAACCAGTCCTCACTTCCTTCAGCTATAGACACATTCAAGTTTTGCATTCTCATATCTCCAGAGGACACTCATACTTGACTATAGAAAAATTTTGAAAATACACGATTATCAATCAAAATAAACTCTCTGATATAAACTCTCTTCTTCGGTCATACACTTACTAAGTAAGCATGGAAAACCAATCAACAAATCTTATATACCAGGCACTGTGATAGGTCCTGAGAATATAAGAACAGTGGATGAAACCAATCATACTAGGAAGTTGCTTACCCAACAAACTTTAAATATTCAAATTGTGAATCTACTTAATAGATTAATAGATTTAATAGAATAGATTTAACTTAATAGATTTAAAAGAATTGAAAACCATCCTGAGAAATAGGATTCTGTGAGGTTAGAGACAAAGTCACTCCACAATGCCTAAGAGATATTCCAAGTAAATACCCATAGTTATCAAAACTTTTTTTCTACTCATTCTGAGAATGAAGCATGAAGAGGTTTGAGAAGAAAGTTTCAGAGAAGTCAATCTGGACTTTCTATTGTGAAATACAATTTACTGATTTGAATCATCCTAAAGAAAAATGGGCTGCTTAGCCAGTAACTGCATTTCTCCCATTGGAGATCTTTAGAAAGAAGCAAGGAAGATCAGAGATGTGGAGGAGATTATTTCTCCAGTCATAGTTTGGGCTAGATGGCTTCTGAGGACCCTTCTGACTAAGAAATTCTGTGACAATAATCAATGTACTTTTTTGTAGTCATTTTTCCTTTTCTTATTCATGACTAGGCTAAAAATAATTGCCCTAAATCCCAGGAAATAAACTACATCTGGGAGATTAAATTGGTTTCTTGTCCTTTCTTTCAAGAATATGACACAATGAAAATAAACCTATGGCACTTCTACCCACACTGGATCTCAAACAGAGAAGTTTTCACTCTTGCCTCATTCAGTTGACATCTTCCAGGGACATGGTCAACACATAACAAATACATACTGATACATGTAAATTAATTCATAGGGTACTAAGGTGAAGTGAAGGGGGAGGAATTAAAATCAAAGTAGTAAGAAAAATGTTATCTATCAAAGAAGATATATTCTCAATATTCTTTTCTTCTGCTGACTGCATTTAGGCCATCTGTTTATAATATTTTCACCTGATGAACCCAGACATTCATACTCACTGAGAGTCTGGTTATATTGTTTATTTGCTTGCTGGTTGTAAAAGAAATGTCTATTCTTTTCAACCTTTTGAAATTGTTCAGGGCAATTAAGCCCCTGAAAACTCAGAAACAAGGACAGAATGTGGAGTACCTTATTTGCATATCCAAATTTCCAATTATCTGCATAGTAATATGCAAATCAGGCTTTTTCTCTCATGACAGAGAACTTGATGGTAGCAAAACAGCCTCCCTGTCCTTGTAGGAAACACAGCAGCAACAATGACAAGTTCACCCTCTTTAATGATGAGCCTGATTAGGCTTGCATTTTGTTTCTTGGGAGGCACATGTCTTAGAGATCTTAGCTTTTCACATTAAAGGAGAAAACAAGAAAAGAAATGAACTGTTAAAAATTGAGAATCAATTCAATGTTGTCTGACCTGAGGGAATTAAAAAAATGGAGAAATAAAAATGCAGGGTGTATATAGGTTAAGCTAGTAAAAATGTACTGTTGGTTAAAGTGAAAATTTCTCCAGGTGTGATGGGCTCTGAAGAAGCAGTAAGGCATGAAATCCCAGCAGAAAAGGGACTGAGAGGTAAAGATTCTTTTAAAGATCGGGGATAGAGATAGATTTCTGATGTCATTGGCATAGAGAACTACCAGGTGAAGAAACTCACTTACCATTGTAAGTTGGCTGCATTGTAGGATGTCTACAATGTATGGGATTAGCAAATTGTCTAGTGCACTAGGAAGTTAAGTGACTTTTCTACAGCTACAAAGTCAGTGTGAGTCAGAAATGGAACTTGAACCCATGTTCTCTTCACTTCAAGTATGGCTCTGTATCTACTATGCAATGCTACCAATTCTCCCAATAATTATAAAAGGGATGTAGAGATTGTTAAAGACATCACACACCCAGATAAAAGTAGGGAGGCCTCTTATTAATAAAATTACATAAGATTGGTTATCTTAGGTGGTTAGATTATCATACTAATAACATTCATATTGCAGATTCAATCCCAGTATTGGCCAATGCTTACCATAGTGCTAGGCATATAGGAATCTTTTAATGCATGCTTCTGGATTAATGTATATCTATTTTTTGGCCTAGATACATGCTTTCCTAAATGTTTAGAAGCTTTGATAAAGAAATTCAATTCACCAGTCGGCTCAAGAACTCATTTTATTTTTAATTTATGGATTAAAAAGAACATTTACATAATATAGTACAATTAAAAAGATGATTGTAAATTAAACTGTAATTCCACTATGCACAACTTGCTATTCCTTTCCAAAACACAACAGAATAATTATGAATATTTCTTTCTTTTTTCTTCCCTTTCCTCAGTCCTAGAAATGGCTACTAATAGATATACAGACACAAAGACACATGCCCATACACACACACACACACACACACACACACACACACACACATATATATATATATATATATATATAAAGAGAGAGAGAGAGTTATTCTGTATATACTTCTATTTATCAGTGCTTTTTCTGAATGTAGATAGTATCTTTCATCATATGCCCTTTATGGTCAATTTAGGTGTTTACAATATACTCATTCTCCAACTACAACCTGAGAGTTATCTAAAGCTCTGAAATTTGTTTGTTTGTTTTTAGGGAAATATTATTTTATTCTTCTAATTACACATAAAGACAATTTTTAACATTTTTTATGATTTTAACTTCCAAACATTTTTCTCTCCGATCTTCCCTCTGAAAAGTAATTTGATACAGGTTATTCATGTACAATCATGCTAAATATAGTTCTACATTCATTATGCTGTGAAAGAAGAAACAGAAAAAAGGGAAAATTCACAAAAATTAAAACAAACAAACAAAAAAACCCATGTGAAAATAGTGTGCTTTAATCTGCATTCAGAGTCTAAAGATTTTTCTCTGGATAGGGACAGTATTTTCTGTCATAGGCCTTTACAGATTATCTTGGAACATTGAATAGCTGAGAACTAAGTCAGTAATAGTTAATTGTTGTGCACCTTTTCTGTTACTGTGTACAATATTCTCAAGATTCTGCTCATTTCACTCAGCATCAGTTCACATAAGTCTTTCCAGGTTTTTTTCTGAAATCCTCCTGTTCATTATTTCTTATAGAGCAATAATATTCCAGTACATGCATATGTCACAATTTGTTTAGCCATTTACCCTTTGGCACCACAAAAAGAGCTACTATAAATATATTTTTGTACATGAAGATTGTTTTCCCTTTCTTATGGTCTTTTTTGGGGATACAGACCTCGTAATGTTATTGATGCATCAAAGGATTTACATAGTTTGATTGCCCTTGAGGCATACATAGTTCCAAATACCTTTCCAGAATGGTTGGATCAGTTCATCATTCCACCATCAATGCATTAGTGTCCCAATTTCCCCACATTTTATCCAAAATTTGTCATTTTCCTTTTCTGCCATATTAACTAATCTGATAAATGTGAGGTGGTGCCTCAGAGTAGTTTTAATTTTCATTTTAGAGCAATGAAATGTTAATGGAGCTAGTAGCTATCAGAACACTTGAACCCAGGTCTTCTTGATTCCAAGGTCAGTTATCTATTCATTTTTGTCTTGCTGCTTTTCTCTGTTCCTTTAGTTTTGAGTTACTTTCTTACCAAATAAATAATATCTGCATAACCATCCGTCTGTCCATTATTTTTTCTTTTAGCATCAACAAAACTTAAAATTATTAATCTGTTGCATGACTGTGTGGAAAAATCACTTTTATACAAAGTTCTGAGAGTTATATTGCAGTTGATATTCTGAACTGTATAGATATAGATAAAAGGATATCTAAATCTATTATCTATCTATGTATCTATCTATCCATCTTTGGAACAGAGCTATGACTTAATCACCTTAAGGAATTCCTAGTATTGAAATTTCTTCTAAATAGACTGCTCAACAACTTTTCTTCAGTTTATAATGTTAGATTATTTATACATATGTGTGTGTGTGTGTGTGTATACACACATGCAAAAAATCTGCCACAGTGAGAGTTTAGATGATATTCCCATTTGGACACAGCTAGTAGGTAAAGAAACATAAATTGAACTCAGGACATCTTGATTTGCAGACTGATTGTCCACTACAGTACACTGTCTCTCATATAGTTTTCTACTCAACTAGTATAACATTTATTTATTTTTTCTTTTCTTGAATCAGTTGTTTAAAGTCAATATCAAAGAAACATCAGGGAACAGAATAATCACAATTATAAAAAAGTGTTTTCTGTTGTCATGTGGAGATATAAAGCAACCACTGAAAACACACATATGATAATTTGAGAAACTTCTATACCGTTATTACAGAAAATTCTTCTTTTCCATTCTCTTGGTTAAAAAACATAATTTCCCTTAATTTTCCTCATAATTTGAAAGTCTTTAATAATTTGTGTAACTTTCTTTGAATCCTTTCCACTTTTTCCTCTCCTCTCTTAAACTGTAAAAAATAAACCAAGCCCTAGGGACTCCATTATTTGCATTCCCAATATAAAGTCTCCACAAGGACATTTGCTTACCCTTAAAATTTATTTTTACCACTCATTTTTTAAAGGGACATATTTGTCTTAAACTTCTCATAAATATACTTAACTCTGCAAACTTGCATTTTTCCCTGCCTCTACCTTTAACCCTTTCCAATAACTATTGGAAAGAGACATTAAAAGAAACAAGTCTAGCAAACATCCAAAAATTCTGTGATCATTGCATTGACATGCCTTTGATTTCTTATTTCTTCCTCCTCTCAAAAGAATAATTTGCTTCTCAGTGACTCTCTTTCCACATCACAAGGCTTCCCAAAAATCTATTTTCCCAATTGCAACTGTAACTTACCTTTGTATATTCCCACATCACCTAAGATAGAGGTATTTTTGTGAGAGATTTCAGGGACCTGATTCTAGAAGATACCACAAACTCCCCTGCCACTTAGGTAGGAAGACTCTCTCTCGATTAGGTGCCTGACCAGATGAGACTTTACTTTTAAAATCATCAGATGGAAACAATTTCATTTCAGCTCTTCAGCTGTGTCCAGGAGTTGAAGGATTACTCATACACATTAGGTCCATGATGTCTTTTGATGTTTTTCCCTCTCTCTTTTATGCCCTGTGGCATTAAGAATTGGGCTTGGTTCTTTGGTCTGTTCTGTTTGTCCTTTATAATTCTAGATACAAAAGGGAGAGTTCTTGGACCCTGGGAACTCAAGCCATGGTGACTTTAGAGGCAGAATTCTAGACTGGATATCATAGTGAAGCCCTGAGAAGCCAGGGTATATAAGGTACAAGCCCAGGGAGGTTTTGAACTTGTGACTTTGTGAGATTGTGCTACATAGAAACTGAGTTAAGCTATAATAAACCTTTTCCCTTCCCTCCTCTAGGGATTAAGATGATACAAGGGATATAGATGGGGGAGAGTTAACAATATCCAATCTGGATCCAATCTTTCTTTCCAAGGTAATTTAACATTTTTCATTTACACACACATATACGTGCCCATGTTACTTTGCTGTATCACACTATACCATACTAGAACCATAATGACCTCCCAGTTGCTATTCCACAACATTCCATCATTTTTCTTTATGTCTTTGCATAGATTATCTCCCATGTCTGAAATGCTTTTGTTATTGGAATCCCTAATTCTTTCCATAGAACAGTTCAAGTACCATCATGTACATGGATCTTTCATAGTGTCATAACTTTAGGGCTGGAAGCATGTAGTCTAGACTTTTCATTTTACAGATAGGGAAACTGGATAGGTACCCATGATCACATAAGGCATATTAAAGTAGGATTTGAACATAGGTTTCAGTGACTCTAAGTCCAGTGCTTAAACCACTACACCAGAGATCCTCTCAAATTTTAGTGCCTCCCAATTAATTTTTATATACTTACTTGATTAATTCAAGCTCTTAGAAAGCATGAATTATGTCATTTCTGTCTTTAATCCAAAGACCCTAAGGCATCATCTGACACACACAATAAGTGCTTAATAAATATATACTGTTTTGAACGGAATTGAAATTAAACTTATGAATCAATCCTCAACAAATTCCCAAAGGATAAGATTTTAGTTTGCCTATTCAATTTAAATATATATATACATATATATATATATACGTATGTATATATATACGTATATATACATATATATATACGTATATATGTATATACGTATATATATATATATGTATATATATATATATATATATATATATAGTAGATCCCTTGACTGAATTCAGTAATAACTTGCCCTTGATTACAGCAGAAGCAGTGGACAGAGTTCTGATCTTGGGGTTGGAAAAACCTGAGTCCAAAACTGTGGTGGCAATAAAAACAGGATGTGTTGCTATTTTTTTTTTGGTATAATCAAGTGCCTCTGATTGAACCTTCCTTTATCAATCAAGAGTCTTTACAAGGAGTAAAGTAAAGAAATGAGTTTTTCACCAGAAACAGTGGATGTGTTTATATTGTTAATTATTTGAATGTGATTAAAGATCTTCCCACTGAATGTGATTAAAGAACACCCACCGATGGGCCTGCCCATTGTGGGAAACCTGATTATAGGAGTTGTTTCATAGGATGGTCCCTTTTTTTTTCTGTTGAGGCACTGGGTCAAAGGGTTGTGATTGTCCTCTGGCTATAAAAAAGTATAAATACTCTGAATTGAGGTTTTACTTTGGGGCTTAGTTTTTGCAAGAACGTTTGAGTGTCAGATGAGAACTCTGGGAAGCCCCACTCTGAGAACCCAAATGTCAAGTTTCCCTCTGGTAACGTTGACCAAACAGTTGGAGTCGAATTGTCTTTTAAATTCGGGTAGAGGAAGCCATGTCTATTGATCTTTTGATTTCTCTGTATTTTCTTTGAAATTCAGGGTGTTGACTCCCTGATCTAATTGAATGATACCTGTACTTGGTTAAAGGAATGATACAAGTGCTTAATTAAAGTGATTGTTAACCCCTCAAAAGTTGCCTTTCCTTTCATGAATGCAGATCTAAGAACCTGTTGTAGTAGGCCCCCTGTATATTTTGGGGTGCTTACTGCTGCAAAGTCTCACCCCAAACTGTGTGACTATGAGTGAGTCACTCAACCTCAGCTTATCTTCTTTTCCTTAACTACACAATTCTTCTGGCACACAATGCTGCTGTGAAGATTAACTGAGATAGAGAACATTTATAAAAGAGTATCTTGTATGGTAGTAAGCACGTGGTAGGCACTATACAAACCTTATTCCCTTCTTTCAGCTCTCTCACCAGATATATAACCCTCCCTTTCACTTCCCTCCTCCTCAATCAACATTCTCTCCTTAAGCAATGAATGATAAAAATGAAAACATGTTCCTTCTAAAGACTGACAACTGCAGAAAAGTTGCATTTTGGACTCTAAAATTAACCCTAACTGTGGTTGCTTTTCACTTCACAAAACTGTGATAGTTGCATTTTGAAAGGCACCTGGTCTCTTTAAGGTTTAAGTCCACACCTTGATGAAAGATCTCTACAGTAATTACAAAGCAGAGGCTCTTTGAAGAAAACTTCAATTCCTCCTTTCTGATTTAAGTCTACCCTCCAACAAAAAGGTAACTTTAAGGCAGGATGAAAGCATTGCTAAGACATAGTTTTATTAAAACAGCATGAAGATTCCATGATGAATAACTTTTAAATTCAAATGGTATATAAATTGCAAGTATGGCTATATCTGACACAAGCACAAGCCCCAAGAACAGTTTCTTTCAGTCAGATTGTGTGTTATTTTCCTTTTAGCACCTATAAAATACAAAAAAAAAATTAATTGCATGAGTCACATGACTATAAACAAGGAACACTTTTTCAACAAAACTGAAGGGTGTGATATTGATTCTCATCCCTGTATATATTTTGATTCCCTCAATGAGAAAAAGAGAATTAGGACAATTTGGATTAAATCAAGATTTGCCTCCCCAATTTAAACAAAGTCCATTAAATACCTGACAGATTGGAGATCTCAGCTGAAGAACTGTGCCTTAGTTTCTCTATTTGTCAAGAAAGAGAGTTTGACTATCATCATCACAACCGATGAGTTGGATAAAAGTATCATGGCATGTTCATCAGATTTACAGATTATATAAAGTTGGATATATAATCTTCCACTTGATATAAAATAATTAGCTTCTCAAATACAAGACCAGGAGGTTAGATAGCCTTCTTTGTTCTTTGAAAAATCTAATTGGTTCAGGGGAATATTTAATATGAGTTAGTAGTTATAATATTGCAGGCAAAAAATACTAATGCATTATTGAGCTGCATTAAGAGAGTCATAACCTCCAGGAATAGGGAGAAGTTAATCCCTTTGTATTCTGCCCTTGTCAGACCTCATTGTGAGTATTGTTTTTACTTTTGAGTTCCACAATTTAAGAAGGACATTGATAAACTAGAGCAGTGGTTCTCAAACTTTTTGGCCTCAAGACTACTTTAGATTCTTAAAAATCATAGAGAACCTCAGAACGTTTTTATTTTTTAATAAGTGGGCTATATTCTATTTGAAATGATTGTTAAAACTGCTTATTTTAATATGAATATTTATTAATTCATTTTAAAAAAATAAAACAATTATATATTTTTATGAAAAGATATTAACCAGAGGGGAAAAAAATAGTGAGACAAGTGTCATGTTTTACTTTTTTCTCAAATATCTTTAATTACTGTCTTAATATAGCATAACTAGATTCTCAGACCTCCTATATCAAACCTATTGCAATATGTTGTTTTACTTAAATGATATGAAGGAAATCTGGTTTCACACAGATATGTAATTGGAGAATGGAAATATCATTTTAATAGATGGATGATGTCTTAACATTATTACTAAAATAATTTTGAAAAAGAGGATCCCCTGAAAGTGTGTTGGTATCATATACGGTGCTATTGACCATACTTTGAGAATGGCTGAACCAGAAAGTGTCTAAAGGAGAGCAATGAAAATGGTGAAAGTCTCTGCATTGCATCATATGTAAATCTATTTAAGGGACTGGGCATATTAAGCCTGGAAAGGACAAAAATTTGGAGTAATATGGTAGGTGCCTTAAAATATTTGATGAAAATTAATTTTCAAGAAATAAATTTCTTTAATCTAGTCATACAAAGCAAGAGGTGGAGACTGCAATGCAGTCAATTAATAGTTAATGTATGAGGGTGGGGAGGAGAGGGATGGTTAAAAAAATTATCAATCTCAAAATTAAATAAGCTATCTCAGGACATTTAAGCAGATTCTAGATGAATACTTGTTAGGTATAGTGTAATATTACTTTCATATATGTGTTGGAGTAAAGACTTCTATCACCCCAACTCTAAAATTTTTGATTCTATGAGTATGAATTAAATAATCTGTAAGTGCCCTTCCATCTAACAATTTAAAATTCTAGATTATATTCAATTTCTGGAGGAATACTTTTGGACTCTAAGCCCTTAGATTCAACTTTTAATTGAATTCTTATTCTCTACAGGATTGTAGCATTTAAGAGAGGGGCAATTTTAATCTCAATGACTCAATAGTATAAAGAAGTTATCAGTTCAAGAGGAACACTGAATTAGACAAATCAATATTTATTAAGACAGAGGATTAATGCATCTCTGCAAGTTATGGTCTTCTCCTTCTGGGAGGTAAGATATTCAGTGTTAATCAGTCAAGACTGGAATTCACATATCGAGATTTAGCAAACAATATGAAATACATCTTTTTGTGCAAATCACTGTAAGAAGTCCAGAGAAGGGTAATCCAGATGGTGGAGGGCCTTGATATATGCCACATGGGACTCAGTTAGAGGAGTTGGGAATATTTAGACTAGATAAGAGATGACTCAGGAGGGACATTACAGCTGTCTTGAAGCATTTGAAACATTGCCATCTGGAAGGCAGTTTATACTTGTTCTGTTCAATGCCTGGGAGCAGAATCAAGAACAGTGGCTAAAAGTTATATAAAAGTAAGAAAAAATTTCTAACAATTAGAGCTTTACATAAGCCCTTGAATGGATTTCTTCAAGTAGATCCTGGATTCTATTTTGGATAGGGGTTGAAGTCCTCCATGAAGTCTCTTCATCCTCTGAGAATCTATGATTGAGTCTTTCTTGAGTAGCAAATAAAGGAGAGGGGAATAGCTGTGGGATAATTACAATAGTAGGGATAGTATTATTATACTATGGTCGAGTTGGGAGTTGGGTTATGCTAGGTTCAATATTTAATATTTGAATATACCCACAGCTCAATATTTTAGTAGTTATATAAGCAGTATGAAAGTTGTAGACCGGATAAGTGTTAAGAATAAGAGACAAACAAGAGACAAAATGGCACCCTGGTATGGCATGCTTATCCATAAGCCTGGAAAAAGAGGAGAGAGAAGAATAAACAAGGAAGAGGAAGGAAGGGAACAGTGAAAGAGGGAGAGAGGAGCAGAAGCAGGAAGAACAGGAGGAGGAGAAGCAGCAGCAGCAGCTGAAAAAGAAGAAGAAGAGGGAGAAGAAGAAGAAGAAGAAGAAGAAGAAGAAGAAGAAGAAGAAAGAGAAGAAGGAGGAGGAGAGGAAGAAGAAGAAACAGAAGGAGGAGGAGAGGAAGAAGAAGAAGAAGAAGAAGAAAGGAGGAAAGGTGGGAGGGAAGAAGGAAAAAAGGAAGGAAGGAAGGAAGGAAAGAGGGAAGGAAGGAAGGAAAGAGGGAAGGAAGGAAGGAAAGAGGGAAAGAAAGAGGGAAGGAAGGAGGGAGGGAAGGAAGGAAAGAGGGTAGGAAGGGGGGAGGGAGGGAGGGAAGGAAGAAAGCTTTCAATGCTTTTGTAAACAAAACCTCAGCGGTTTACCATGGAAAATAGACAAGAGAGCTACAAGTAAGAATGACAGAGGATTGAGGAATTGAGATCTTTCTTCTAGTAAGAATAGACTACAAGGAGAATTTTTAAATGATTTTCAGAGTGTGTGTTATTACTCTTTCTTTCCCACCCAAGTGACTGCTTTTTTGCTCAAATTGTAGACAGCTCTTCCTCTTAAAAGAGATCAAACACTAAAAGGAATGTCTCTCAATTATTTTTATTGTTAAAGAGAATTTGTTTCACCCCCAAAAAATAGATCTTAAAGATAAAAAAGTAGAAAATTGATGGTGAGAACCTGAAAGTAATTCTAATGTTTTAGTAGGTGAAAGGACAGAAAAATGACACAAATTAGGAAAGCAAAGTAGTACCAATGAATAAAAAGATCTAAGTAGTAGATATGGAACTCTTTCTGAAGAATAGTGAGTTGGACCTTCTGAGAAATAGAAAGGATGTATTCCATGGTCTATGGATATGAATCTATGAGTACCAATAGAAGAGACATTATGTTTCAAAGTTCATTGGATAAAGAAAAGTAGTGAAGATTGATGACTCCCTGTTGAAGTGGCACTGAAACATCTATTATTGTTTTCTCAGTATATATTTATGGATCAGAATTGTGCACCTTTAAATAATTTTGAAATCTGATGATTGATTCATGTCATTTACTTCTGTAGATGAAAACTATGGTACCAAATGAAATCAACAAACCTTTGCTAGGAATTACAGAGTTGTTTTGCAAGAAACTGAAAATACTAGAAGAATATTTCATTCCTGTTGTTCACTGAAGGTCAGGACTTAGACACAGGAGCAGCTAGGTGGTGCAGTGGATAGATCACCAGTGCAGGAGTCAGGAGGACCTGAGTTCAAATCTTACCTCAGACACTTGACACTCACTAGCTACGGAATCTTGGGCAAGTTACTTAACCCCAATTTCCTCATCCTGGGTCATCTCCAGTCATCCTGATGAATAACTGGCCACTGGATTCATATGACTGGAGGAGAAGTAAGGTTGGTTACCTACACAGCCCTCCCTCACTCAAAACAAAGTCAAGCACAAGTCATGTCATCATATCTCTGATGGTATGGTCTTCTTTGGCAAGGAAGGATGAATACACACACACACACACACACACACACACACACACACGACTGAGATATGACAAAGGCAAATAAAGAAAGAAAAGATCTGGTAAAGAAGATGGTTTCTGACAATCAGGTTTAGTTTTCTGGACTATGACTTAAACTACTGGAATCACATGCTCTTGGAAATAGATGGAGGTCTATAATAAGATATAAGGATTGCAGTTTCCTGGACTCTTCAAATGGGCTTTAATTTGAAAAGGGAGAGAAAGGGTGAAAAAATGCATATCTATGAACATATATTTCTTACACAGGAACTATATAGGAAATAAATACAGCCTAAGAATTATAAGCAGCAGATACATGTAGGAATTTATATGATGCAAAGTCATCAAAAGAAAAAAAAATAACAAAAGCTATGGTCTCTCATTCACAAAGCACATGAACTGCATATTTTAATGAAAGAAGTAAAATTTGATTTTAGATATCATTAAGAATTTTGGCTTGAGTTTTGTGAGTAGAAGGCAATTCTAGATGGATAAATAAAATTGATATAGCAATATTATATATAGAGAGGATATATTAATATAAAGATCAATGAATTACATGATGGAACAATAGATGAAAATTGAAGGAAAGAATACCTAAGTTTAATAAAGGGGGGATATTCCTAACAATTAGAGCTAGAAAATGTTGTCTTTGGAAAGGAATGGCAATGTCCATGTTACTGAGGATGGATAGAAGAGGAAACAATTAGAAGGAAAACAGTTTCTAAAACTTATCATACTTTGTAAATTTGAAACAATAAATTCTCTTCAACAATAAAGAGAGAAAGTGAAATGGGAGATAGAAGATAGATAGATAGATAGATAGATAGCTAGGTAGACAGATAGACAGGCATTGAACAATTGTTAAATATTTACTACATACCAGGCAATTAAATAAGCCCTACAAATATGAAAACAAGCAGTTACCTGCTCTGAGAAAGCTTATATTCTAATAGTGAAAAGTAGCATACAAAGGGGATTAGAAAGGGGTTTGGCCCTATGATATCGTGTAAGAATGACTTGGAAGTGATGTAGAAGCAAGTTCTAGACACAATAAGATCAATTCTTACCAATCAGAAACCACCATACCTGGGGAAGAGACCGGTTTTTAAGAGAGGTTGAAGATGATGCTGGAGTACATTATTAGGAGATAGTACATTTTTATTCATTAAATACCATTTATCAAAACCCAAGACCTTTGGTAGATTCTATTGAGTGGAACCCTATATATTCCAGAAGCAGTGTGGAATCAGAGCCACTTGTAGTCCAGCTTTTAATAATCATAAACAACATTTTCCATCATTCTATTACACCAGCCCCATTTAGAAACTGAACATTTTAACTTTTACCTTGCGCTATAGCTAAGAGTTGTAGGGTTCTTCAGTGTAGAAGGTTTTTCATATGTTCCCCCAGAAGACTGATGAGACCACTTGGTTGGTGGCTCAAATTTATCACCACATTTGAAGACCTTGTATATTATACTCCCTTATGGAATAATTAATAAATTGATATATTGTTTGTTTAACTTTAAGGAATTTAGGCTGTGTGGACTGACTGTAACTTCTATTGTAGAACTGTTTTGCCTTATATATCACATTGGATACAACATCTCATAGCTGTTGTACTTGGGTTAGATCTTACTTTCCTCCTAGTTCTGCAATTCTATGAGTTTTCCCCTCAATTTTACATTCCACATAATTGTACAAATCAGTCCTGTAGCTTTGTAGGTCTCTTGAGTTCTTCCTTCTCCCATATACAATGCCTATAGTCAGTTGCTAAGTCTTCTATTTTATTTATGAAGACTCACCTTTCTCTTCATACTGCTATCGCAGCTCCATCTTCTTACAACTGTCTGTACTAATCTCACTTATTATTTTACTTTTTTACCTTCTGACTACAGTATATCTTTGTAAGAAAATGTTGTCCTTGGAAAGGAATGGCACTGCTCATGTTACTGAGGATGGAGGATGGATAGAAGAAGAAACAATTAGAAGAAAAACAGTTTCTAAAACTTATCATACTTCGTAAATTTGAATTATTGCATTACCTTGCTATGAACCAACAAATACAGTATAAAACATTGATTCTTGTATAAGGTTTGCATCACCTCTATAATTAATATAATTAAATTATATAATTTCTAATAAATTATATAACATATAATTTATATAATATATTATTATATAATATATTTATATATAATATATTTATATAATATTATATATAAATATATAATTTCCATCACCTCTATAATTAATATAATTAAATCAGGGCTAAACTACTAAATTGAATTATTCAATCCATGAAAAATGAAAAATGTACCTTACTGCAAACATGTACTTAATCAATTGTAAAAGCCTAAAATAATTTGGGACAGGTAGGTCACATCTTCATGAGTTGAAATCTGGCCTCAGACGTAAGCTGTGTGACCCTGAAAAAGTCATTTAATCCTCTTTGCCTTTGTTTCCTCATCTATAAAATGAGCTGAAGACTGAAATGTCAAATGACTCCAGTAACTTTGCCAAGAAAATTCCACAAAAATGGGGTCACAAAGAGATGATCATGACTGAAACAATTCAATAACAACAAAAGTGATTTTATTAATGGATCAAAAATATGACATCAGGGGTGAGGAGCCAGGATGGCAGAGTAGAAAGATTCACATAGGCTAGCTCCAAACCCACAGCCCATAAAATACCTATAAGGAAGAACTCCCAATAAATTCTGGAGCAGTGGAAGCCACAGAACAACAAAGTAGAGGATATTTCTGTTCCAGAGATACCTGAAAAACTGATACCAAAGGTCTGTCACTCACCATACCCGGAGCAGAGACAAGCCCTGCCTTGGTCACATGGCCCAAGAGGAGCAGATCTGAGCAGGCTTCAGGGATGGAATCTCCAGCAGCCTCTAGGGTCCCTCCATCCATAGGCACAAAGTTCACTGACAGCCTGTTTGGCTGGCCAAGAGGGGAGTGGGGTGCTTACATAATTCAGGCCCCCTTGGGAGGCAGCAGCAGAGGCAGCAGCAGACAGGGGCTCCCAAAGCAGGCAGGATTTTGATACCATTATTGAAGGTCTCTGCATAAACCCCCTGAGGGAACTGAGCCCTGTGTAGTGGCTCTGCCCCCAAATGAGCAGCTGAACTTAATCTCACACTGAATAGCAGCCCTGCCCTTACCAAAAGCCCTGAGGCTGGGAAGCAGAATCTCAGACGCCAAGCACTAGGTGAGCGGATCTGGAGGCAAGGTGGGTGTAGAAAGGAATCTCAGAAGTCAAGTAACTGGCTGGGAAAATGCCCAGAAAAGGGAAAAAAAATAAGACCATAGAAGGTTACTTTCCTGGTGACCAGATATCCCCTCCCACACTGTCAGATAAGGAAGAACAATGCTTACCATCAGGGAAAGGCATAACAGTCAAGTCTTCTGTATCCCAAATTTCCAAAATAAATATTCAGTGGGCTCAGGCCATGGAAGAGCTCAAAAAGGATGTTGAAAATCAAGTTAGACAGGTGGAGGAAAAGCTGGGAAGAGAAATGGGAGAGACGCAAGAAAAGCATGAAAAACGGCTCAATACCTTAATAAAGGAGACCCAAAAAAATGCTGAAGAAAATAACACCTTGAAAAATAGGCTAACTCAATTGGCAAAAGAAGTTCAAAAAGCCAATGAGGAGAAGAATGCTTTCAAAAGCAGAATTAGCCAACTGGAAAAGGAGGTTTAAAAGCTCACTGAAGAAAATAGTTCTTTCAAAATTAGAATGGAACAAATGAAGGCTAATGACTTTGTGAGAAACCAAGAAATCACAAAACAAAACCAAAAGAATGACAAAATGGAAGATAATGAGAAGTAACTCATTAGAAAAACAACTGACCTGAAAAATAGATCCAGGAGAAACAATTCAAAAATTATGGGACTACCTGAAAACCATGGGCAAAAAAAGAGCCTAGACATCATCTTTCATGAAATTATCAAGGAAAACTGCCCTGATATTCTAGAACCAGAGGGCAAAATAAGTATTCAAGGAATC
>CM053770.1:467183696-467196412 GCA_028658325.1 Potorous gilbertii
GATGTATTTTCCATGTCAGTTGTTTTTCCAATGAGATATTTCACATTCTCTTCCATTTTTTCATTCTTTTGGTTTTGTTTTGTGATTTCTTGGTTTCTGAGAAAGTCATTAGCCTCCATCGGTTCCATTCTAATTTTGAGAGAACTATTTTCTTCAGTGAGCTTTTGCTCCTCTTTTTCCACTTGGCTAATTCTGCTTTTGAAAGCATTCTTCTCCTCATTGGCTTTTTGAACCTATTTTGCCAATTGAGGTAGCCTATTTTACAAGGTATTATTTTCTTCAGCATTTTTTGGGTCTCCTTTAGCAAGGTATTGACCCTTTTTCATGATTTTCTTGCATCTCTCTCATTTCTCTTCCTAGTTTTTCCTCCACCTGTCTAACTTGATTTTCAAAATCCCTTTTGAGCTCTTCCATGACCTAAGCCCATTGGATATTTATTTCAGATGTTATGACACAAAGGCCTTGACTCCTATGTCAAGCATTGGTAAGCATTGTTCTTCCTCATCAGAAAGGAAGGGAGAAAACATCTGCTCACCAAGAAAGTAACCTTTAATGGTCTTATTTTTTTTTCCCTTTTCTTGGCATTTTCCCAGCCAGTTACTTGACTTCTGAGATTCCTCTCCACTCCCGCCCAGATCCGCCCAGCTAGTACTTAGGGTCTGAGATTCAAATGCTGCTCCCCAGCCTCAGGGCTTCTGGCAGCAGGCCTGGCTGCTATTCAATGGGAACTTAATTTCTGGTGCTCAGGTGGGGGCAGGGTCACCTCCCAGGCTCAGTTCCCTCAGGGGGTTTATGCAAAGACCTTTTGTAATGGAGCTGCTGCTGAGCTCCTGCCTGCTCTGGGAGCCTCTGGCTGCCCACTGCCTCTGCCACTGCCTCCCGAGGGAGCCTGAGTTATGGAGACACCCCGCTCCTCTCTCGGCCAGTCCAGAAGTCTTTCTCACTGACCTGTAGCACCTGTGGATCGAGGGACCTTCGTGGCCGCTGGAGATTCCTTCCCTGAAGCCTGCTGAGATCTGCTCCTCTCGGTTCCACACAGCCAGGGAAGGGCTAGGCTCCTCTCTTGTCTAGTGAATGACGGACCTTTGGGATCAGTTTTTCAGGGCTCTCTGGAACAGAAACCTCCTTCACTCCATTGCTGCACAGCTTCCACTGCTCCAGAATTTGTTGAGAGCTCTTTTTGCAGGAAATTCATCGGCTGTGGGTTCGGAGCTAGCATATGTGAATCTTTCTACTCCGCCATCTTGGCTCCTCCCCCCAATGATTATATTCCTTCAAAAATATTTGTAACTCCCAGAGGAACTTTAAAAAATTGTTTAAAAAATAGAATATGTTAGAAATATAGAGATAGTTTCTTTTTCAATCACCTTGACCTGAGTTTGAGGTTTGACTACTTCAGAATTGTATATTCAGATACCCTAAATGGCAAGTAATCACTACTTTCTGAGAAATTCTCTATTTTTCTATTGCCATTATCATATAAACTACACTTTGCAAAATCCATTTTTCAGAAAACATTTGGAAATTCACTAGGAAATGTTGCAGGGCCATTAAGAGTGACATAAAATTACACCATAATTCTAGATATACCAATTTCAGTTGATAAGTAGTTAGAGTAAATTATTCAAACCAATGGTTTATATTCTGTTGAAAATCTTTTATGGCACACAAGTAACCGAAATATGGATTTAATAACTTAACGGTCTAGTCTTACTGTTAATTATTGAAGAGTCACAAAAAAGTAATGGTACAATTTCCACAGCATTTCCAAATTTACAAAGTTTCTCCTTCACCAGAAACTTTTGAGGTAGGAACTCCAGGTAGAATTATTATTTTTATTTTATAAATTCAGTGGAATTCAATTCAAGAAGCATTTGTTGGTTGCGCACCTGCCCTGTCCAAGGCAAAGCACTAAGATCTAGAGATGTATAAATGAAGTAATCTTCATCCACAAAATCTTATCTTTTATTGGAAGAAAATAATATGTATTCAAATAAGTAAATGAGAAATCTATACACAACAATACAAAGTAATTTGTGGAGCAGTGATGCAGCAATTGGGTAAATCAGGAGAGACATTGTGCAGGAAGAAATTGTTTTTGAGCCAAGCCTTGAAAGAAGGTGGGAATCCCAAAAGTCAAAAGAGAAAAGAAAGTAGTACTGGTTACCAGTGTGAGGGATGGTTTGGGAAAAGACATAGAGCTAGGGATGGAATGTCGTAGAGAAAAACTGCAACCATAACTTTGGTTCAAAGTTAGGGTATGTAATAGTGATTTATGTGAACTCCGTAGTCAAATTATGTCTTTTAAATGCCCCAAGGAGCAATGCATATTATCTCTTCAAGGCAAAAAGGAGTCAATGAAGCTTTACCAGCAGGATAGTGACATGTTTAGGTAGAGGCTTTGGGAATATCAATTAGGCAGCTGATAAAAGCATAGTTTGATGAGGGAAGAGACTAGAGTCAAGAGGAGCAATAGGAAGTTATTGTAATTTTACAAGTGAACTATGATGAATACCAAAACTAGGATGATGACTTTGTCAGTAGAAAGGATATATGAGTTAGATACCACAATAATTGTTATCCTCATTGTACAGATGAGGAAACCTGGGTTCAGAGAGATTCACCAACTTAGCTTTAGCCACCTAGTCTCAGAAATTGTTCTGATCTGGTAATTATAATGCCAAATCTACTTTCTCTCTCACCATATACCACAATGCCTTCTAATCAAGACAAATACTATTCCATCCTTTAAAGTCACAAGTTATGATCTTACTCAATTTTATTCTTTTTTAATGGGAAAGGCAGTGAAGATTGAAAACAAATTCTAGACAATGCAAATTTATACAAGTATGTGGAGTACTGGGCTAAATAGGCATGTCCTTCATGATGGTGTGTTCCTGTTGGTGGGTTTGGTCGAGTGGATAGACTGAAAAAAGTTCAGATGCATACTAGCTATGTGAACAGGAGCCTCAGTTTCCTGTTCTGTAAAACTGGAATACTATACCTCTACTACTTGCCTCACAGGATTGGGTGAAGGTCAAATTAATGGGGAAGTATCAATGAAAAAACTCAAAATCAACCAAATTTTACAATACCTATATGTATCAGGCATTGCGCTAAGTACTTGTCAGAAATATTATCTATGTCATTTAATCATTTATAAATATAAATCTTATCTAATCTTCATTTAGTCATATATCTATATCCAGATATATAGATACATCTATATCTATATCTATATCCATATCTTTGGAAGTAGGTGTCCTGGGGACTGAAGGGAGCCAGAAAAGACTTCCAGAAGGTGGTGGTATATATATTGCATCTTAAAGAATATTAGAGATGCCAGGAGGTGAAACCGAGAAAGGAGGACATGCCAGGTCTTGAGAAGTACTACAAAGACACAGAATAGGGAGATGCTGACAAGGGCAGACCCTCCTTACCTCACTCTTAGACTACTGCAATAACCAGCAAGTTTAGTCTCTTCCAACTCCAGTTCATCTTCCACTCAGCTATCAAATGAATCTTCCAAAAGGATAGAACTGTTCACGTCACCTCCTTATTAATAGAAAACAAAACTCTAGTGACTACCTATATTACCTCCAGGACATATAGAATATAGAATCATCTGGTTATTATCGAAATCTCCATAACTAGATTCCCTTCCTAACTTTCAGGTGTTCTCAAATCTTATCCATACACAAGTACTTTGTTATCCTGTGACAGTGGCCTTGCTTTTCCTCACACAGCTTTCCATTTCCTGCTTTCAAGAAATTTCACTGGCTACCCTGCCATACCTGTAATTTTCCTTCCCCACCTCCTCATTTCCATCTCCTAATTAATCTGGCTTACTTTTTTCAGTACAAAGTAAATCTCACCTTCTGTGAAAAGTTGAGTTTGAGATATCTTTGTGACATCCATGACCTCCTTTATTTCCCTTAATTCTCAGCTTTTACAAGAAGCCTTCCTTAATTAATTCCAGTGCTCTCTCCCTTTTAATTATTTCCTATTTATCATATAATATATATAAATATTTGTGAACTTGCTTTGTATATATTTATCTTCATTCTGTCTCCTCCATTTGATCATAAATTCATTAAGAGCAGAAACTATATTTGTTCCTCTTTTCATCCTGAGTGCTTAACATTATTCCTGGCATATAGTAGGCATGTGAGAAATGTTTATTGATTGACTAATTCTTTGAGCTTGATATGTCCAATTGGAAGTTGGTGTTATGAGACTCGAGCTCAGATGATGAGAGACTAGGAGTGAATATATACATATGCATATATATATATATATGATACAGATATAGATATGTCTTAGAATCATCTTCATAGACATACTCATTGAAACTTGGGGAGTTGATCTAAAAGAAAAGAATGAAGAGAAAAGAGAAAGAGGCTTAGCATAGACCTTGACACATATGTATAATTAGTGGTATTGACATTGAAGATGAATAAGCAAATGTGACAGGATCATCGGACAGGTAGGAAGAAAACCAAGGGAAAGTAGTTCCCTGACAATTGTAAGAGATGAGACTTCAGTAGAAGATTAGAATCTACAATGTCAAATGTAACAAAGATAAGGGAAGATGAAGATTAAGAATCCATTAGATTTAGCTATTAGGAGATGGCAGTTTAGTTACTTTGCAGAGAACAGTTTCATTTGAAGGATGAACTGTATACCACATCAGATTCTGTTTTTCTCATCTAAACTGGAACAAAAATAAAAAGTTAGGGATCATTGGCATGTGACGCTTGTCCTATAATACCCTACCTATCCAATAACATAAATAATAATTGACTTTCTGATGAAAAATTTCCATAGATAAAGATCACCACTATTTGCCATAAAACTCAACACAGAAGTAATACCTGCAAATATTTGAATTGTTTGAGTATAGACAAAACTGATCTTATTCTTTCTCTTGCAATTGTAGTGGAAGTAGACGTACAGCAGATGAAATACAGTACTGTGCATCGAAAGTACACTATTTCAATATGTTAATTAAATGTGTTATTATGGAGATGGCTTAATGCTATTAGCAAAATCAAAATTAACAACAGTAAAGGATATACTATCTACCCACCTTCGGGCATATTAAGTTCTGACTAACAAAAGCAGCATTTTATTGGTGTTTCTTTTTTCCTTCTTTATTCTTATATTACACCCTCCACTTACATTTTTTAAAAAAATTATTCCTCTTTAGTTCTCTTATCAGAAGCAGATTGGACTGTTTTGGGTCTTTCAGATTAGCCAAGAGTTCTATTTCAATCTTCTGCCTCTCTGTCTAGCAAGAGTAGGCTAGAATTTGATCATCTCACATGTTCAGACAGATTTGAACTAGCTTGAGTCAAATCCAACTCAAGTTAAAATGAGAGCGACAGAAAATGAAGAAAGAAATGTTTGTCCAGAAAGAAAAATTAGAATATTGTTGTGAACTCATCTAAAGTTCATGCTCTTAAGCAGGGCATCAGGCAGAGCTTTATTTATTTTGAATTTAAATATTACATAGACATTTTGATTCAGCTCTACAGAATAGAGAATAAGGTAGAAAATGCGTTGAAAAAGGTATATTAGGTAAGCAGTTATGTGTCAGTGTGTGTGGAGTCAGTAAGAAGTGAGTTTGAATCCTGTTTCAGAAGTTTTCTAGCTTTGGAAATGTGGGAACATCATTTAACTTCCTTAGGTTATCCATCTATAAAATGAGTATTATAGTAATACTTATGTCACAATGCAGTTATGAAGATTAAATGGAATAATATGCAGTTTAGTGATGCAAGGAATGCCCTGAAGTTGAGAAGACTCATCTTTATGAGTTCAAATTCAGACTGAGACTGTATGACCCTGGGCATATCACTTAACCCTGTTTTCTTCAGTGTCTCATTTATAAAATAATTGGAAAACGAAGTGACAAACTACTTCAGTATCTTTATCAAGAAAACCCTAAATGGGGTCATGAAGAGTTGGACACAACGAAAACAACTGAACAACAATAAATATTAATAAATTGCCTTGCAAACTTATAGGTGCCATATAAATGTTAACTGTCATTTTTGTTATCAATTGAAACCAGGTTAAATTTAAAAATGTGCCAAGGCTATATGAAAGAATTTGCTATAAACGAACTCTTCAAGAAAATGAGACAGGCCTTGAAAAATAAAATGTTGGTAGAAGCAAAGGATTTGCAGCTTGGGCCTCTAACTGTCCCATTTGGTAATGTCTAGGGAAAAGGAATACAAAATAGAGAGGGTCAAATTGCTTCTAAAATTAAAAAAAAGCTTTGAATAAATAAATAATACTTCATCACAATATTTGAAAAGCTATAGAATCCATACTTGTATTATTACATGCACCATCACTGTTATGCAGATCACAAGCACTCTCCATCTTGGAAGCTTGTCTTTAAAAGTTAGTATGTCTATGAAATACATCAATTACTCTGAAGCCAGATAGGGGATGAGCTATACCAAGCTAAGATAAATTAGTCCCAGAATGACACTCCATTACCACAATTCTCAGTGCTTGTTTTCCATCAGTAGAGCTTTTAAGAAGCCAGGTTCAACTTCATACCATGATAAGGTTTTTAAGCGAGACTTTAGAGTAGAATGTAAAACACATTTCTTTTTAAAATAATAACTCTGATTTTTTAAAATCTGATAAATTAATGGATAGCTACAGTATTAATAAATCATGTATGTTTAATTAGGATTTGAATATCTAGCAAATGTTTTGCTTTCTAGCATTTGGAGAAATGGGGTTCTAGTCAATGAAAATTTCTTAATAAATGATTTGGCTCCTTATCAGGATAAGGGGCATACTAAGAATAAATTGACATTACCCCAAGCATTTTCCCTTTTATGCTATGCCTCTTCCAAAAATCATAACTGAGTGAGAGGGCAGTGATTTAATTAGTGTTGTTTGAAGGTCCTTAGAGAAGGGAATGAAACTTAAAATAATAACAGCAGGGAACATAAATAACCATTTAATAAGCCTAGGACTAACATACTGTATTCCTGATTTTGGTTCTTCATAAGCTAGGCATCACTGACTCTCATGATTCTGTGGTAGGTTTATACTGGAAAACTCTGTTTTCTAGAAACTGTGATGAATAATATAGCTTTTATTATATGTTAGAAATAGTTATTTTTTTTCCTAAACATAAAATAAATACAATAAGTTTCCCCCAACAAATGCAACAGAAGGAACAGGTCCTATTGCTTCTGTCCTCCTTTCCTTAGAGATTCTATGAGTAATTTAAAACTGATGTAGACTTGAGTTCATTGTTAAATAATGATTTTAATGAGATTAGTAAATATTCAAAAACTCAAACCATAGAGTTCAGTGACCCAGTCACTTTTCAGCTCCGATTCTTTGTTTTAGCTTGGAATCAATTTTTTCTTTGTTTTTTGGGGGTTCTGAGAGAGAAAGATTCAAGAAAGTCATTGTCTTAAATTAATCATTCTATCAATCAAGGATCATTTATTAATAAATTTTTATGAGGGACTTCCAAGACAGAGCTAAGATAGCAGAGTAGATGAAGAAATTCAGGGGATCTCTTCCAACATTCCCCTTCAAACAACTTGAACATAATGCCTCAAATTGAATTCTGGTACAGCAAAGCCAATAAAAGATCAAGGTAAGATATTTTTCCAGCCCAAGACAACTGGAGCACAGGCAGTGGCAATATCATTTCTAGGCTTTGGTCATCTCAATAATAGCAGCAATATCTTTGGGAGCTCTTGGCCAAAAGATGGTAAGTGGATCAGGCAACTGGTCAGAAAAAGATTACAGGGGACTCCTGGTCATTGTGCTGTTTAACAACTCCATTTCCTATACAAATTTATGAGTCACGGTTTCTACGCATTGGTAAGCTTCAGGTGGGGATATTGGGGGAGGCTTGTTTTGTATGGGGGGCCCATACCTTCTGCTGATTGCTAATGAGGCATTGGGGCATGGTGGCTTATGTCCTCCGGCTCTGAAAAAAGTATATAGAGTCTAAGGTGAGGTTTTGCTTTGGAGCTTTGTTTTTGGAAGAAGGTTCATGTGCCAGGTGATACTCTGGGCAGTCATTTTAAGAAGACCCCTAGCTTTGAAAATCCTGATACTGGTGCTTCTCTCTCTGGTAATGATGTATATATTGCCTGTAGTCAGACAGTTAGAAACCCTGTTTGTTGGTCCTGCTGACCGCACAAAAAGTTGCTTTCCTTTTAGAAAAGCAAATCTAAGTAGCTGTGTAGCAGCCTCTCCTCCATATGCCGGGTGTTTACTGCTACAGATATGTACATACTTTTGTGTGTGTGTTCAGTTGAGTATAAAAATATTTTTTACCCAACAGGCAACTAGGAAAAGAAGAAAATAAATCAAAGAGGGAGGAAATTATAAAAGTGAAGACATTAAGGGAAGCAGTAGTCAGAATCAAAACAGACTTTTGAGGAAGGAAAGAATAAAAAAGAGAGAGAAGGATAAATAGAAGAGAATAGGATGGAAGAAAATAGGCAGTAGTTTATCAGAACAGTGAATGTGAATGTTTTGAGCTCACCCGTAAAACAGCACAGAATAACAGAATGGATTAGAAAACATTATCCAGCAATATGATACTTTCATGAAACACACTTAAAACAGAAAGATAAATACAGAGTTACTGGAGCAGATTCTATTATGCTTCAGCTGAAGTAAAAAAGTCAGGGTTAGCAATCATGGTCTCTAACAAAAGAAAAGCAAAATGAAACATAATTAAAAGATGTAATCAAGGAAACTATATTTTGCCATAACATGGGCTTTGTAATAACAGTAGTAAGTAGAGTCTTTGGACAGAGAGACTAACCAATAGGCTAAATAGCTAAAGGCCTGTGCTAGAGTGGTGGCAGTATAAGGAGAGGGAAGGAACCTAAGTATATACAAACATACATTCTATCTATCTATCTATCATCTCTCTATTAGTCTATCAAGAAAGGACATGCATGAATGTATGCTCATATAATGCATGCATGTTTCTGTATGCACACATGTGTGTACATGTAGTCATACACAATACACAGATATACACATACACACCTATATTACATACATACATACATACATACGCATGCATATAAATGAATGATATCATGAAGGTAAAATTGACAGAACTTGATAGCAGATTGGACTTAGGTATAAGTGAGAATGAGGGGTCCATGACAACATCTACATCTATATTGTTTCTCGAATATCAGAAAAATATTAGTGTCCCTGACAAAAACAGGGGAGTTAGGAAGACTTCAGATTTTGGTTGGAGAGATAATATTGTATCTCAACATACAAATTCCCTAAATGCAGGAAGGTATGTGTGCTGAGGAGGTGACTGGCAGCTAGTGTCAATGCCACTGATGAGGATTCTGCGGTAACCTTTATATCATTTCAGAGGGAAGTGAAATTTCTTGTGGTTTGGTGGTTTATACAAGCTTGTGATGGTGCTGATGACATTCCAGTTGTTTTTGAAAAAAATAAAAGATAATTGTCCAGGTTTAATTGCATATGTTTCCTGCATCATAGCTTGGGGATCCTGGGATTCTAGAGGAGCAGTTTCTGATTTCCTCTGTGTTCCTTTATGTTTTGCATGTTGTAAACAAAATTATATGTGGTACGTTCTCCTGAGAGCCTTCTGTGGCTTTGAACATGAAAATCATTGAAGGGCTCGGAATTGTTAGTGCTACAAAGTCAGTTATATCTGTGTCCTTGACAATACCCTTGTGTTTTTTTCATATTCTTTTGGCACATATCTGTACCAAAGGATTTAGCATATGAAAAGAAAAAACAAGTAAGGGTGTTATGATAAACTTTTTAAGATAAAATATCTAAAATATTTATCTAAATGTGAATAGAAATAATAAATCCCACCCTCTTTTTAAGTGAAAAAAAAATTCAATATTTTGGGAAAAGGGAGAAAAAGAAATTAGTTTTAAAGTCTAACTAGCCATGAAAGTCTATCACTTCGTCAATGACAGCAAAGATCAATATTAAAATAATTGCAGTGTAATTTTTATTCTGTTGTGACTTTTCAGCTTAGGAGAACAACTGAATAGAAAGAAAAGCCATCAGAAATGTTGCCCATGAATCAGAGGCCAGAGACACTTTGCCCAGCGCCTGATAGAGTAGGCACTTAATAAATGTTTGTTGACTGGCTATTGATTAAGGCAGTATACTGCAATAGTAGAAAGAAAACTGCATTTTTGGACAAAAGGAAATTATTTTAGACACTAGATATAACGTCAGTGTTGGAAAAAGTCTTAGACGTCTTCTAACCGGGTAACTTCATTTTTTATACCAACTAATAAAGGGAGGGAAGAAATACATATTTATACAGCACTTACTATATAACAGGCACTGTGCTAATATTATCTCATTTGATTCTCACAGCAAACGGGGGGAGAGGAGGATGAGTGCAAGGGGAGGTGGGGACTACATGATGATATTATCCCTGTTAGACCGTAGAGGAAACTGGGACAAAGTTCAAGTTAATTATACAAAGTCACTTAGTAAGTATCTGAGGCAGCATTTGAACTCAGGTCTTCCTATCTCCAAATGTAGTCCTCTACTGTACCATCTAGCTACTTCATATCTATTGGCCTTAGATTTAAGCTGTCCTTTGTAAAACAGCATTCCCAAACAGTATGTGATTCAAGTTTACTCTGTCACAACATTAACTGGCTCTATGATATGTTATATGATTAATGTTTTTATAGATGCAGAAGATGTGGCCCTAGGACAAAGTCTATCAGATGCCCCTTAAACACAGCTGCCACTTGCACATTGACCTTCTGAACTTATAAAGAATTGTTAAGATACTAACGAAAGACATGAATTGTTTATGAGAATCCTGAGATCTGATTTGATGATATTAGATCTAACACATTTAAGGAATTAAGCTATACGCAGAACACAGTGTATAATCCACTGTAACACATAATAACATATGAAAGTAGAGTGATTGCCTTTGATCTAATTTTGTCAAGAATATCCATCACAAGTGAAGAAAATTAAACTTCTTATGTACTCTTAGGCAGTGGTTTATCCACAAGTTTAAATATTATTTAATACATGTAGTGTGGTATGCCGTGAGGCCACTCAGACACATTTTTGGTTTATATTAGCCAAATGATACTGGGTATGTCAATTAACCTCCATATCCCTCAGGGAACTAACTTCTAAAGACTTCTCTACTAAGTTGTCAATGGGTTGTCATTTGAAATTGGAGTAAGAATAACCATATTCAGAACTCTTTCCTGTTGGTGAAATCACATATCACCCTGATGTTTTTGATCACTCTTTGTCAGCTTCAAAATTATTGCAGGACCAAGATGGACCCAGATACATAAGAAATACAGTGGAGGAAAAAAAAAGAATATATAATTGATTCTTGTCTTGGTGTATTTTCAAAAAATGATTGGGTAAGCAAAAATAAGAAACATATGTAAGCCACATTAAAGAAATTTTAAGTGTTTCTCTTGTTAATTATTTTTCTGAAAAGGAAAATAGATGAAGCAACTATAAAGGATGCACTTGATTCCTTTGAAACATTCTTAAATGAAGATTATGCAGAAAGAATGATGGGGGAGGAAAAGAGAGGGATGAATCTAGTTGCCATTTTGTCATCATGTTTGACTATTATTTATTAACAGTATTAGAGAAGCAATTTAGTGAAGTGGATAGCAATCATCTGTCTTGTGGCCAGGAAGAATCTGGGTTCAAGTCTTGACTCTGACATATGTTAGCTGTATAACGTGGCACAAGTTATTTACCCTACTAGTAACTAGACCAGAACATTCTCTAAATAACTGTTGGTGCTTGTCATGGTGACAAATATAGTAACTTAGGCTGAACAATTCTATTTTGTCCATTTTGTAACTCAGTAGTTTTGTTCATTTGTTTTATTTTATTGTAATAAGATAAGCACCTGTATGTAAGACAGTTAGGAGGCAAAGTGGATAGAGTGTTGGGCCTAGACTAAGGAAGACTTGAGTTCAAATTTGACCTCAGTTACTTAGTAACTATGTGACTATAGGCAAGTCATTTAATCTCTTCTTTGCTTCATTTTCCTCATCTGTAAATTGGGCATAATAATAAAATGTATATCCTAAGATTCTTATGAGGATTAAATCAGATAATAATTGTAATCATTTAATATAGTATTGATATTTATATATATATATAGTTATATATAATATTTTATATAATTTATATAATATAATTTCACATTTTGATACATGCACATGCACATACATGTATATATAGAGAGGGGGTGTGTATATAAAGGGTAGTAGTAGTAACAGCAGCAGTGTTACAATTTGGGGGCACAGGAAACCCCAAAATGCAAGGGTACAGAGCTAGTGTCTGCCTTGAAAGAATTCGACCACTCAAGCCTTCTTTCATTTTGAAGTAGTGAATTTATTATGACATTAATTGGGGTAGGCAAAATTCCTAGTGAGTCTGAGCATTTGTGACAATACATGCAGGCCAGATTTTTTTTTTTGGTTGGTGTGAAGGTTTCTTTAATTTGGATTTCTCTTTTTATTTTTTTAAATAAATTTGTTGATTTAATTTTTTACATTCATTTTCACAAGATTTTGGGTTCCAAAATTTTCTTCCCATTTGTCCCCTCCCGCTCCCCAATACACTGAGCATTCTAATTACCCATATCACCAATCTGCCCTCTCTTCTTTCATCCCTCCCTTCCC
>CM053770.1:467198407-467220509 GCA_028658325.1 Potorous gilbertii
GGGGGCAGGGCCGCCTCTCAGGCTCAGTTCCCTCAGGGGGTTTATACAGAGATCCTTTGTAATGGAGCTGGGGTGGAGCTCCAGCCTGCTCTGGGAGTCTCTGGCTGAGCTGCCTCAGCCTCTGGCCGAGCTGCCCCAGCCTCCGCCACAGCGGCCGCTTCCCAGGGGGTCCGAGTCCCGGAGATCCCCCACTCCCCTCTCAGCCCGTCTCTCTCACTGACCTGTGCGTCTGTGGGTGGTGGGACCCTCTTGGCCGCCCGGAGATTCAAGTCCCTGCCGTCTGCTGGGCTCTGCTCGCTCCTCTCAGTGCCGCGTGGCCGGGGCGGGGGAGGGGAGCGCTCGGCAGGACAGGCCTCCACTCCCGTCTGGGGGACCTTTGCAGTCGGCTCTTCAGGGCTCTCTGCAATGCAAATCTCCTTCACTGTGTTGCTGCGCGGCCTCCACTGCTCCAGAATTTGTCAGGAGTTCTTTTTATAGGAAATCTATGGGCTGTGGGTTCGGACCTAGCTTAGGTGAGTCTTTCTACTCCGCCATCTTGGCTCCGCCAATAAAATTAAATGTTAAGAGAGGAATATATTAGGAGAAGGAGTGTAACAGCAAGGACCTCAGCATACACAGGAGGACCTGCTGGACAAGTTCTTAGATCTGTTTTTCTAAAAGGAATTACCTTTTGAGGAGTCAACAATATACTTTAATCAATCACATATGTCGATCACTTAGTTCAGAGGCAAAAGTCAGCACCTTGAACTTCAGGAAAAATAAAGACAGAAATTACAAACAGAAAGACCAGCAGACCGATTGTCTAATCATACATCACAGATCAAAAGACAGATCCAACTGTCTGACCATATATACATAGTTACCAGAAAGAGAAGCATGAACATGTGGGTTTTCAAAGCTGGGTTACCTTAGCGGTTACCCAGAGTCTCTTCTGGTCAAACAAACACTTCCAGTGATTAAGACCCAAAGCACAACCTCACCTCAGATTATTAATATACTTTTCAGAGCTAGAGTGCCTCTAGCTCTGTGCCTCAATAGAAATTAGTAAAAGGTATTGAGTCCTATTAATGAGCAGGAAAGATCTTTAATTCTCTCCCCCTTGCTCCTACCATTAACTTTATATTAACATTATAAGGATAATGGAAGAGATAAAATGGAGTAAATTATCTCATATAAAAGAAGTAAGGGAAAGGTTTTACAATGGAGGGGGAAATGGGGGAGGTGAGAAGGAATGAGTGAACATTACTTTCATCAGATTTAGCTATAGGAAAGTAGGGAGGGAGGAAAAAAGAGAGTAGATGATAGAGGCGAGGGGAAAATAGGGAAGGAGCAGTCAGAGCAAACACTTTAGAAAAGGCACAGGGTCAGAGTAGAAAATAGAATAATTGGGGGGAAGGGTTAGGATGGAGGGAAAAATAGTCAGTCTTTCATCACATAACTATTATGAGTGGTTTTGCATAACTAAACTTATATAACCTCTATGGAATTGTTTGCCTTCTCAATGGGGATGGGGAGGAGGGAAGAAGGGAGATAATTTGGAACACAAAGTTTTAGAAACAAAAGTTTGAAAGTTGTTTTATAAGCAACTGGAAAATAAGATATACTTGCAATGCTTATAGTGATCTATCTTGCCTTCAATTAAGTAAAAGGGAAGAGGACAAGAGGGGAGGGATGATAAAAGGGAGGGCAGAATGGGGGAAGGAGTAATCAGAAGGGTATATCTTCTCAGGGTGGGGGAAGGAGAAATATGGGAGGAAAATTTGGAACTCAAAATCTTTTAGAAATGAATGTTGAAAACTAAAAATAAATAAATTTAAATCTTAAAAAAAATCATAAAAATGAAAGATGTGAAACTTTTTTCTAGGTTAGCAAATGACTCATTTTTCTTTTTCTTTTTTTTAAAAATATGCCTTGAGAATCCTTAGCTTAGAAACTCCTGAGAGTAGTGTTGAATTAATACATGGGTACTATAAAATAATGACTTTACCTACTTACCATGATTGATATTGTTTGATTTTAATTGGATATGCCTTCCTCTCTGATGACATAAACATCCTAAATATAATAAGAACCAAACTTAAGATAAATGGGAAATTGCAAAATTTCAGACAAGGGTATTGAAGAAGATTAGGAAGATGTGAAAAATAAAATGGAAGCATGCCATAGAATATTTAGTTCTATGTTGAAGAAACTATGTTTTTAGGCCAATTCACCATGTTGAAAACAAATTTTGCCAAGGGTACATTTCTGTACAATTTTGGGAGAAAAACAATGAACTATGTCTCCAGCAATCAACTTGGATACTTTAAAATTTTTACTGTTTTGTTAACATTTAGATGCTTTCCCAATAATCACCCCCCAATCCACTGAATGACCCATTGTAGCAAAGTAAACATTAAGCAAAACCTGAACTATAAACCGATCATACAGAACAGCAAGTGTGACATTCTAATTCCAGTATCTCTCACCTCTCTTCCATGAAGGCAGAAGTACATTCCTTCATTTGTATTCTAGGACCAATATGGGTCATTAAGATTTATGAAAGTTGTCATGTTTTTGTTATTTTACATTTATATTATTGCAAACATCATGAATATAAATATTTTGGTGCTACTGTAGAACATTGACCACATGTTGTATGTAAAGTACCTCAA
This sequence comes from Potorous gilbertii, assembly GCA_028658325.1. NCBI lineage: Eukaryota > Metazoa > Chordata > Mammalia > Diprotodontia > Potoroidae > Potorous > Potorous gilbertii. The sequence continues at coordinate 467,201,062 of CM053770.1, forward strand.
AGGTACCAAAGGTATCTAGTTCAATCCCCCATTTTTACAAATGACAAAACTGAGAATCAAAGTCGTTACATGATGTTTCTAAATTTTATGCAGGTACAAATATTCGGTGGTACAATTTCAAACCAGGCCTGCTGAATCTAGAGCCAGTGTTATTCAACTTGTACCAACACACCCTTTTGTTTTGTAGCATCATTACTCAATCTTTACATGTTTTCCTAGTTCTTCATATTAATTTTTTCTCTTATTATTTCACTTCTCTCCTCAATTATCCTCCTCCTTAGTTTGGCAACTTTCTCAATCAGGACTTTGTTTTCATGTAAACCCATTTTCCCTTCTCCCTAACTGTGAAGACCCTACCTCCTTTGAGTATCTGACACCAACAATTTGTTGTTAATGGAAATAGTAAATACTATTTTGCAGGTGTCAGTTGAGCCAGATCAGATTGCCACAGATATACCTTCCAAGCCTATGATTCTGTATAATTTGGAATGGTTGTTGAAAAATTCTTAGAAAATACTTAGAATTTGCAGAAGATCACAAAATATATGAAATATTTATTGTTCTATGATCCTAGGGTCCATCAGCTATAGGGTGAGTTCATTTCAGTTACTTAAAGGTTTAATTTAAAAGTAATTTCCACTTTGTCACAAAATAATTCTGTTGATTATTATTTAATACATTATTATTAAGTATTATTTGAAACATAGCTCAAATCTTTCAGCTACATTGTCATTATTTTCTAAAGAGCATACTCTATGTTATCTTCATTTGATAATTCCCCTTAACTTGTATATGAAAAGTTCAGAGAGAGGCATGTTCCCATTTTTTAATGTTTAGTTTGAGGAATGTTATAAGTACTCAAAACTAATAATTAAAGCACTAATAATTTGGATTTGGGGGGAAATTCACGTAGAAATTATATTAAAAATGTAAAGAATTTCAAAATTCATCTGAATTCAGATAAATTAACTTGAGGGCAAAATAAACATATTTTAGGAATAATCTCCATTTATAGTAATAAATGATGGATAAAATTTATAAATGACCAAAATGAACAAAAGGCATTTAATCAATCTCAAAAAACCATTTAGTGTGAATGTTATGCATTTCTGGAACATCAAGTGTGATGAAGGAAAAAACATAGTACTTCTATGCCTTCTTCCATTATCATTTGATACATCTTTGGTTGTCATCCTATTGAAAGGATACTTAAGAAGTGATAAATGATAAGAATGGCTTAGGTTCCTTTTTTATTATTTTAAGAGAAAAAGGACACTATCGATATGAAATCAATATTCATGTTTTAAATATTTCTGAGATAATTTTTATTTGTTTTGTGAGTCACTAATTTCTCAACTAAATAATTATATTGATGAATGAAGATCAAAGTATGACATCAAAATATCTAAGAGGGACGAAAGAGAATGAAGTCTAATTCAGTGAATGAGTGTATCAAGCACTATGTTCAAAGTTAGGAATACAGATAAAAGAGGAATATGGTCTATATGTAGATTTGCTCAGGATATGCAGACTCTGAATTTGGAAGATGCTAAGGATATGTTTTTGGGAGTTTGTGATACTTTTTATAGAACTTCCTTGGAGAGATTCTGTAGCATTTGCAAACATTGTATAACTATTTCTGCAATGTTAATTACTTGGTGAAAAGGAGCACCTGGGATAAGCTTTGCAGACTATCAAAAAGGACTGTCAATTTTAGATACTTCCTTTTTGCCCCATATAATTTTCACTTATTTGTCACTTACAACATTTGATCAGATAGTAGGGGGAATGGCGTTACAGAAAGTGGAGCTTCATGACCTGGTAAGTTTAAAAAATCATTCTGAGAACATTCTGGCATCCAGCTGTCCAGAACCTGGGCTTGAATCTGAGTCTAGGTGTTTTAGTCAGTCTAAAACCAATCAACAGAAAAGCAGGGATTGAGCTCCAGAAACAAACTTCTGAACCCATGCCAACAAAAGATGAAATAAGAAACATGAATTTGGTTCAAATATTGTTTTTGTAGGAACTGATTAACATTTTTGTCCTTTCTGTCATTTTGAAGTGAATATCCCTGTGAAGAACTATTTGATATTTAAAGTGGTTGAATGGAAATGAGCATTCTAGTTATTGGATCCCTTGACAATGAGGGTGGTTGTGGAAAGCCTGAACTGATGGACAAAGAGACAACAAAACATTAAAGGAAATCTAGAACCCTGAAGGAGAGATATGGAGGTAGAGCAGAGAGAGACAGACAGACACAGAGAAAGAGAGAGAGGAAGGGAGGGAGAGAGAGAGAATATATATTTTAATAGAAGACAACACATATACAGGAGTGTTACTAGGGAAGAGAATTTTTTTTGAGAAGCTAGAAGAAGTACAAAGAGGGGTACCTGAAAGTTGGCAGATAGTGATATGGTTTCAGTGGGTAAATGGGTTAATTCTAAAAGCAATTCTTTGGGAGTACATATATGGTCAAGTATCTTACAAGACAGATGGACATGGGTTTATTGTGAGTCCCATTGGTGAAAGGATTGCATACATCTATAAAATCACAGAAATATCAGAGTATTATTAACCAAATCAAAGTTAAATTCATAATATTCATAAGAATACTGCATTATACTTTTACATACATTAATGTTTGTCCTATTTGATCTTTACTATACCCTCTGAAATTAACTTTGGTAAGGAATATACTCTTTGTACATTGTCCAAAGTCACAAAGTTAATTAGAGTCAGATGCAGGATTTCAATTAATCAATAATCAATCTAAACCTTTATTATACACCTTTTATGCATCAGGCATTGGGCTAAGTATTGGAGCACTGGATTTGAACCTGAGTTTCTTGAATGTTATTTAATGGAATGCATCTAGAATCCAGGTCAGTTAATGTTAAGTGAAGTTACCTTCACTGAATGATATTTAGGGGCAATTTAGCAAGCAAAGAAACTCATAAAATAATTTTTAAAAGTCTTGGTAGAAATTCAAGATAATTCTAACTTTGTACATTCCCATAGTTAACAAAAAGATAACAAAAGAAGAGGTCATTTTCTTTAGCAGCTCATTCTTGAAGAGAAAAAAGTTTTCAGTTTAATAACATCAATGAGCTTTCCTACCTATAGCTTAGGTAATTTATGCTAGATCTATAAGATGGTGTACAGCCTAATACCCATAGGAGTCAAATTCACAGCTTCTATCAATGTCAGTTTTCTCATATTTCACATATTGAAACTCTAATTTTGTTTTTATATTATCAAGATCTATAATGTGTTTCCAATTTAGTTAGGTTTCTAAATTGACCGCGTAATATCAACTGTATACTCAGTGGAATCAAGTTATTACACCTGGCTGATCACCACATGCATATCAATGAAAGCTCAGCTGTCTTTTAAATCCTGCATGTTCAGAAAAGCAAAATATTCATCTTCCAAACAGAGAGTACATTCTGTTAGATTGCTTAGCATCAGAGGAGGGCAGTGATATTATGATTTACTAAATAGTCAACATTGCTATGTGTAGGAGGGAACTAATGGCACTGTAAGAGAGATATGAATCATTCTCCCCTCCCCACTACAAGTGATACAGATGTACACACAAATGATGCACAATAATGTTATTTATCCTCTCTTCTTTTCCTCCAAATAAGCAACTATCTTCAAGCAAGTCTTCCCTAATCTCTATTGGTATCGAGATTACAATGGATTCTAATTGGTCATCTAGACTCCAAGAACTTTGCCAACTTTTTGATAATGGGCATGGTTTGTGCACCCACTACCTTGGACCTAAAGTTTCATGAATTATTAAGTAAATAAAAGATTACAAATTTGGTTAGTAAGTAATAAGATCTTAGTGGTCAGTGCTGAGGACAACCTTTCTTTACTTTCATCTTGCAATGTAATGAAATATATTCATTAGGATTGTTTGTGTGTGTGTATGTGTGTGTACAGGGGATGTACCATTGCCATAGTGTCATAAATTTAGAGGTGAAAGCGGCTTATAAGACCATCATGCTTATTAATATCAAACCCATTCTTAGATGATGAAATTGAACATGAAGAAGTTAAGAGAATCTCCTATGGTCAACACAGCTATTGTCTGAGCTGTGATTAGAACTCTGGCCATTTTGAGTCCAGATTTAGCATTCTATATACCCGATGCCTGCTAGTTTTGTCTCAGAGAAGCAAAATGTTGTCTGTTTAATCCTTTGAGATTCTCCTTGCCAGTCACAATTTTGACCTTTGTTACCACTTGTTAAAAGCTATAGTAGTTTCAAAGACAAATGGAGGCAGCATGGTACCACTCAGTTATTTAAATATAGAACTGTGGGTACTTTCTCTAAAGTGCCTAGTTGATGTTTGAAATATCACTGAAGCAAATTACATGGTTACTAACAGTGAAGAAATAACTGCCTTTTTCAAGTCTTACTACCAGTTTTCTGTTTCCAAATTGTAAGCCTACACACACACACTCACACATACACACACACACGTATGTGTATGTGTGTGTAATGACAAAATTAATTATACTTAGGCCTAGTTGCTATTTTTGAAATTTGCTAAAGTAAAATATTATTTTAAAGTGAGAGTATGATTGTTTCCTGTTTAAATCCTATATTATCAAATTAACATGACTCCTAAAATTAGTTCACAGAAAGAAAACTGTTGAAAATCAATATATAAACATATTTCTTGCTTTACATAGAAATAGTTTTGTCTCTATGAAGAAAGAAGAAAAAAAAGGAAGGAATGAAGAGGGGAGAGGAGAACTAGAGAGTGTCTCAAAAGTATCAGTACAGTGTTAAGATTCAAAAATGAGAATTGGGACTATATAGTATCTAGATTCTGAGGAGAAATGGGTAAAATAGCAAAACATCAAATAGTACTTGTTCAGTGAAGATTCATTCCAGTGTGCTAAAGAGAGAATAGAAGTTAGCAGTATGGCATGAAGAAAGCCAGAATGCATCAATGTGGGTTCAGAGCAGCTACAAATGGTGTGCTCACCCTAATAAGGAACTCAGGATCCAAAGTCAAGAGATAAATGCCAGATTGGAGGAAGAGAAGTGAAAGAAATCAGTATGAAAGGAAGATGGATAAGCTGGTTATGATGAACTGTCAACAATCAGGAGTACAGGATTAGGTACGGGGGTTAAAATCTGCCTAAGATTCTGGAAACTTTCATCTGAGGATGAAGGAATAAAGGTGATTTAAGTAAGATGGAGATGTAGAAAGTGGTGGTATTCATGATCATAGAATTTAAAGCTGAATGGAAATTTCAAGATCATGTACTCCAAATGGGTAATTTTGTAAATGAGAAAACTGATGCCCAAAGATGTGAATGGATTTGTTTGATGTTGACTGATAATCAGATCACAGATTTGAACTCAACTCTGACTCAAAAGCCCATGATCCCTCTTTAACAAAACTGGAGCGTGAGAGCAAGGAGAAGATAACAATGATATAGATATTTCTTTAAAAAGATAAAATCACTAAGAGTAGAGATAGGAATTTTATGTTTGCTCACCCAGCACCTAGCATGGTACCTAGGATACGGTAGTTCATTAATAAATATTTATTGATCAATAGATAATAACTGAAATTGCTATTATTTTTGTATTGTGTACATCATTTAATTTGAACCAAGCAAAAACCTGTGAATCATATACTATGAGGAAACTGACTGATAGTGGTTAAGTAAGCTATCTACGCTCACATTGATATTAAATGTCAGAATTTGAACCCAAGTTCTCTCAAATTCAAGTACAACACTCTTAGCAATATGGTGACTTATCACATTCATAATCTAGCATAAGATAATGTAAAAATTTATCATTGGATGTATGTTGACTTTTATATCTTACCCTACCTTGTCTATGAGTGTATGACTAATCATACCTATAAATGGTGTTGTGTTGAACACAATATATCCTAAACACCTTATAAGGGTAATTCCACATTATTACTTTTGCTTTGACAATTTGTATCATGTTAATTCAACAAAGCGATCTTGGCAGATCTTTAGCAGTGAGTCTGCATAATAAAACAGAAAGAGCAGAGAACCTGGGTTCAAATCTCACCTATAAAACTCACTATCTATGTGACAGAGAGCAAATTACTTTATCACCCTTGACCCATATGTCTAATATGTAGAATAAAATGGTTTGATTAGATGTTTTGGAAGGCTTTTGCAATTCTAGGACTATGATCCTGTACTCAGTCATCATTTTCAGTTGTGTCCCACTCTTTGGGACACAATATTTTTTGACAAAGATGCTAAGATATATCTATATCTATATCTATCTATATCTATATCTATATATATCTATATCTATATATATATATATATAGATATATAGATATATATATATATATAGAGAGAGAGAGAGAGAGAGAGAGAGAACCAGAACTATGGTACCTAGCCAACTTCCTATGATACACTTCAAATAAACAATGTACTGCAAGTCACAATATCTTTCTTATAGATTTGGAACCAAATACTCTTATTCTTATGGTTATTTGAAATGGTGAGAAAATGGAGAGAGGATAGAAGGCAAGGACAGTTCCTCAAGAAATAAATTTCCATAAGCTTAAAAAATGAAGTTAAACATGCAAGAGGGTATAGTGGACATGAAACCCATGAAGAATTTAAGTCTTCCCCCTGACACATACTAGCTCTATGAACCTGGAGTAATAAATACAGTACTCTCAAGAACTCTCTGTTAGTGTGTACCTACCTGCATTATTTGAGTTTCTTAGATAGGAATTCCCTACCTCATAGAATGAGACTCCTCCTTCTCCTCCTCCTCCTCCTCCAACTCCTCCTCCTCCTCCTCCTCCTCCTCCTCCTCCTCCTCCTCCTCCTCCTCCTCCTCCTCCTCCTCCTCCTCCTCCTTCTTCTTCTTCTTCTTCTTCTTCTTCTTCTTCTTCTTCTTCTTCTTCTTCTTCTTCTTCTTCTTCTTCTTCTTCTTCTTCTTTATCTACTACTACTACCACTACTACAGTAGATTTTTATATAGTGCTTTGAGTGTGAAAAAGTTTTTAGAAATATCATATCTTTTAATGCTCCCCCAAACCCTGTAATATGTTATTACCCCCATTTTACAGGTAAACAAACTGATGCATGCAGATTTTAAGAGACATACCTAGGTCTCACAAATGAGAAAGGGTCAGTTAAGTATGAATTAGATTTGACTGACTCCAGGCCAAGTTCTCCATCCTTTCTTTTGTTTCCTTTGTAGTCCCTGCTCTGAAGTATGTTGCATTATTCACAAATAAATATAAATTATGTTCAAAAGTACATAAAAATGGAAGAATATTTTATGATTATAGAATTACAGAATTTGCACTGGAAGGTTGCTCAGTGACAATCTACTTAATCCCCTATGAAAAGAATCACTACTGTAACCTATTCACCAAGCAATAATACAAGTTCTTCTTGAATACCTCCAAGGAGCGAGACCCTCACCCCCTCCCCATCAATAACACTAGCAAGACATTTCATTCTACTTTGGAATAGTCTAAGGGTTAGGAAGTTACTGTTTGTTATTTCTCCCCATGACATTTTCCCTAATTTTACTTCTATGTAACTTCTTCCCATTGTTTTGGATTTGTTCCTCTGAGGTCAAAATGAACAAGTCTAAACACTCCTTCACATGACATCTTTTCAAATAATTGAAAAGACCTACAGTGCCCTGCCCCATCTCATGTCATCCCTAGTTCTATTCCAAGCTAACATGAACTGAAGGCCCTTCATCATCTTGATTTCCCTTCTCTGTTTACTCTCTGACTTAATGATATTCTTCTTAAACTGTCATATCCAGAGGTGAATATAACATATCAGAAAAGAACATCACACAGTGGGACTAATCTTTATATTCCTGAAGACAGTGCCCAGCATCTCTCTCTCTCTCTCTCTCTCTCTCTCTCTTTCTCTCTCTCTCTCTCTCTCTCCAACTCTCTCTGACTCTGTCAGTCTCTTACTTCCTTCTTCTCACCATACCCCAACTACTGTCATGTGACACTATTGAATCATATTGGGCTGTCTATTCAGTAAAACTCCAAAACTTTTTCAGATGAAATAATATCTATCTGTCCTGTCATATTTTCTTCATGGAGTTCATTTTTTTATATATCTAGATATGGTAAATTATATTTATTCATATTGAATTTCACCTTAGAGTCAACCCAGTGTTCTGTGTTTAATTCCTTTTAGCTTTGTTCTGTGGAAAATTTTGTGACAATGCAATCTGTAGCTTATCCGTGGCCTTAATCAAAATGTTAAATAGAATTGGATCAAACATAAATTCTTGGGACACTCTACTAGACACCATTCACCACGCTGATGTTGAGCGATTCACAATTACTCTTTTAGTTCAACCATTTCATAAGTTCAGGATCTAATTGTATTGTTATCTAGACCAGAGTTTTTGACCAAGTATCAGATATGAACTTCATTTGGTTCAATTATCTATCTAATTATCTATCTATCTATCTAATCATTTCTCTATCTCCGTTTACCTATTATCTTTCAAATGTATTCCAGTACAATTAGTTTCTTTATAATTCTTTTAATCTCTTTTTTTCCATTGAAAAATATATATTATCATAGGCAGAAAGATTAAACTCATCTTGATGATGTCTTATTTATCTCTTTAATAAGCATAATGAAATACATTATCTTAAGTTTTGACATTAAGTAAAATATATCTATACTATTCTTTTCATTGATCAATTTTACATTGATTAATCTTAACAATAATGAAATTAGTTTAATCTGCCATGATTTGTTCTTCATGCAAGCACACTGGCTCTTTATTATGGCTTCCCTTTTTAGATATTTACCAGCTATCTCTTGAATTATCTTTTCTATATGAAGATTCAGCTGATTAATCAGTGTATAGAGTGCATGGCTTTAAGTTAGGAAGACCTGAATTTAAATTTTTTTCAGACTTGCTGTGTGACCCTGAATAAGTCATTTATCCTCTGTTTACCTTAGTTTCCTTAAATACAAAATGGAAATAATATTCACACCTAAATTTCAGGGTTATTGTGAGCATCAAATGACATATTGGGGGGAGAGGAGTATTTAGGACAGTACCTGGCCTTTGACAGGTGCTATATAAATGCTTATTCCTTTCTTAGTTCTATTTTTCCTCCTGAAATTGCAATCAAGATCATTTGCCATAATTTGTAATCTTTTGGTTTTTGGAAATGAAGATAACATTGACCAACCCCCAAACTTGTAGTACCTTCTCATTTACAAATAAATGTGTACCTTTCAACTCTTTCAGACAGTGGCTCAGTGGACACATCAATTTGTTCATCCTGAGGGATACAATTCATCCTGTCCAAGTGATTTAAACTGATTTTTAAAAATAAATGTTCTCTTACTATCTCTGTTCTGATCTTGTTTATCAGCTCCCCATTTTCCATGATTTTAGAGCCCCCCAAAAATAAAGATATGACTAACCATTAAAGTTTTTTAGAATGTTAAACTTGGAAAAATTCATAGTGATCCATTAGTTTGTACCCCTGCATTCTACAAAAGTGGCAACTTAGTCCTACAATTACACAATTAATGGAAAGACTGAGACTAGAAGAGAAACCTTTTTATTCTTTCTCTCAGTCCAGGACTTTTACATTTTTGTTCTCTTTACACACAATTTCCTTTGTTGTGTTCTGCCTGCCATAGACGAGACCCTGTTTTAATTGAAGTTCACAGGAAACAACGGGAGAAGTTGGCTGAGAGGGACAATAGACTGAGGAAGTAACAGCCAAGAAGTCTTACATTACTACTCCAAATTCCGTTTGGTTTTGTTTTTCATAATTTAAAATATTATTTCATTTTAATTGTATGAATTCAGATTAAATGTGTGTAGCCATCACATGAGATGGTGTAAATTAAGTCTATTAGCTAGTTCTCCAAAAACAACTTTTTAATCTGGGAAATATATCTCCAATTTGAAGCATAGGCACATCACCTAAAGTTCTCAAAATGCCCAGGTCATATTTCCTAGTATTTTAGCAAAGCTTTTCACATGATATCTTTCTCTTGGCTATTTTTGTTTTTAAAGTCTACAACAATAACAGGCATTACCTAATTTGAGTCTCATAATAACCTTCAATGACCCAGTAGGTAGTATAGGCATTATTGTCCAATTTTAAAGATGGAAAAATTGTTTAGAGATTTTCATTGATTTGCCCAAGATCACATAGCTAATAAGTTGCAGAGAATGATTAGTCCAGTTGGGGGTGATCTTATCCAACCGAAAAAGGATTTGTGAAACACTAGTGGAAAGATCTTAAGATTACTTACCTGCAAATCAAGATTTTCAGTTTTTATACCCCAGCCCAACCCATTTTAGTAGTAAAAATATGTTGATTAGAAACTTATCCATTTTCTTTTGTATTCACGATTGCTGGGCATATTCAGATAAACCTAAAATTAAAAAATAATAAAAAAACAAAAACAAAAACAAAACTATATGGGCAACAGAATTGAATCTCTTCTCCAGAACCCATGAATCAATTATCTTGCATTTCTGTACTCAGAGAATGTGTGTGTGTGTGTGTGTCTGTGTGTGTGTGTGTGCGCATGCATGTGTGTGTGTGTTGAAGCATGTCCAGTGAAAAAGTCCAATGTCAATAATTCATAAAGACATTTAAGACCACAGAGATCATTCAGTACAAGTAAAAGATCTGCATAGTGACTGAGACTGTTATCTTGTTTAAGTGTCTTATAGGTGAATGAAAGGGAGAGGTCCAGTAGGAAGAAAATTCAACAGACAATTAATAAACCCCACTTTTCACCTCACTGCTTTCTGTTTACTACCTCCTCCCTTCTAGTTTTATGGGTTAATTTGTTTTTGCTGACTTGATCTTTCCTCCTTGTCTTTTAGTGTTGATTTAAAACAAGCTTCCCTGTAGCAACTTTGGCTGAGGAGTTCTCCTTTAAGACTCTGCTTCCCTGGTATTTTCTGTTTTATTTTCTCCTGCCTTGTTCTATTTTAGAGTTTTAAAAAAAATCACAAATTTTAATAAAATTGAAATATGTTAATATAAAAATGAATAAAACGATTTATCTTAGTACTTTAAGAAGATTAAGCAATGGTTAGAGAGTCCCAGACCATCCAGGGTTTAACTTCTGCTTGACAAAGCTGCTTTCTCATTTCTATAAAGACAAAAGATTATAGCCCCTCTCCAAGGTCAAAATACTCTGCCTCTGCAAGTGAAAAGCATGAAAGAGATTTATTGGACAGTAACATACATCTATGCATTTTATCTTACTGCAGAATAAACAGCTAGAAGATACTTGAAATAGTGTTTTAAGAGAAATTCTAATGAATTATAAAGGATGATAAAGTCTAACTTGATTCATAAGTGATGAAGTTGGTCCATTCAACCTTTTTCTGCAATAAGAGTTGCAAGGTTTTGTTAATGCTTTGTGTTGTTGTGGAGAGTTGCCATGTATAACAGATTAGGCATTTATATGTATATCTACACATACATGTAATATATATAGATTACATATATATATACATATATATGCTTATACTTGTGTTTACAGATACAGGTAATATATTTGATTGTATATGTATATACATTTATATTATAAAAATATCTATAACCTGAAGACTAGTTTAATTTTTTAAACTATTATATATATGTAAGCACTTAAATCCAAAAAGTATGTAAATAAAATAATGGCTATCAGAGTTAAAAAAGCAGTATCTCATTGCATTGGATTGCTATTTATTATAATTGATTTATTGCCATTTAAACAATTATATTAATTATTAAATAAAGATAGTACTTGACTTCAATCAATTGAAACTCCTTTTCCCCTAATATCAAATGCATATATTCCTGGAAATTGGAGAATGATAAAATGAACACCTAAGCAAAAATCAGCATCAGTAAATAAAAATATTAATACTGTCATCTTTCCAATTTAACTTTTGACATCAGAAAAGAAAGACTTGCTTAATTATGACTTTTAATTTGATATAGGCAATATTTCTCCTCCATGAAAGAAATGTGCCAAGGGATTATTCTTCAATAATATCTCCAGTATTTTCTTGCCTTTAAATATTATATTCAGTATGGAATATTCTATTTTCATTCTGGAGACAATAAGAGGAAAGTAGTATGTTGTCTTAATATACCAGATGCAATTGAATAAAGGATCTTAGAAAGAATACTTTATTTGTGAAAAGATTCATATCCAACTTGTCCTTCAGTCTGTGTGACCTTGGGTATATCACTATCTCATGTAATTTTCATTTACAATTTCTTGAAATGTAGCTCTCAAAAACCAGGCTTTGATAAAACCCATCGGGATTCAAATGGAGCTACTTGACTTTGTCTTAAACTCAAATGACTTGGGTTCTCGTAGATTAGCCAATAATAATTCCTGGCACAAGCCTCACTTGCTCATTATTTGTGTTTTGATGCTACTGAGGGAGTATAAATAGCAATTATTTCTGTCCTGGCCAGAAACTCTGAGGATTTTCCACTCACAGACTGATTCTTTTGGGAAAGAAAACTGGACCATCTTTTCCCTCAATTCTTACCTATACTTTAATCATTAAATATGTGTTGCCTCACACAAATTGAGACCTGACTAAGACCTTATCTTATAAAGGCCAGGGTCCCCCACAATATTCTGGGCCATAGTCAGTCATTCTGACCTATGTATTGCCACTGAACTCCTAATTACTGGAGAGAGTGAGGCCACTGACTCTGCACAACTATGACCCACTTAAATTCAATTCCCTTGCAAATCAAGATATCATCCTCTGGATGTCATTGATTCTCTAAGAACAAAAAACTAACAGCAAATCACTTAACATGACTGGGTCTCAATTTCCTTAAATATTTGAAGAAGAGGTTGGAAGAGATAAAACCTAAGGTTCCTTCTGTGTAATTTTATGATCTTATGATCTTTCATTTAGGGAAATTATCAGTGTACGCACTCCCTACCTTTATCACCATGTCTCTGACTTAGTAAATGATTTCCCAGAAGTTTCTGAAGGCCCCAAAGTGTTAGGTTACTTCCTTACAAATATCACTCTTTTCAAGAGGAGATATTTGAAGTCAAGTGCTCTGATCAGAATTCTGCCATACTGCTTCTAAAAATATTTTTTTATTTTTAAACCACACATGATTTCTGTGGTATGTCTGGTGAAAAACTTCCTCTACTACCACAAAGGGTCACAAAGCCACTATATTTTAGAGTAAATATTTGAATCTAACTAATCCTGAATTTGAGGCCAGTTCACTATCCATTATTGCATGCTGAGTCTTCATATCCCATCAGCTGTTCTGTTTGGTTTCAGTTCCACAAACATAATTCCTGGCAGATAGTAGAGTCTTAATAAATGTTTATTGACTATGCATACAGATAGAACATTCAGCACACAAATTTACTGATTAACCTTGTTTTTGTTTTGAAACTGAATGGATAAACATCCCCATTGTTTAATTGGAAGCGTGAAGCTGAATTTATCTTATTCTGATCCTTCTACCTGAAGAGAGAGGATTCTTGAAGTGGACATAGTAAAAATAAAACCTCTGGTAGACACTATCAAACTAGAAGAACTTTTAGTCTTTGTGTATCCCACCTCCCCTCAACTCTACGTTGTGTTTTTTTTTCTTCTTTCTTTCCTCCTTTCATTGGTTGTTTTGTGGTCCTTCACTTTCAAAGAGGACCAAAATGACATAACTATGATAAAGTCAAGTTTCAATGTATACTGCTATGGCTGATTAGACTAACATGAGAATATTAGAATGCTCCATCACAGATTGGGCACATAGTCCATGTGAATATTTGGGGTGGCTACTCTAAATCTGTACATCCTGTGTTTCCTTTGAGCTGTTTCAATTCTGCTTTGCTAATAGAGCCTAGCACCTTCTCTGATGTGGGCATGCCAGGCTTAGCAGTTCTGTGTAAGTGTCTCTTATGTCACACAATCAATTACAAAGCTCTTGAGAGAGATCTTAAGAGTGTCCTTGTATCACTTATTCTGACTGCCATGTGATTACTTGCCCTGTGTGAATTCTCCATAAAATGGTCCATCCATACATGGAACTATTGGTTTCAACAAATGGAGAAGTTTTGAATGCTGTGGATAAATTCACTTACCTTGGTAGTATACTTTCTAAGGATGTACACACTGGTAATTTGGCATGCAATGCCAGAGCTAGCTCAATGTTTAGGAGACTCTGAAGCAAAGCATGGGAGAGAAAAGGTATTAGACTGATGACCAAACTGAAGGTCTACAGAGCCATTGTATTGACCTCATTGTTGTATGCCTGTGAAACTTGGACAATCTGCCAATGCCATGCCAGGAAACCAAATCGCTTCCATTTGAATTGTCTTAGGAAGATTCTGAAGATCACCTGGCAGGTTAAGGTACCAGACACTGAGCTCCTTATTAGAAATAAGCTGCCAAGCTTTCAAACTCCTTCAGAGATGGCAACTCTGATGGGATGGCCATATTGTTTGGTTGTTTGAATGCAAAATGTACTGAAGCTTGCCAAAAAGACTATCTGATTATCTTATCTCAATGAGCTTGGCTTACACATGTGATTCACATATCTACGTATGTAAACCTGGTATCTATCATAAGCTCCAGATCTAAATCAGTCAGTTCATAAATCAGTCAATAAACATTTATTAAGTGCCTACTATTTGTCAGACAGTGCCCTAAGTACTAGGGATACAAAGAAAGATTATTGAAAGTCCATGCTTGCAAAGGACTCATGGTCGAACAGGAGAGATAACATAAAATATATATATATATATATATATATATATATATATATATATGTACAAACTAAATATAGGAAGGATACAATTTGGGATAGTCTCAGAAGAAAGTCACTATAATTAAGGGGCATCAAGAAAGGCTGCCTTTTCCACCAATTTCCTTTTCAATATCTTATACTGCGTGTCCTATAGACATGTATTGAATACATCCAAAATAGAATTCAGTATCTTTCCCCTTCAAATCTTCATTTACCTGAATTTCCCTATTACTATCAAGGACAGTATCATCCTCCCAGTTACCTAGGTTCACAACTTCCATTTCATCCTCAACTCTTTCCTTTCATTCATCTTACACATCTGATCCACTTTCTAGTCTTACTGTTTTTATCTTTACAACTTACATGTCCCCTTTTCTCTATTTGTACAGTCAGCTACTTAGTTCAGTTCTTCTTCACTTCTCTTCCAGAATATTGTTATAATCTTCTCATTGAATTACTTTCACAAACCTCTTCTTCCTCCAATCCATCCTCTACTCAAGTGTCAAAGTCATTTTTAAATAGTATGGATCTAATCATGCCAACACACTACTCAATAAAATCCAAAGACTCATCATTATATCTGATATCAAAAATTAATTCCCCTTGTATTTAAAATGCTTCACTATCTGTCCTTTACTGTATTTTCAGTGTTTTTACACATTATTCTCTTCGATGAACTTAGTGTTCTGGTGATACTGTTGTTCCTTATATGTAATACTCTACCTCTTCACCCTATGCCTTTTCACTGGATGACCTCATGCCTTAATTATACTATCAGCTAACCCTTTTCTCTTCTTAAATATATATGCCATTTTATGGCTGAGGACTTTCTTCAATCACACTACAACCTACTAGAGGCTTGCCTTCTAAAGTCATTTTTTATCTACTCTCTATGTTGTTTTTATATATTTATTTATATTTCTTCTTCCTTAAGGGACAGGGACTATATTCATATGTTTTCATATCCATAACATTTATCACAATGCTTATCACATTATAAGTGCTTACTACATACTTTTTACTAGTTATCAGTGCAGTGTAAGTGTACTGTCTGTCCATTTTTTTCTTCACCATCTTTTTAATCATACATTTGATTAATGATACTTTTAAACTTTTTGATATTTATTTCATATTTAATTTCCTGTTACATATAAAAAACATTTAACATTTGTTTGCAAAACAATGAGTTCCAAATTCTCTCTCTTCTTCCCTGCCCACCTCTACACCCATTGAGAAGGCAAGCAATTTCATATAGGTTATACATGTGTAGTCATGAAAAACATATGAATAATAGTCATGTTGTGAAAGAAAACATAAACAAAAAACTCAGAAAAATAATGTTTAAGAAAATGTGCTTCACTTTGTATGAAGACCTCATCAGTTCTTTCTCTTGCGATGGATAGCATTTTTCATTCGAAGTCCTTCAGAGTCATCTTAGATCATTGCATTGCTGAAAATAGTTAAGTCATTCACAGCTGATGATCTTAGAATATTGCTGTTACATTGTACCTTAAGCATTTCACTTTGCATGAGCCCATGCAAGTCTTTCCAGGTATTTCTGAGAGTATCCTGATCATCATTTCTTTAAGTAGAACAGTATTTCATCATAATTACATGCCACAACTTGTTCACCAATTCCCCAATTGATGGGCATTCTCTCAGTTTCTAATTCTTTACCCCTAAATAAGAGCTACTATAAATATTTTTTATGCACATAGGTCCCTTTCCTTTATTTTTTTTTTTTTAATCTCTTTTGGGATGCAGATCTAGTAGTGGTATTGTTATGTTAAAGTGTACACATGGTTCCACAGTCCCTTGGACATAGTTCCAAATTGTTCTATAGAATTGTTGAATTAGTTCACAGCTCTGCCAACACTGAATTAATGTCTCATTTTTCCCACATCCCCCCCAAAAATTGTCATTTACCTTTACTATTCTGCTGCCCAATCCAATAGCTATGAGATAGTACATCAGAAGTATTTTAATTTGCACTTCTCTAGCCAATAGTGAGTTAGAATATTTTCATATGACTATAGATTGCTTTAATTATTTCATCTGAAAACTTATTATATCTTTTGATGATTTATCAATTGGGGAATGACTTATTTTTATAAATTTTATATAGTTCTCTATATCTTAGAGAAATGAAGACTTTGTCACAGAAACTTCCTTCAATTTTTTTCACAGGTACTGTTACTAACTGGATTTCCCTCCATCCTCTCCCTCCTACCCTGGTTTATTCTATTCTCTCTCTCCTTTCACCCTATCCCTCTTCAAAAGTGTTTTGCTTCTGACTACCCCTCCCCCATTCTGCCCTTCCTTCTATGACACCTTCCAATCCCCTTCCCCATCTACCTTCCTGTTGGGTAAGATAGATTTCTATATCCCATTCCCTGTATATCTTATTCCCTCTTTGAACCAGTTCTAATGAGAGTAATGCTCACTTATTCCCCCTTACCTTCCCCTTCTTTCCTTCCACTATAAAAGCTTTTTTTCATTTCTTTTATGTGAGATAATTTACCCCATTTTACCTCTCCCTTTCTCTTCTCCCAGCACATTCCTTTCTCACACACTAATCTTATTTAATTCACAACTTTTCCCTACATCTATATATACTACCCTAATAAGGAGAAAGGTCATATGAGTTACAAATATTATCTTACCATGTAGGAAAGGAATGTAAACATTTTGACCTTATTAAATCCCTTATGATTTTCCTTTCCTGTTTATCTTTTTGTGCTTCTCTTGAACCTTGCATTTAAAAGTCAGATATTCTATTCAGCAATGGTCTTTTCATCAGTTATACTTGAAAATCAAATCTCTCATTCACTATCCATTTTTTCCCTTGAAGGATTACACTGATTTTTGCTGGGTATGTGATTCTTGGTTGAAATCCTACTTCCTTTACCCTGCAGAATATCATATTCCAAGTCCTCCAATCCTTTATCATAGAAGCTGACAAATCATGTGTTATTCTGATGGTGACTGTAAAATATTTGAACTTTTTCTTTCTGGCTGCTTGCAATACTTTCTGCTTGACCTAGGAACTCTGGAATTTGACTATAATATCCCTGGAAGTTTTCAATTTCAATTTCATTCAGGATTCTTTCAATTTCTATTTTACCCTCTTGTTCTAGAAGATCTGGGTAATTTTCCTGAATAATTTCTTGAAAGATGATGTCTGGGCTCTTTGTTTTTTTTATCATGGTTTTCAAATAGTACAATACTTTTAAAATCATCTCTCCTGGATTTATTTTCCGGATCAATTGTTGTTGTTGTTGTTTTTCCAATGAGATATTTCGCATTGTCTTCTATTTTTTTCATTCAGTTTGCTTTATTTTATTGCTTCTAGGTTTCTCATAAAGTCATTCATTTCCATTTGCTCCACTCTAATTTTGAAGTAATTATATTCTTGAGGGAGTTTTTGGACCTCATTTTCTTTTTGGCGAATTCTGCTTTTTTTAAGTCATTCTTTTCATTTGTTTTTTGGACTTCTTACCATTTGTTGTAGTCTGTCTTTTAAGATGTTATTTTCTTCTGTAATGTTTTGTGTCTATATTGAGGGAGGAGATAGATAGAAGCAAAACATTTTAGAAGGAACAGGATCAAAGGAGAGACAGAACAGAATAAACTGAGGAGGATAGGATAGAGGAAAATACAGTTGATAATAGCAACTGTGAAAAAGATGAAACAAGTTTCTCGGATAAAGTTCTCCTTACTCAAACACAGAACAAAGCCAAATTTATGAAAATAAGAGTCATTCCCCAATTGCTAAATAATAAAAAAACTAGGATCAGTTTTGAGATGAAGTTATTAAAACTATCTATTGTCATATGAAAAAATACTCTAACTCAATACAAATACAAATTGAAACAATTCTAAAGTACTGCTGTTTACACATTAGATGGATAATAGAAGAGAAAAGATAAATGAAAAATATTGGAGGAGATGTGGGAGTAATGTGACATTAATACAGTGTTGGTGGAGTTGTGAACTTATTCAATCATTTTGTAGAGAAATTTGGAACTATTCACAAAGGGCTAATAAAACATGCATACCCTTTGGCCTAGCAATACCACTACTAAGTCTGGAGGGGAAAATGAGACTGGTGAGATTGCAAAGTTGTCCCTCACTCAAAATAAAGCCAAATGCAAGTATTGTCATCATTTCTCTGATGTCATGGTCTTTTTCAAAAATGAAGGACAAACACAGACCTGTGAGTAGACTGAGCTGCCTGAATGGTTACCCAACTATCTGGATAAATCAGTTCATCTGCTACCTTCTGTACCCCTCTTCCCTCTCCCCTCCAAAGGAAGGTAAATTTGGATGACCAAAGGAAGCCCAGTTTGGGGTTTACAGGCTAGATTTCTTTCTGTCTCTTCTTTCCTTCCTTCCTTCCTTCCTTCCTTCCTCCCTCCCTGTCTTCTTTACTTCCATCCTTCTTTCCTTTCCTTCTTTCCTTCCTTCCTTCCTTTCTTCCTTTCTTAAAAATTAATTCCTCGGAGGCGGAGCCAAGATGGCGGAGTAGAAAGACTCACCTATGCTAGGTCCGAACCCACAGCCCATAGATTTCCTGTAAAAAGAACTCCTGACAAATCCTGGAACAGTGGAAGCCGCGCAGCAACACAGTGAAGGAGATTTCC
>CM053770.1:467221009-467260420 GCA_028658325.1 Potorous gilbertii
CAAAGGGGGAGAAAATTTTGGAACCCAAAATCTTGTGAAAATGAATGTAAAAAGTTAAATAAATTTATTTAATAAAAAAAAATAAATAAATAAAGTTAAAAAAAAAAAAATTAATTCCTCTAGGATTCCAAAATTATGTTATCTTCAGTATTAATTTCTCAAATATGTTCTTGGTTTACTTTTGGTATTTTTGATTTCATGAACACTATTCATACTTCCACATATTATAGGGGCATAGTTGTAACAGTGTCAGTAAGTTAATATGTGGCATTTCTGTGGTCAAACATATGATGGCAAGCAAAATAGGATCTTGGCTGTTTTTCTTTTAGTATAATCAAGTGTCTCTCATTGAATCTTGCCTTTTTCAATCAAGAGTCTTTACTAGGAGTAAAGCACAGAAACACGAGTTTCTTTCACTAGAAAGAGTATGTATATTTGTATTGCTAATTATTTGAATGTGATTAAAGATCTTCTCCACTCATTAATGGGCCTACCCATTAAAGAGAGTTTGATTAGGTTGTTGTTGATGTTGTATTTGTCCTTCCTTCTAGAAGAAGACCATGATAGTAAGATGATGATATGACTTGCACTTGACTTTGTTTTGAGTGAGGGAGGGCTGTGCAGGTCACCAATCTCACTTCTCCTCCAGAGTCATCTTACCCAGTGATCAGATATACAACAGGATCACTGGAAATGACCCAGGATGCACTGGGAGACTTTGGGCCCTTTAAGCCAAGATCTTTGCACTTAGGGTGCAAAGAACTCACTTAGGGTGAGGTAATGCCCTTTCACTGAATAGGGCTGTTTAAGCAGTAGCCAGGGTATGGCCCCTTTAATGAGGTCAAGGAAAAGAAAGACATCAGGCTGGGAGGGAAACATGCTAAAGCTAGGAAGGCCCAGAAGAAACCTTAGACAGTAAACTCAAAGGAAAAGAGGCATCTTTTGGCCATGAAGTGTCCATTCCCTTGGGTAGAAAACCAAGGAAAGGAGAGGAGAGGATAGGTGAGGACGGGAGAGGAAAGGAGCTGCTGCTCTCTTACAGGTTGTGTTCGTACTTCATTCTTGAAGAGGACCATGACATTAAGGTGATGACATGACTTGCAATTGACTTTGATTGGAGTGAGAAAGGGCTGTACAAGGTCACCAATCTCATTTTATGCTACTGAGTCATCTGGGTACAGTGGTCTGATATTCATCAAGATGACTGGAGATGGCCTACGATGCAATGTGAGGCATTGGCCCCTTCTGGCTAAGAGAGATACACCAATTCAATGAATAGTCCTCTTAAAGTAGTTACTCAAGGAATGGCCCCTTTAATATTAACTAAAAAAACCAAACTAGGAGGTGAAGACTCTCAAGGTTTCTGGGTAAAAGAGAAATAATTGCTAATAAGTAATTACATTCACTCTCTGCTAGGTGGGTGGGAACTTGTCATCCAGTCTATGAACTCCAGAGGGAATTGGGTTTAAGACTTGATCTTTGAGCAAGAAATGTAACCAGTAATCCCAAAAGAAAAAGACAGTTTTTGTCTATGGAGTTCACCTTCTCCTGGGTAGAACACCTGAAGAGAGGAGAAGAAAAGAGAAAAGAGAAAAGGAGAGGAAAAGAGAGAATCAGAGAAGATTTGTGGGAAGGCCAATGCCTTTTGTAAATGAGGCAGTGGTTCTCAAGGGTTGTGATGACTTCTGGCTCTGTGTGTGTATTTGTCATTCATTGCTGAAGAAGATCATACCATCAGAGAAATGATGACATGATTTGTACCTTCTGGCTCTAAAAAAAGTATAAATAGTCTGAGTGGAGGTTTTCCTTTTTGGCTTACTGACTGGATGTGGTTTTTTGGCCAGACAAAGACTCTGGGAAGCTGCTAAGGAGTTCCCTGGCTTTGAGAACCCAGATGTTGGTGCTTCCATCTATTTTAATTGTGGTCTGACAGTTGGACCTGTCTGTTGATGATCAGGCAGAGGAAGTCATGTCTGTTGACTTTTCATTACTTTGTATTTTCTTCAAAGTTCAGGGTGATGATTTTCCTCAACTGGGTGAATGATATATGTGCTTGACTAAAATAAGGATACATGTGCTTGATTAAAGTGATTGTTAACCCCTCAAAAAGTGCCTTTGCTTTTATCAATGGAAATCTAAGAATTTGTGATAGCAGGTCCCACTGTGTATGTTAGGGTGCTTTCTGTAACAATACATGATGAAAAGAGTTTATTATAGAAATTCTGAGAATTCAGTTTTTTTATACATAACTAAGTTGTGACTTGTTCAATCTCTTTTTCTAAGATATAAGTATTTTGTTTCTTCTATTATTCTGGGCACTTAATTTCTTTTTTTATAAATATTAATCCATTTTACTTGGATTGTCAATTTCCCACCCCTCTCCTTACTTTTATCCTCTTCCTCTCTACTTTGTTATTGTGTAAGATAGATTTCTAGTATAAATTGAATAGATGGATAGATAGATAGACACATGTGAGTGCGGTTCAAGCATTGGCTGCCACCCCCATTTTCCCCATTTGCTGTAAAATCTCTTTTTTATATGCCTCTTTTATGTGAGATAATTTTCTACATTTGGTGTCACCTGTCCTCCTCTACCCAGGGCACTCCTTTTTTTTCACCTATTCATATTTTACGTGATCCAAACATAGTTGACTCTCTCCCACACTCACTTTCTGTGTAGTATTCTTTCTAACTGCCCTAATAAAGTTCTCTGATGTTACATATATCACCTTCCCATATAAAAAGGTAAAGAGTTAAACTTTTTTTTGAGTCCCTTGTGATTTCTCCTTCATGCTTACCTTTTTATACTTCACTTTAATCTTGTATTTGTATATCGTATTAGTCTTATATTTTCTATTCACCTTTAGTCTTTTCATTGAGAATGATCAAAAAAATCCTCAATTTCATTAATTGTCCATTTTTCCTCTGAATAATTATATTCAGTTTTGCTGGATTAATTATTCATTGTTTTAATCCTAACTTCTCTACCTTCTGGAATATCATACTGCAAACTCTCTATTCCTTTAACATCGAAGAGATTAAATCTTGTGAAACCTTGACTATGCCTCCATTGTATTTGAATAATCTGGCTGTGCGCAATATTTTCTCCTTTACCTGGAGCTCTGGAATTTGGTTATAATATTACTGGAAGTTTTCATTTTGTAATCTTTCAGTATGTGATTGGTAGATTCTTTCAGTTTCTATTTTCTTCCCTAGTTCTTGGATGTTGAGGCAGTTTTCCTTTGAAATTTCTTGAATTGTGATGTCCAGGTTCTTTCTTTGATCTTAGTTTATGTGTAATATGATAATTCTTAAATTATGTTGCCTCAGTCTATTAACCAGGTCAGTTATTTCTTTCCAATTAGGTATTTCATATTTTCTTCTATTTTTCATTTTTTTTAAACTTTCTTTGATAATTTCATCATTTCTCATAGAGTCATTACTTCCCTCTTGCCCAGTTGTAATATTTAAGGAATTATTTTCTTCTACAAAATTTTTGAACCTCATTTGGCCATTTCCACTTTTTAAGGAATGATTTTCATCTCAAAAATTTTCCCAACTATTACAGAACACATCCTTTTACTAAGGAGATTTGTTCTGTGAAGTCTGGATTCAACTTCACCTGAGGATCTGGACAGTCACATGAAATAAAGTTTGTATCTTTTTTTTTTCCTATTTGACCAATTGTGTTCTTTAAGGTATTGATTTCTTGAACATTTTTGGTACTACTTTAATGAAATTGTTAACTATTTTTTCATAATATTCTTTCTTTTTTTAACATTTCTTTGCATTTTTTTATCTTCCACTCTTATTTGATTTTGAAAATCACTTTTTAGTCTATTTTGAGACTTCTTGTCAGATTTCTTCCTAATTCATTTTTTCCCCTTTGAGTCTTTGTATATGTTGCCATTTTGACTTCATTGTCTTCTACCTGGTTTCTTGATTTATAACTTTACATTGATGTTAGACTGTTCCTGCCATGGGGAAGAAAGGATAGTATCTCAAACTTTAGTCTTTTTTTACATTGCTGCTTTAAGAGCTCATTCTTTTGGTTTGATAGTTTTCAGTGCTTCTAAGGTGTCATGTTCTGGTAAGAAGTGTGATCACTGTTCTCTTGGTCTACACTTTAGTCCTTACCCAAGACAGGCCTTTCCTCCTTTGGCATTAGAAATTCTACTGTTCCTTAGAATCCCTGATCCCTCATGACCAGGAATGACACTGCCCCTCAGGGCTCCTGCTCTCTTTTGACTGAAAGTGATTCTTTCCACCCTTGAAACTATGACCCAGAAGTGGGTATAAAGAATGAAGCTGCTATAAAGCATCTAGTCTTATGTCTAATGCTGGCACAAGGGTACCCTGTATTCTCAGAAAGACAGCTTTAAGAGATCCTGAAGTTACTGCTGCTTCTATTACTACCTGCTAGTCCTACCACTGGTCTTTCATCTATGTGACCTTTGAGTCAGCCTTCACTTCTGTGTCACAAGTTTCTCTTTCTGACCTTCTAAATTGTCTTGGGATAGAATAATGTCTCATCCTTACACTTTATTAGGTTTGCAAATCTCGGATTATATTCAAGGACTTATTTGAAAGTTTTTAGAGGAGAATGTGAGAAGAACTCAGCTGAGTGCTTTCTCTACTATGCCATCTTGGCTCTACTCCTAGAAATCTATAATGTTTTATTAAAAAAAATGCTTAATTATAATGCAGACAAAAAATGAACATAGTTATTTGTTAACTATAGACATTGATTTTATATCTATAAACATTGTTGTTACCTGAAATATGAAATTGCCATCTAAAGATCAATAGATTGACAATGTACTGGAAGAAGTAAACCATTTTAATAAATTTTTAAGTTTCATTGAATTGGTATGTCATAGTCATTTCCTAATTACCATTTTTACAGCTACCACCCCTCCTATAACAAAGAAATTAACAAGAAAAACCAAATAGTACACTGGCATGTCCACATATGCAATACTATAAAACCATAATCCATTAACTCTCTCCTTCAAGGAAAGAATTGGATTTTATTCCAGTTTTCTACCAATAAGAATGAATTATATCAGAATTAATATTCTCAGTATAAATGAAAATAGAATTCACAATGAAATTTCACCTAAATATATGATGGATTCTGGCACTTGAATTCCTTCACTGAAGTATATATTTTTAACATTCAGTAGTACTCCCACCTTCACATTACACATGTATTTTAACTTTTCTGTTTCTTTTGAATACACCATACTTCTTTTGAATTTCACCATACTTCCAAATATAATTATCTTACTTAGAATTCCCTTCATAGGAAAATACTTTTAAATGAAGTTTCTACCTCATCAAACTTTGACCAGTTCAATACTACCATGGATTTTTAACTGAAATCTTGAAATTTTTGCCAATTCACTAATTCTCTCAGGTTAAGAAAAAGTGTAAGTTGATATTTCTATTTCTGGAAATTCATGCCATAAACCCAGTGAGCTACCTTGTGGAGAAAAATATATATATTTGTATATATTTATAAACACACACACACACACACACACACATAAATATATATATATATAGTAACTGTATTATTTGCTTCTATCATGAATTGAGAGTTTTTTCTTCATCCAGTATAAATTGTCTTAGGTATAATCAACATTTTGAAAAAGTGCAGTTCAAGACTTATTCTAATTAGGTAGTAATTGTTAGCTTGTTTATTCTGTTACTGGAAGGCATAAAATATGAAAAATATTGATATTGCAATTATTGATATTTTAAGCTCCTTATACGTGATGTCCAAACAATTGTTCATCTCTATTATTAATTCAGCAGAAGTCAGTTAATTTTGTTATTATTTTGTGTATATAACAACACATTGAGCTTTCTTTTCCCTCTATATTTCACATTTATGCTTAGGAATTGTGTAGATGACATTAGTATTACCCTTAGATTTATTTACTTTTCCTGGACAAGTGTTGATTAGAATGAAGTGACAGCTACTGTTTTTCATCAAGACATTAAAATTAGAAACTTTATTGTTGTAACTCAATGATGTTTTCCTCTTAGTTCACAAGTTTAACTTTGCCTAGAGAGACTATTTTATCCTTATTCCATCCAACCCTTCAATTCTGTGTGTGCATATGTGCATGTGTGTGCATGTGTGTGTGTGTGTGTGTGTGTGTGTGTGCCTGTAGCTCTCTTTCAAGTCTCTTCAATATATACAAAGAATTTTAATTCAATTTGAGGTCAACTTACTTCAAAGGAATATTTGCATAAAGAAGAGACTGTAAAAAGAGAAGTTTTAAATTCATCATCTTTCAGATTTTGATATATCAATTAGTTATCCAAATTATTTACCAAGTTTGCATGAACCAAAAAATAAAATGGTTTGAACTTTTTGAAGGGTAAGTATTAACTAGTTAGAGGAATGGTAATGCAATTGCACCTTCCAGGGCTGAACGAATCAAGACCTATGGTTAAGTTAAGACCATATAATTTAAAAATTATTTAATTTAATCACTATATGCATCTTGAATTTCATTTATTTCTCACTGAATGATTTGTGCTTCTTTTGAACTGGTATCTGTAATATTAAGGGAATTTGAAGATCTTCCCTGCCCTTTAATAAACCCATGTGAACTGCTTTGAACTATGGCCTAGGGCACAGCTTGAGTTACATGGAGCCCATGGTGGGAGGAGCTTGGCAAATAGGTAGACCAGGAAAGGTAGAGTAGAAAGTGAGAGTGAAGCAGAGCTGGGAGAGAGCTGAGGCAGAGCAGCTAGTGTGAGTGAGAGAGGGGGGAATTTTGCTTAGGGGAGCTTATTTGTGGGGAGGCTAAGAGAGAGAAGGTTTGAAGATATGTGCTCCCTGAACTGGTGTATGAACTTCTTAGTTACTATGGTGAATTTGGATTTCTGGTTTCTGAATAAATATCTTGGTTTCATCTTTGAGGAAGAGAGCTATTTATAATTTTGTGAATTTTCCTTGAAAATATGCATGCATATTCATAGCGACTGTTATGGCTATAACAATGGCATTACAGTATTCTGTTAGCTGATGAAGAAGAAAACATCCAGTACCTTCTCTGAAAAGCAAGTTTTATCATTCATGTTCTCTGTCTATATATAGTTTGAGGAAAGCAACTTATCTCAAAGACCTGGAATAATATATATTTTTTAACATTTTAACAAGAAAATGTCACTCTCCAGAAGATATTTAGAAAATGATCAAAGTATAGTCTAAATAAAATAACCATTTAGAATTTGCATATTTTGTTCATGATAGCTTCTTCTGAAACATACTCTGAAAATTCCCAATTCTAGGTTTTTCATGAGTTGCAGATGGTGTAAGAGGATCTCCTCACTTAAGGGAAAAGAGGTTTTTACTGCATATCTGATTGCTGTCATATATTTCTTTTACAATCTAGCTTTGGGACATAGACTCTTAGTGAAGCCCTAAATACATTTTAACTGCTTAAAGAGATCTAATTTTCTAACTTCTACAAAAAATTAGTATTTTCTTCCACCAGTTTACATGACTATCAAGGCTAAAAAGAGGGATGTGTACCTAAGCAACTGCAGAACAAACCTAATGATTTTTTTTAAATGACAAAATGTGGTTAAAGATGAAGAGAAGCTCCTTAGTGAAGTTAATGCTTATACAAATGTTCAAATGCTTTGCAGAGTTTCCATAATTATTTGTAGATATCTCTTAAATCTTTGATTGATTTTTCAGGGAATGGATAAACCCTAAAACAAGGGATCATGGAACTACGAGGAGGAGGTGTGGTAATGAACATTTTACAATTGTGTCACGTGAAACAATAAAGGAAAGAGGCTAAATTTTATGTGTGACTTGTGGAATTGATCTACTTACCTTACTATTCCTTTGCCTATTTGACCTCTTTTCACTCATTCTTAAGGGCTGGGACTTCATCAATGTAAGGACAATGGGAATAATATTAATACTTAAGTCATAAACTTTCTGTAAGTATCAAATGAAATAACAAATGGAAAAAGACTTTGCAAAACTCAAAGAACCTCCAACTAATGCAGGTTTCCTTTTTTTCACCTAAGACTTTATTGGATTTTTTTCAGAGACTCTGAGGCAAAAATATATATCATCCAGTTTTGGACAATACAAACATATCTGAACTTAGTTCACTTGGTTCTGAAATAACAGGCCATATGGTGCAGTGAAAACAATACTAAATGTGGAATCAGAGGACCTGGGAATAAATCTCACCTCTTCTATTTATGACCCATGTGCTTCTGAGCAAGGCACTTAACATTTTTCCATCAATTTCTTAATCCATAAAGTGAGGAAAAAAATTTTGTATTATTTCATCCGGCAGAAAGATCAAATGTGATAACAGATGTAAAAGAAAAAAATGCCATTTGTCACTTTTGTATACATAAATTAATATGACATCCTAGTTATAAGATATTAAAATGCAACTAATACGTCATAATTTAAATAGGGACACAATATGGCATAGTTAACAAAGTGTTTGCTACATAAAATCTGGAATATTTGGGTTCAAGTCAGTTCTCTGAAACTTACTGGTTGTGTCACACTGAGAAAATCATTCAAACTCTTAATTCTTTAGGTTACTCTTAATGACTGTAAGTTATAAACCTCTAGTATTTTAAAAGGGGGGAAGGTTTATTAATTTTTTTTATAATAGTTACCATGACTAGTTAATATAAATAATTGATGAAACAGAATAGAAAGGGCTTATTCTAAGAATCTACTTTTATTATTGTTGAAAAACTCAATTAAATATTCCATCTAGTGTTTTAGTAAGAATAAAGTCAATGATGTGATATTCAGTCACTTTAGAATTAATGAATGGCTTTTCCTCCATAAAAATGCTGAAATCCATTCAAAAGAGATTTTAAAAATTCACAGAGATCAAGTTCTTCCAGTCGTATTTAAATATTTGAATAGAGTTATAATTTTATTAATATGAATATCCCCTCTACCTGTGAAGACTGCAAGTGATTTATAACTATTTTTCTTGCAATATTGATTTCCATGTTTTTTCTTTTCTCATAAATTCCTCACAAAAAATTTACCTGAAATACTAGCCTTCTTCTGGACTACCACTCCAACATTTGGGATATCCTTATATTCTTTTTTCTCACTACTTTACCAGCACACTTTCTTCTCTAGATATATTTCTTTTTAATGATGCTTTTGTGATATTCTTTTCATGGAAATTCTTGTTCACAGAATTACAGAGTTTCGGAAATGAAAGAAAACTCAGAATAACTCATATCCAGAAAATAGTCCCCAGAAATCAGTGCCCCATTACTTCATTGGTATCTTTTGTAAATAAAAGCATGATATTTGGAAATGAAACAAGAAAGTTAGCATGAGGCAAGGATCTGAGAGAAAATACAGTAAGTGCACTAATATTTTGGACATTTTGGGATGCCTAAGGGAAATTCATTTGGAAACGTCCAGTAGGTAATTGATGACATAGGTCTGTAATTCTGTAGAAAGACTGCACTTGGAACTACATCTTAGAATGATGTTCTTATAGTTGAATTCAAGGGTGCTAATGAAATCACTAATAAGAAATAAAGTGAGAAAGAAAGAAGGAATGAAAGAAAAAAGGAAGATAAAAAGAAAGGAAGAAAGAGAGAGATGGAAGGATTTAGTATCTATTATGTGTAAACACTGTGCTATGGGTTTTACAAATATTATCTCATTTGATTCTCACAAAACCTGAGTTTTAGGCTATTATGAGCTCCATTTTCCATTTAAAGAAATAGAAGCAGACAGAAGTAAAATGAATTTCCTAAGGTGACAAAGCTAGTAAAGGCCTGAGGCAATATTTAAAGTTGGGTCCTCCTGACTCCAGGCCCAGTTCTCCATGAACTGAATCATCTATATGTCTCCTTGTCCTGGGTGTAGACATGTATCAAGGATAGACAAGGTTGATTACTTATAAAAATGGCTGAGGAATGTCCAATCAAATAGAAAGAAAAAGATGAAGAGTTTTGATATTTATAAACTCATGCATACCTTCATAAATATACACAGAACAGGAAGGATAAAATGTAAGAGGCATGGCTGGTCAACACTATCAAATGCAGCAGAGGATTAGAAAGAATTAAAATTTTTAAAAGGTCATAGGATTCTACAATTAATGCGTTATTGGTAAATAAAAGAGTTTCTTTTCTTTTTCTTTAAGAAATCCTGCAGTGTGGGCCCCAGGAAATCCAAGAGCAAGACACCATCTTGCATACAGCATTTGAAGATTACATGCATGCCAGTGTGAAGAGGGTCTCCTGGGCAAAGAAAGCTCTGCAGTCTTTCATCCGTGCCGATGCCACCTATCCCAAGGACCTGAAGCACGTTTTTCAAGTCTGGGTCCTCCGTCTTGGTCATGTGACCAAGAGCTGTGGGCTAAGAGATGTCCCCCTAAATTTAAGTTCCTGTTCAGGAAACGAAAGGAAATCAAAACTGAAAATGCATGACCTTCATAAGAAGACTCAGAATAAACACCAACTTGCTGAAATCTTGTGTTCAGAATACTCAAATGGGATGGAAGCTGGTGATGCCAAGTTCAAAAAGCAAAAAGACATTGAAAACCCAGCAACCACACATGGCAGAGTTGAGTTGACACTCCCAACCTTTGCTGTGGGGGGAAGGAAGAGAAAATCTATCTCTGTGAAACACTAGAAAAACCCACAAAGATGTTCTGTGGGCCAGTGAGACTGAGCTAAGACCTCAAAATCTGCCTCTGTACATAACACTAAGCCTCAAGATGGATCTTGAAAGTTCTGAATTGGTAAATATCCTATTTTTGTCAGAGGAACCTTATTAAAAAAAAGCATATTTCTTTCTTCCTGCATACCAAATTTCAAAACAAAATTGAATCCACAGTCATTGTCTTTTGTGAGTAGAACAAAAATAGAAACCAAGGGGAGTCACATCACAGCAACAATTAGCTGATCAGTCCTTTAAGTGAGCAGGAATAAAAATGAAAGACAAAAGATCTCCATCCTCAGTCACTGAACATATTTGGGTGTGCCATACAACAAAAGTCTACTAGAATCCAGGCTAAATGTATTAACTGTGCTGTCACATACCAGTGTTTTAGCAAAGTTCCACTGTGCTTTATTTTTGTACTATTTGGTACCTTTGATCTTACTTGTAAGGTACAATTTGTGACATGAAAAGTAGCTATGTGACATAGGACAAGTCATATGCCTTCTCACAGCCGAAGATTCCCCATACAGAAAGTAAAGGGGGACAAAATTTGTTGATTTCCAAGGTCTTTTCCAACTCTTGAGGTATGATTCGGTGAAATGGTGTGTATGAGAGGAATTTTATTTCTTAAAATTTCCTTTCTCAGTGCATGCATGCGGTGATCTGTAAGAAGGGCTAAGAATCATTTTATAAAAGTAATCAGAAATACCATAAAAAAAAATACTGCAGGGGAAAAAAGGTGGAACTTCAGTGAAAGTGTAGTTACCCTACAGGAAAGCCAGGAGGAAAGGGATAAAAGAGGGGGAATAATAGAAGGGATGACAGATTGGGGGAAGGGATAATTGGAAGCAAACATTTTGATAGAGGGACAGGTCAAAGGAGAGAATAGAATAAATGGAGGGTGGAACAGGGTAGAGGAAAATATAGTTAGTATTTCACAACATGACTATTACGTGTTTTGCCTGACTACACATGGACAACCTTTATCACACTCTTGCCTTCTCAATGAGGGTGGACAAAGAGGAGGGAAAGGGAGGGAATGTATAACTCAAAGCTTTAAAAATGAATGTAAAAATTATTCTGAATACAACTAGGAAATCGGCAGTGGGGTATAAAAATCTTTCTTACCCTACAGGAAAATAGAAGGGAAGGGAATAAGAAGGGGGAAGTGATAGAAAAAAGGGGAAATTGGAGGAAAGGGTAATCAGAATACACACTGCCATGGGCTGGGGAAGGGGAGTGATGAGGAGAAAATTTGAAGTTCAAAATTCTGTGAAAATAAATGTTAAAAACTGGAAAAAAAAATCTTCATTTTGAAAAAGTACATAAAATATTTCATTCCTAAGAGAAAGTGAATACTATTTTAAAAATTTTCTAAGAACAATGAATATTGGTTTACCAGATGAGCACATGGGAAGAAAACAATGTGAATGTAAATAGGTTCTTACCAGGTCTCATCCTAAAAGACGAAATTAACATTATTGTAATACGTGCACTCACAAAATAAGGTTTTGTTGTTGTTGTTAAAAACAACCCAATGTGTTTTCAAACCTCCTTGAGAAAAGCATCATGAACTCATATAAATGGTTTCATTTGCATTTAATTTGAATTAAACTACTGCATAGTCTATTAATTTTCAAAGAAAAAGCCTGCATTCCTTATGAGGGAATTTGAGAGGTAAACCATGAAAAGTCTATAACTCTATTTCAAGATTTTTTTCATTAACCTGAATCTTTTTATAAAAAATCTGAATATGGCAGCTCACATTTAGAATAAAAACAAACAAACAAACAAACAAACAAACTTCAAGCTCTCTATTTGAAAGGCAACTTGTTAGTACAGTATGTAAGTAACTGGATTTGGCATCACGAACACCCTGTGCTGAATTCCATATCTGAAATTCAGTAGCTGTGTGCTTTTGCAAATCATTTAATATCTCTTCAACAATTAGTAAATGCTTGAGGAAGGATTTGAACTCGAGTCATCCTGACTCCAAACTCTACTTTAGTTACTCCCCCATCTTGCTAGTACCCAAACTTTGAGGGAATTTTTCCATTTATGGTGTAAACTTAGGAGACACCTTAGATATATTACTGGTCTCCTATTAGGTCAGTTTCCTAGGATTCCTATGAATCCCCATAGAAGAAACACTATTGTATTTTCAAGATCACACAATCAAAAAAATTAAGACTGAGACCATAATGAACAACTCTATCTTAATGTGCTAATGTCAGATTCACATTTACATTATCCTAAGATACATCTTTAAGTATGAGTGTTTAGTGAAATTTTTTTTTAATCTAGAGGTATGTTCCCAGAAATAATAAAAAATATTCTGAAAAAAATTGGTACAGTTTTGCCTGTGAAGCCCAACACCACCCCCAGTTATAGATGTTGAATAGCCGGATCATAGACTGAAATTATAAATACATGCCTGGTGATTATAACAATATGCAAATGTACCTAAGTTCTGATTTTAGGAAAGTCAAAACATAGAACATCAATTTATATCACACTCAGCATTCTGTTAAAAGCATAGTACAAGCAAGCATTTTTCTACTAAATTAGGATAGAGCCAATGTTTTACTTGCTTTTCATATCTGTGTGTGCTTATGCACACACACACACACACACACACACATATATATTTGTTAAGCACTCAGTATATGACAGATATGGTAAACTGTAAGAATACAAATATAGGCAAATATGATGGTCCCTATCATCATAGAGTATACATTGTAATGAGGTGGGGAAATGCATACACACAGGGAAGAGGTGGCCTGGGAGTATTTTAAATGGGAAGGCCAGAGTGTAGGTTAAATGGATCATGACTGCAATTAAGAACGTTATGGATTCAATGGATAATGGTTGCAGTTAGGAGGAAGAAACTCACAAATATTCTAGCTAGGTCACAAGTATTCTAGCTAGAATGATGTGCGGCTGGCAGCCAGCTCTTTATCGGTTGAACACTTATACATCTTGCAACTCTAGCCACATATGTCCCCACATATCAGAAGTTTTTGATACAACCCTTCCTTAAGCAGTTTAAGTAAAACAGATAAATAGCTTAAAGACAAAGTCCCTGTATAGACTTATACCCTGCTCTTTGTTATCTATTCTACGGTTCTGTCATTGAGTTCTTCTGTTAGTAAATCTCCTAATAAAGCTTAGATTGTCTACATCAGTTTTTGGTGCCCCTTTTCTCAGAATTCTTGCATCACAAACAGATATAATTAAATATCTCTGGGTCCTGTTCTGAAACACAGAGGAATGATGATTTAGTGTCACTTGGAGAGTACCGATTTGACATTTGTCTAAAAAACAGACAGAAAATGGATAATCACAGTTATCCTTTGTTTTACAACTAGCCTATTCTTGAAAGAGAAAACACGAGTAATATAGGGTATCTGTAAAGAAAAGCCAAACATTAGATGCTTCTTCACTTCTGCTTTGTACTTGAAGTCACGATGATTGAATCAAAACAAAACAAAACCAAAAAAAAAGACCTTGCTCTTTATTTCAGAAAGTAAATTAGTCTCTGCAGATGTTGATATTAAACACTAGCAACTTTCAATAATAAATCAGATACTGGAAAAGGTAAGGAAATTTATGTGGAACAGTAATTACTTTAATGGATTTATAGATCAGTAGCATCGTCTGGGTAAGAATTTGCCCCATTTTCATCAAACAAAGAGCATCAAAGGCAGCTGTCAACTGAAAAATTTTTCCCACCTGAGTTGGCATGAATGTGATGAATGGAAATTAACATTCAAGACTCAGGAGTAGGGAAAATTATTTAGCACTAATTCACTTTCTTAGGTCATACAGTGCCAAAGAGTTAAAATGAACAAATTGTTTCAGATATTGTGACTGTGTAAATAAAAGGAAGAACAAAGAGAAAGGAGAAGGGCCTT
The DNA here is from genome assembly GCA_028658325.1 of Potorous gilbertii. Lineage (NCBI taxonomy): Eukaryota > Metazoa > Chordata > Mammalia > Diprotodontia > Potoroidae > Potorous > Potorous gilbertii. Next base: position 467,235,638 of record CM053770.1, read on the forward strand.
GAGTCAATGCCACAGCCAAGATCAGCTGAGGAAATGAAGGTGTTTAGCCCGGAGAATATGAGGTCAGTAGGGACCACAGAGCTGTCTTTGACTGTTTGTAGTATGTTATATGGAAAAGAAATCAACGTTGTTGAGTTATTTAAGTTGTGTCCTACTCTCCATGACTCCATTTGGTGTTTTCTTGGCAAAGATACTGATGTTTGCCATTTCCTTCTCCAGATCATTCTATTGAGGAGGAACTGATGCAAATAGGGTTGTGATTTGCCCAGGATCATATAATTAGTAAATGCCTGAGGCCCAATTTGAACTCAATTCTGCTTTGCTCTAGGGCTAATTCTCTATCTACTGTCACCCACCTGTCCAAGGAAGCAAAATTAAATTAGCTCTTTTTTTTTCTTTACCTTCCCTCACATACCTGTATCTTTCTCCAGCCTCAGGAAATGAGGAGACAGTTTAACCCCCAGAGCTCCTGTTCTTAGAAAGCTTAACCTGAAGTTACAATGATAATTAAAGTTTAGAACTCCAGAGATTTTTACTACAAATCCAATTCGTCCTTTCACCCTAGGACTCCTTCTGAACCTCTGTCCTAGTAGACTTCTTCAGACTGGAAATGATTTCGCCTCTACAATTTCTTCCTCTGATGGTGAATTCTCAGAGTTGTTCTCTCTGTGATGGATTTTGAATGCTAGACAATTTAGTTTGAGAAAGGATCTAATTTTCTGTATCTTGTACTATATCTTGTCAGGTGATCTTCATATCTTTCTAAGACAATCTAAATGGAAGAGATTAAGTTTTCTGTCATGGTGCTAGTAGACTGTCCAGGTTTCACAGGAATACAACAATGAGGTAAGTACAACAGCTCTATAGACCTTCAGTGTGATAGGCAATATATTACCTCTTCTCTCACTTACTTTCCTTCAGAGCCTACCAAACACTTAGTTCTAGCAATGCATGCATCAACATCATTATCAACGTGTACATACCTGGAAAGTATATTGCCAAAGTAAGTGAACATATGCACAGTATTCATTAATTTCTCAATTTGCTGCACTCAACGTTTCCACTTATGTATGATGTGGTGCTGGTTAGTAGAGAACCTGTTGTTAATTTGTTAGGTCAAAATGAGCACAAGCAGCAGAGAATTGATCCATACTTTGTTGTATCTCAGCTTCAGAGGCTACATTAAGTCGACAATCACTTACAAACAAACAAACAAAAAAAACATGGACCAACTCTCTCTCCACTTTATTTTTGGCTTTTAGCTTTTTCAAGTTAAATAATTTGCCATCAATGTTCACCTTGATGCAGTGATCATTCTCATTGAAGGTATCTGACAACTTGGCTAAAAACCTCATGCTAAATAGTGTACTTGCACACAGGGTTTCTTCACTCCATTGGTGACTAGGAAAGTAAAGAGTATCATTCATTATTTAGAACCAGGACAGATATGTCTCATGAAATTGATGTGTAATACTGATGAGCATCTCCAGGCAATGAAAGTTTGACATAATTTCCCATAAGGAATCACGATTAACACTATCATTGCCTTAGAAAGATCTACAAATGTTATCTACAGACCTCTGTTCTGCACCTGGTATTTATCCTGGAGTTGTTGGGCAGTTAACACCATATTGAGTGTTCTTTGACCTTTCTGAAGCCACAATGGCTTTCAGGTAGAAGACCATCTTCCAGGTGAAAGATCAGTCTGTTAAGGGAGAGGCTAGCAAGAATTTTGTCAACAATGACTGAGACAGAGAGAGAGAGAGAGAGAGAGAGACCCCCTCCCTCACTGTGATTTTCACAGGACAATCTATTTCTTTTACCATTATAAAGACTGATCCTTGAGTTCTTGAGCAATAACCTTCTCTTGCCTTATAAGATGAAAAATTTCACTCATTTTTTATATGAGCTGTGAGTCCCCTGCCTTGTAAACTTCATCTGTAACAGTATCAGCACCAAGTGCTTTTTCACATGAGAAGAGTTGAAGGGCATTTAAAACCTCTTCATCAGTTGAAAATTCACCTAAAGAAGATTGGCATCAACCTCAAGTATATGATCTATGGTTTTATCCTTATTGGTGATGGTCTGTTGAGACCATAATGGAAGTATTCTGTCCATCTCTCCAGCATCATGTCCTTATAACTAATCAATGTGGCTCCATTAGCACTGATCAGCTGAAATGCACCGTAAGTCTTTGTCCTACAAATAGCCTTCAGGGCATCATGAAATTAGATCACTTTGGATTGTTTTTATTGGTGTAAAATGAATTTCATCTGCCTTCTTGCTGAGCTAAGAATCCTTCATCTCTCTAAGCTTCTCTTGCATTTTAGTTTTGATGGAGTTAAACATTTCATTCTTAAATATGGATAAACTATTCTGCTGGTGAATCCTGTGGAGTTCTCATTTTTCATTTAGCAGCTTCTGAATTGTCCCCCCCGCTTTTTTTTGTCAAACCAGTCTTGATGTTTGCAAGTGTTCTGACCCAGATGAGTAAATGCAGTGCTATACACCAAATCTCTGAATGTTTACAAGTCCTTTTTATGCTCCGTTGTTGTCAACGAAGTGTTGGCTCATCTTTCCCTTCAAGTCAGTATTCCAACTCAGAGAAGCACTAACCTGTTAATGTTGTTTTCTGGTAGTCTTCTTGAGGCCAGTACTTTTGTTGAATGTGAATATTTAGCTTGGAGAGGATAAGTCTATGATTAGTCCAGCACTCTGTACCATGTCATCTTCTTTATTCTCACATTCTGTCTTACCTTACATTCACATAGTATAGATCATTAGATAGTAGTATTAGATGCTGGTGTCTATTAGATGCTGTTTGCTAGAAGAGTGCATTCATGAAGTTTTATTGCATTTAGGTAAACGGAAGGTAGTGTTCATGATGAAAAAGTCATGAGATGCACAAGTCTTCAGTAGTAGGTGAATATTGGTATTTCTGTTTCCAATTCCATTCCTCCCAAGGATTCCCTGATATATCTGGTAATCTGTACCTACTCTTGCACTAAAACAACCAAAATGATAAGCTTGTCCTCTTTTAGCACATTGATGATGACAGCTCCCAGGTCTTCCTAAAGTTCTTTGACCTCATGAGGGTTCATCATGGTAGAGCATTCACCCTGATGATAATGACTTGGTGCTTTTCTGTAAGTGGCAATTGTATTTTTATGAAACTATCATTCACTCCCTTTTGTAGGCATACAAGCTTGTTGACTAGATTAGTTCTGATTATAAAACTAATGCTAACTTCAAGGTTTTCCCCTTCACTGCAGCCACTTCAGAAAAAAATCTATCTAGTCCCAACTTCATTAAGCAGGCCTTCATTTGCCAACCTTATTTAACTCAGGGCTGCTATTTGGATTCATTATCTGTTGAGTTATCTTGCAACAAATGCTGTTCATCTTTCAGATCTTTTGGATTTCACATTGTCTATAAGTATGTACACATTCCATGTAGCAATAGTGAGTGGATTAATCTTTGCAGAAGTTTTTGTACATTGTGTGTGTGTGCGTATGTGTGTGCTTCATCCTCAAACTGGGATCCCTACCTATCTTGGTAAGTAGGCCAGGAATGGGTAAAGTAGACAATTTTTAGGGCACTTCTTTTATCCCCTTCCTCTTGCCGGTAGGTGAACACCGAAGACCTTTAAGGGCCACTCAGACACCCAGACACACATGTGACTGCTGAATGACACTACTGAGTCCAATGAGGTGACCTTATGGTGTGGGCCACCTGTGTGCAGGGTTGTGACTATAGCTGCCAATGTAGCCATACTTTTTTGCTTCATCACTTCTGTCACCACAGGATTTTGAGATAGATAAAAATGGCATGGTGATATCATTTGATTCACACATTTTTTTTTTTATGTTATTGTCATTGGTTGACAACAATTAAGTTCAAGCTATTGACTTCACACTGTCTTCCAGTCATTGGAGCCCAGTGGCAAGACCAAGTAAAAAGACTGGTGATTATTGGGATTAAATGGATGACCCTGGAGTATGCAATCTTTAACCAAGCTCAAACACTCCATAGCACCTCCTTTAGTCACTTTCCCCTTGGAACAAATTGTTCTCATTTGCATTCACCCATTTCATCAGGGAAAATCTTTATATTCTTGGGGTAGACACCCCTCAAAAATTCACCAAAGGCTTTGGGACCCCTCAATCACCCTCAACCACCTGTTAGGGCTATCTGCTAAAATCATTTACCAATATATGATTGCTCTATATGCTATAGCTTTGTGGAGCCACAGGTGAGAGTTGGGTAGATCAGGTGGATAAGGTTGAAAGCCCCTCACACCAGAGTTACTAGTCTTCCCTGAACACACCCTAAACCAGGTGATCTAGAAAGTGATCAGCAGTGTTGGGCAAAGGAAATACTAAAAGTGAGGAGAGTCACGTAGTAGATCAGCTCAACACTTTTGCTGAATCCTGTGATCTCCTTAACTTGGGGTCAGGGTAATATCAGTTTTGGACATTCAGCCATATGAGCTTCCTGAACAGGAAGCAAGCAAGCAGGAAGTTATTTCCTGCATCCCCCTAGCACCCCCTGTTTTCCCTCCTTTGGCAACACTGCAGCAGTAAGACACAATTTAGATGTCTTCTGTCCAAGGTTAACACATCACTTGGGGTAGGACTGTGGGCATGAAAAGTGAAGGTACAGAGGGGATAAGCAAACCCTACTTTCCCAGAAGGTAGCCCTCTTTTTCAGTGGAAGATAGATAACAGATTGATTCCACAAATCAGCAAAGTGTAGAGTCATACTATGCAAAATTCTAAGGGAAGTGCAAGTCTCTTTATGGGAAGAGGAAGTAAAATTGTCTCAGGAAGGGGAAATGCTGCCCAAGGAGGACTACAACTCTTTCACTCTCTTCCTTCTTTCCTTCCATTCTAAAGAGAATAAGGAAGATGTGATAAATCTGGGAAAAGATATCTATAATAAAAACGTTTAACAGCAGCAGGGACAGGAATAGCTCCAACTGAGGAGTAAACAAAAACAGCAGCTAACAAAAAGCTGAGATAGCTTCTGTTGCAATGGCCTTTCGCATTAAGTAGCTAAGCACACACTCCCTCCAATCAGCAGTCTTCCTCCAGACACCCTAACCCCAAACTCCTCAAGAATCTTGGAGGCAAATTAAAAACACCATCATTGATTTACTTTAAGATACCTTATTCTTCTACTCAATTCACCTCCCCATCTGGAACAGTAACCCTCTGGACCAGGGCTCTGACCATGTCCCTACTTTGCTGACACAAGAAGGGGTGAGAATTTACAAGCCAAATTTCCATTAAAAATTTTGTGTAATTGGAAGATGAGTGAACAAATAAATGGCATAGTTGAAATAGTGCAGTTTTTCCAATATTACCAACTCTGCTTATGAAGTCAGTCAGGAGACAAAGGAGGCCATGAGATTCAGCTTAAACCTCTAGGTTAGAAAAATGGAAAATCCACCCCCTAGGATGAAGTGGTGATTTTGCTCCTGATATATTGGGAGAAACATTTTTACATTTATTGTTTTTATATCTGTGAATTTAACATTTCTTTGTAAAAGTAATCAAATGTATAATAGATATCTGGGGAGCTTGACACCAATCCCCTAAAATGGGAGAGAACTTGGGGTGGGTGGAGTTTGAGCTAATGACAAACAACAGAAACTCAGCCTAGGGTTACTGAAAACCCTGAATGGGAGCAGATATAACAGGCCTGGTACTAACAAAATGAGTTCAAATTATTCATCTATACATTATTTCACTTCATCCAAGGACTTTCAAAGATTTTTCCCACTTAATCTAAGATCTCTTGTTTGATTGAGGAAGCTCTTAATCTAGTTAAGTTATAAGAATTCAAGTGAGAGGAGAAAAAAAACAATACATTTATACCCACCCTTAACATATAATTATAGCGTTAGGTTAAGAATAGAGAAGACTTGGATTTAAAGTTTATTTCTCTCACAGTGAGCCTCAGGGCAAGCCATTAGTTTTCTGTTTCTCAAGAAACTCCCTTGGTGATATTTTTAAATCATAGAGAGGTTTTTGATTGCCATTGGTACAGAGTCCTCAGATTTAGAGATCTTTATTCTGATGAAATCATAAGTCGATCATAGATTCAGGTAAGGTAACTGCAGCAATGATAATATTCGCTAACATTTTTATAGTAACTTCTATGTGCCAGGCACTGTGCTAAGTGCTTCACAAATACTATCTCAATTGATGTTCATAACAACTCTGGGAGATAGCTGCTATTTATTATCCCCCTTTTACAGATGGAGAAACAGCAGCCAACAGAGCATTAAGTGGGTTGCCTAAAGTCAACCAGCAAGTGTGAGGCTGATTTTGAACTTGGGCTTCCTGACTTCAGGGCTTGTACTCTATCCACTGCAAGTTTAATCTTTTGTTAACATAGCTCTGCATCTTATCTGAGATTTTTTTTTTCTAGAGGTAGTCCAAGAACAGAGACACAGAAGGTCTGAATAGAACTTTTCTCTATTTGACCTAATACCAAGAATTGGAGCATTGAGTTTTTGGTGGACAACATTGTTGATACAACAGAATATGATTTAGGAATGCATTATTCATTCACTACATTTCAATAGTTCTTCTGGAACCGTGGAGATTTAGTGTGTAAATATGTACAACCTCAGAAAATTTAAGAGGGTATTTTGGTACTGCATGCACAGTGATTTTGGTATGCAAAGCAGTAGCTGCATTTGCAGTTGACAGGTTTCAAAGTTAAGTATTCCTGAGGCTCTGCTATGAAAACACGGTTTAAAATACTAGTGTTTATACAACCTTAGCAATAACAACACTTCTTCCTTTAAATAGGAAAGGGAGATGCTTGAAACACTGGGATAAATCAGCAAAAGCCTATCATTTAGACTACAATTTAAGCCTGCTTACTAGAATAACCCTTACCCAAACACAAAAGAACATTGTGGACTTTTTTTTTTTTAAGTGTCCTAAAGCTCTTAGGTGGAGAGCTGAAAGGAGGTCTTTATATGCAAACCCTTCACTTGACAAAAAGTAACCCAGATTTTAAAAAGTGTATGTAATTTGGTCAGGTAGCAAGTGACATTCACAATTTGAACCCAGATGATCTCATTCAAGATCAGAACAGAATTTCTTCACCCAGAGATCCTATTATGAAAGAGTAGTTCCTCCAGATGAGGTCATTGGGTGCTAGGTGTACCCCCAAATACCGACAGTCCGGGTCGTGCTCGAATGAATTCAACTCAAGCCTTCTTAAAGCCAAAGAAAACAAAGTTTATTAAGGATTCGCCTAATTGGGTTGCCTCTTAAGGAGCCTAAGTATTTGTAACGCTTGTATTCACAAGTGGGCCAGATAGAATCCCAGCTAGACAGAGTCTGAGCTGGATTGGATCTGAGCCCCTTCATGGAGGCAAGATGGAACCTAAATACAGAAAAGAGTATGGAGGGGGCGTGGTCTGGTAGTCCAGGGTGATGGGAGGAGGGGGTTAGGAAGGGTCTTGAGAACTCCAAGGAGGGTCAAAGGCTGGAAATAGCTAGAGGCTATCAGGAGATATCAGACAATGGAGGGTTTGGGTGGGAAGCAGGTGGGGCAATCCAGAGATCTTAATCGGGGCAGTATGGGAATGGATATAGATCTTCATGGCAGTGGTCAGCAGCCTGAGAAATGGGGTTTTGATGGGATCAAGGGTGGGGAGTGCAGGAGACCTGAAATGATAATGAAAATCCCATGGGCTTCCTGAGACTGCTGGAACAAATGGGAAGATTAGATTTGAGTAAGAAAGACCAGATTAAGTGGGAAGTTTCAAGAGGAGCTCAAGGAGGCTCCCAGAGTCTGAACCCATCACTCCCACTGTGGTCTATTTGACTGGAGGTCAATGCATCAAGAAGCAAAAAAAAAAGTTTAATTAGCGATGGACAAGGTGGCTAGCACCTTCTATGTAACAGAGGGTGATACACACTAATATAGCATTTTACACAGTCATAAATCAATATTACAGCTGGCAAAAGAAGCCTGACTGGTGAGTAGTTACTTCCTTTCTTTGGAATAATTTGGGTAATAAACAGAGGATCATATCAGAGCACATTTAGATTATTTGAGGGATCATTAAATTTGAGATTGTAATTTGTTAAATTTAGTGTCTCGGAAGTTGTCAAAGATCAGTTTTATTCTGGTGTAGATGATTTTCTGAATCAGAATTTTGGAGGGTTACAAGAAAAGGTGTCCTTTCAGGATTCAGTGGATTTACCTGTTGTTAAATAAAATATAGACTACCGTCTTCTTTGATCTCTAACCGTTTTTGCTTTTTTTTTTTTCCTCTGGGGAGAAAATACTTCCTTTAGACTCTCCACACTTTTGTAAAAATTATTTTATTAATTTTCTGTGTTTGATAATCACTACTGATGGGGTTTAGACTCTGGGAACCTCTTTGAACTCCCCTTGAATCTTCCCACTTTATCAGGCCTTTCTTATTCAAATCTAATCTTCCCATCTGATCTGGCAATCTCCAGAAGACCACAGGCTTTTCATTATCTTTGTGCTCAGGTTTCCCTTGTACTCCCCACCTTTGATCTTATCAAACCCCATTCTCCAGGTCTTTGACCACTCCCATCAAGATCCTCCCTAGATTCCATATGTATTCACCCCAGGGTACTAGTCATTCCCATTGAGACCTCTGGATTGCCCCAAAAAGCTTCCCACCCAAGCCCTCCATTGTCTAATATCTCCTGATTGCCTCCAGTTATTTCCAACCCTTGACTAGTCACCCAAGTCCCATTGAGATGTTCCTTGAACTTCTACTCAAAACCCTCCCTACATCCCTCCTTTCATCACCCTACACTATCAGACCACCCCCATATCCCTCCTACAGTCTTTTCTGTATTTAAATTCCATCTTGCCTGCATAAAGGCACTCAGGTTTAATCCAGCACAGACTCTGTCTAGCTGAGATTCTATCTGGCCTTCTTGTCAATACAAAGGTTACAAATGGTTATGTTCCTTAAGAGTCAACCCAAGGTGGCAGATGTTTAATAAACTTGGTTTTTCTTTGACTTTAAGAAGGCTTGTATCGAATTCATTTGATCAGGACACAGCATGTCAGTATTTGGGGTCCCCAAAACCCCGGAACCACAACAACTTCCATATTTCTTAGTTTTTTTTCCACTTTTTCCCCTCTCCCTCCTCACTCCCTCCCTGAGTTGATATACAATCTTATATAGGTTCTACATGTACATTCCTATTAAATACGTGTTGCATAGAAGAATTAAAATGAGTGGGAGAAACCATAAAACAAAACATAATACAAAAGAACATGCTCTGTTTCTGTCTGTGATCTAATTCCATAGTTCTTTCTTTGTATGTGGAAGGTGTTTTGCTTCAAGGGTCCATTGGAAATTTTTTGAGTCCATGCATTTCAATGAGGTACTAAGTCTACCAGGAAAAATTCTACTTACACTGTGGTTGTTGCTATGTACAACACAAAAACTTTGGTTCTGCTCCTTTCATTCAGAATCATTTCAAATAAGTCTTTCCAAGTTTCTCTGAGTTTTCCTGTTTGTTGTTTCTCCTAGCACAATAGTATTCCATTACATTCATGTACCACAACTTGTTCAGCTAGTCCTCAATTGATAGGCATCCCCCTTGATTTCCAGTTTTTGGCCACGACAAAGAGAGCTGCTATGAATATTTTTATATATGTGGGACCCTTTCCCATTTCCATGATCTCTTTGGGACAGAGTCCCAAAAGTGATATTGCTGGGTCAAAGGGTATGCACATTTTTGTAACCCTTTGGGCATATTTCCATATTGCTCTACAAAATGGTTGGATGAGCTCACAGCTCCACCAACAATGAATTAGCATTCCTACTCTCCCACATCTTCTCCAACATTTATCATCTTCCTGTTTTGTCATGTTATAGCCAATCTGATAGGTATGATGTGGTATCTCAGAGTTGTATTGATTTATATCTCTCTAATCGATGGTGATTTAGAGCATTTTTTCATATGATTATAGATAGCTTTAATTTCTTTCTCTGAAAATTGCCTGTTCATATCCTTTGACCATTTATCAAATGGGGAATGACTTGCATTCTTATACATTTGAGTCAGTTCTCTATATATTTCAGAAATGAGACTTTTATCAGAGACACTAGTTGTAAAAATTCTTTCCTGTTTTTTTGCTTCCCTCCTAATCTTGGATGCATTGGGATGATTTGTGCAAAAACTTTTCAATTTAATGTAATCAACATTATCCACTTTGCCTTTCATAATGTTCTCTATCTCTTACTGGGTCACAAATTTCTCCATTCTCCATAAATCTGACAAAAACGCTGTTCCCCTAGTTTGTTTATAGCATCAAATTTTATACCTAGATCATATATGCATTTGAACTTTATTCTTGTGTACAGTATCAGGCATTGGTCTATGCCCAGTTTCCAACACACTGTTATCCAGTTTTCCAAGTAATTTTTGTCAGTGAGTTCTTATCCCAGAAGCTGGAATCCTTGGATATATCAAACAGTAGATTGCTATATTCATTAACAAAGATGTCTGGAGTAACACACCTATTCCACTAGTCTACCTCTCGGTTACTTAGCCAGTACCAAGTGTTTTTTGATGATTACTGCTTTATAATAAAATTTGAGATCTGGTAGAGCTAGGCCACCTTCCCTAGCATTTCTTTTCATTAGTTCCCTTGATATTCTGGACCTTTTGTTCTTCCACATGAATTTTGATGTTATTTTTACTAGCTCTAAAAAATAATTACCTGGTAATTTGATTGGTATGGCTCTGAATAAGTAAATAAATTGAGATAGAATTATTATTTTTATTATATTATCTCAACCTACCCACAAGCAACTGATGCTTTTCCATTTACTTAGATCTGACTTCATTTGAGCGAAAGGTATTTTGTAATTGTGTTCATATAGTCCCTGGGTTTGTTTTGGCAAGTAGACTTCCAGAAAAGCAGATGATTTATGTGGGTTTATTTTGTAACCTGGAACTTTGTGAAAGTTGATTATTATTTCAAGTGGTTTTTCACTTGATTCTCTGGGATTCTCTAAGTATATCATCATATCATCTGCGAAGAGTGATATCTTAGTTTCTTCTTTGCCTATTCTAATTCCTTCAATTTCTTTTTTCTTCCTTTATTAATACAGCTAGCATTCCTAATTCCATATTGAATAACAGTGGTGATAATGGACATCCTTGTTTCACCCCAGATCTTACTGGAAATGCTTCTAGCATTGTCCCCCTAGCTTGCCTATAATACTTGCTAATGGTTTTAGGTAGAAACTGCTTATTATTTTATGGAAAGTTCCCTTTATTCCTATGCTCGCCATTATTTTTAATGGGAATCATTGTTGTAATGTGTCAAAAGCTTTTTCTGCGTCTATTGAGATGATCATGTGGTTTCTGTTAGTTTTGTTGTTGATACGATCAATAATGCTAATAGTTTTTCTAATATTGAACCAGCCCTGCATTCCTGGTATAAATCCTACCTGATCACCTTGTATTATTCTTGTGATAAGTTGCTGTGTTCTTTTTGCTAATACCTTATTTAAAAGTTTTGCTTTTATATTCATTAGAGAAATTAGTCTGTACTTTCCTTTCTCTGTTTTGGCTCTTCCTGGTTTAGGTATCAAAATCATATTTGTATCATAAAAAGAATTTGTTAGAACTCCTTCTTCAGCAATTTTCCCAAATAATCTATATAGTATTACAATGAACTGTTCTTTAAATGTATGATAGAATTCACTTGTAAATTCATCTGGCCCTGGAGATGTTTTCCTGGGAGTTCATTGATGGCTTATTCAATTTCCTTTTCTGAGATGGGGTTATTTAAGTACTCAACTTCCTCTTCTATTAATCTGGGCAATTTATATATATATATACGTATATATATACGTATATAATATATACGTATATATATATATATATATATATATATATATATATATATATATTTAAATAATCATCCATGTCATTTACAGTGTTGAATTTATGGGTATACAGTTGGGCAATATAATTTCTAATTATTGTTTTAATTTCTTCCTCATTGAAGGTTAGTTCATCCTTTTCATTTTTGATATTGGTAATTTCATTTTCTTTTTTCCTTTTTAATCAAGTTGACAAAAGGTTTATCAGTTTTACTGTTTTTTTTTCATAAAAGCAACTCAGTTTTATATATTAATTCAATAGTTTCCTTAATTTCAATTTTAATAATCTCTCCTTTGGTTCTTAGTATTTTTAATTTGGTTTTTACTTAGGAATTTTCAATTTGTTCTTTTTTCTAACTTTTTCAGCTGCATACCCAAGTCATTGATCTTCTCTTTCTCTATTTTATTTATGTAGACCTTTAAAGATATAAAACTTCACTCAAGAACTCTTTTGCAGTATCCCATAAAATTAGGTAGGTTGTCTTATTATTGTCATTCTCTTGACAATTCTCTTGATTGTTTCTATAATTTATTGTTTAACCCACTCATTCTTTAGGATTAGATTGTTTAGTTTCCAATTACGGTTTGGTTTACATTTCCATGTCCTTTGATTACATATAATTTTTATTACATTATGTTCTGAGAATGATGTATTGACTATTTCTGCCTTTCAGCTCTGGATTGTGAGGTGTTCATGGCCTAGTACATAGTTAATTTTTGTATATGTGTAATGTGCTGCTAAGAAAAGGTATATTGCTTTCTATCCCCATTCAATTTTCTCCAGAGATCTATCAGATCTACATTATCCAGAATTCTATTCACCTCCTTAACTTCTTTCTTGTCTATTTTGAGGTTAGATTTATCAAGTTCAGAGAGGTGGAGGTTGAAGTTCCCACTAGTATAGTTTTGCTCTCTATTTCTTCTTGTAACTCCTTTAACTTCTCCTCCAAGAATTTGAATGCTATACTACTTGGCGCATATGTGTTTAGTCATGAAATTGCTTCTTTACCTATGGTAAAGCTATATCCTTTTAGTAGGATATAATTTCCGTCATTATATCTTTTCATTAGATATATTTCTGTTTGTGCTTTGTTTGAGATTAGGACTGCTATGTCTGCTTTTTTTACATCTGCTGAAGCACAAAATAGTCTGCTCCAATCTTTTACATTTACCCTGTGTGTATGCCCCAGTTTCAAATGTGTTTCTTGCAAACAACATATTGTTGAAATATGGTTTTTATTCCATTCTGCTATCTGTCTCTGTTTTAAAGGAGAGTTCATCCCATTAATATTCACAGTTTTGTTTACTATCTGTGTCTTTCCCTCCATCCCCTTTCCCCTTCTTTATGCTTTAAGTTCTTTCTTCCCCTTCACAATAGGGTTTTAATTTTTGACCACCACCTCCCTCAGGCTTCTCTCCCTTCTTTCTGCGCCCCTCCCTTTTAATCATCTTTTTCCTTACTACGTCTTCCCTCCTTTTAACCTCCCCTCTCTTTTCTTTCCCCTTCCCCTCATACCTCATAGCCTATAGAGCTAGTTGCATTTCTATACTTAACTGAGTTTGTTGTACCTTCCTTGAATCCAATCAGATGAAAGTAATCTCAAACAATACTCATCTCCTCCCCTCTTTCCCTCTATTGTAATATATTTTTGTGCCTCTTCCTGTGATGTAATTTACCTTTATATAATTCCTCCTTTTCCAATCTCCCATTATAATCCCTTTGCACTGTTAAATCACATGTGTTGTCATCATATCATTTAATACATACCCACTCCCTTTATGTATATTCCTTTTATATTTCATAATAAATATACAATTCTCAAGATTAACAATTGTCATTTTCCCTTATAGAGATGTAAACAGTTTGCCCATATTGAGTAACAAGTTTTTAGTTTTTTTCCCCCCTTTACCTTTATATGCCTTTCTTGAGATCTGTTTTTGAAGGTCAAATTGTCTATTGAGTTCTGGCCTTTTCATCAGGAAGGTTTGGAAATTCCTCATTTCATTGAATGTTCATCTTCTTGCCTGAAATATTATACTCAACTTTGCTGTGTAATTAATCCTTTGTTGTTGTCTCAGCTCCTTTGACTTACAGAACAGTGTATTCCAATTCCTTTGATCTTTTAATATAGAAGTTGCAAGGTGCTGAGTGATCCTGACTATAGCTTCTCAATATTTGAATTGTTTCTCTCTGCCTGCCTGCAGAATTTTCTCCTTTACTTGACAGTTCTGGAATTTGGCAACAATAGTCCTTCATGTTTTTAGTTTGGGGTCCCTTTCAGAAGGTGAATGGTGGATTCTTTCGATGCATATTTTGCTCTTTGCATCTAGGACTTCTGGACAATTTTCCTTTATGATTTCTTGGATCATATTGTCCAGGCTCTTTTTTTCATCATGGCCTTCTGGTAGACCAATAATCTTTAGATTTTCTCTCCTAGATCTACATTCCAGGTCACTTATTTTCCCAATTAAATATTTTACATTTTCTTCTATCTTTTCATTCTTTAGATTCTGTTTGACTGATTCTTGATGTCTCATAGATCCATTTGATTCTGCTTGCCCAATTCTAATTTTTACCAAATGTTTTGTTCAGTTAACTTTTGCATCTTCTTTTCCATCTGTCCAATTGTTCCTTTTAAGGAGTTATTTTCTCCAGTTAGTTTTTGTACTTCCTTTTTCATTTGTCCAATTTTCCTTCTAAATTTTTCTGTGATTTCTTGTTTTCATATTTTAGAAGTCATTGGTCAGTTTTTCTTCAATTTTTCTGATTTGGCTTTTAAAATCCTTCCTGAACTCTTCCAAGAAGGCTCTTTGTGCTTCAGAGCAGTTCATATCCTCTTCTGAAGTTTCAGATGGGAGTACAGTGTCAAGGTTGACTTCTTTGGTATTTGTGTTTTGGTCTTTGTCCCCATAGAAAGATTCTATGGTCTTTTCTGCTTTGCATCTGACTCATGATAATCACCCTTATCCTGGCTTTTAAAGTAGATCTCTGTGTCTGGGGTCCAGTGGGCTCTATCCCATCATTCTTGTGCATGAAACTTGAGGCTTTATGTGTTGTGGCCTCTGGTTCTTTGAGCTAGAAGTTAAAATGCTGTAGCCTACCTGGTGCTGAGCTTATTGATGTGGGAAACCAGAGGTCAGTGAGGTCTTTTTGAGTTTCCCTGCATTTACCCTGGAGCTATCTAATAAAATAAATCCTTGTGGGATGATATGCTACCCTCCCCTCCACCCCCTAGGTGTTATGAAAGAGCTTTAAACTCAAAGGGTCATTCATTTCCTTCCATACATATCCCAAAAGCCATGTAAATGTGAAGCACTATATTTTGTATTGAAGCATTTCTGATCTTGGTTGTTGGCCATCAGGTCAACTTAACAAATATCCCTTAGGAAACAGAAGAGAGAAAGAGAAGATTAATTACTTGCCCTGGCTTACACTGTAACTATGAGGAAAAGAATTTAAACTCATATCTTCCCTACTCTATCTCCAATACTATAATTATATGTTGAGGTTGGTGATAAATGCTTTTTCTTCTCTCTCTTAGGTTCTTATATTTTAGCTAGGTAAAAAATATATTTCAGTCAATCAAGAGATCTTGGATTAAGTGTGAAAAATCTTTGAAAGTCCTTGAATGAAGTGAAGTAGTGTACAGAAAAATGCTTTGAACCCATTTTATTAGTTTTATCTCCTCCTGCTCAATGTTTTCAGGATCCCTAGGTAGAGTTTCTCTGTTGCCATCAGGCTTGTTTTAACTGGCCTCAAGGGAGAAAATTAAGATAAATAGTTAGAAATGTCAGAGGCAAATTTAGATTCAATCTGAGGAAAACCTTTCTAATAATTAAAATTGTTGAAAGGTAGAACTGTCTTCTTCCAGCAGCTTTGGGTTGCCCTTTGTAGCACCAATGGGATACCAACAGCAGCTGCTATGGGTATGCATAAAATATTTCCAGGGTAAATACATACAATATAAACTCTATTCCTCAAAGAGAAAACCAAGACATTTATTGAAACACCAGAAAGCTAAATCCATCATAGTAACAAAGAAATCTATACACCTTATCAATGCAGGGAGCATAGCCATCCCCTAAACTTCCCTACTTTAGACCACTCCACAAACAAACTCCCTCAGGAAAAATCACTTCCTCTCTCACTCATGCTAGCTGCTCTGTTCTGTCTGCTCTCTCCCAGCTCCACCTTATTTTCTCTTCCTGATGCATAAGTCCTGATCCACCCATTGGGCAAGCTCCTGGAATCATTGGCTTCCTGTGACTCAAGGTGTGGGCTGGACCAAAGCTCAAAGCAGGTCATATGGATCTATTGAGGGGCAGGGAAGAATTTCAAATTCACTTAACTTTACACCCCATCTTCAAGCAGAGGCAGAGTGATCATGTTGCCTGTACTTTTATTCAGGCAATTTATTTTCAAGTATGAATTGGACCAGATATATAGCTTTTGAAGTCCTTGGCAGTAGAGAGATTCTTTGGTTTTGAGAGTCTCTGAATAAAAGAATTAATGGAACGTGTAAACTGAGATGAACACACTTTTGAATAGTTCTTATTTTTTTTCCAATTGTAAGTCAAGGTAAGTTTTAGCATCCACTTTTACAAGGTTTTGATTTCCAAATGTTTATTCCTTTCTCCAACCCCTCCTCTCTTCCTAAAAAGAAAGGCAATTTGATATGTTTTTAGTGTGATATCATGTAGAACATATTTCTGTATTGGTCACAGCTGTGAAAGATGAAACAGATCTGAAGGAAAAAACACACACACAAAAAAATGAAGTGAAAAAAGTGTGTCTCCATCAGCATTCACAGTCCATCAGTACTTTATCTGGGTGTAGATTGAGTTTTCCTTCCTGAGTCCTTTGTACTTGTGTTGGATCACTGTGCTGCTTAAAAGAGCTGAATCATTCATAGTTGATCATCACACAATATTATTGATACTATGTACAGTGTTTTCCTGGTTCTGCTCATTTCACTTTGCATAAATTCATATGTCTTCTCAGGTTTTTCTGAAATCTACCTATTCATCATTTCTTGCTGCACAATAGTATTCCCTTACATTCATATACCACAGCTTATGTAGCTGTTTCCCAGTTGATAGGCATCCCCTCAATTTCTAATATTTTGCCACCATGAAAAGGGCTGCTGTAAATTATATATGTGTATGTGTGTGAGATGTGTGTATATGTGTGTGTGTGTGTATATATATATATACATGTACACACATATATGTGTATGTATGTATGTATATTGCAGATGTAAGTTCTTTCCCCCTCCTTTTTTTTTTTTTTTGGATCTTTTTGGCATATAGGCCTAGTGGTATTATTGCTGGACAAAGGGTATGGGTAGTTTGGCTGCCCTTTGGGCATAGTTCCAAATTGCTCTCCAGAAGGGCTAGATCAGTTCACAGCTCCAACAATGCTTTCAAGTCCCAATTTCCCCACATCCTTTCCAGGATTTATCATTTTCCTTTTCTGTCATATTAGTCAATTTGATAGTTATAGGTGGTACCTTGGAGTTATCTTAATTAACATTTGTCTAATAAAAAAAATTATTTAGAACATTTCTTCACATGCCTATAGATAGCTTTATTTCTTCATCTGAAAACTGCCTGTTCTTATCATTTGATCATTTATCAATTGAGCAATGACTTGTATTCTTATAAATTAAGTTTTCCATATATTTGAGAAAAGACATCTTTATCAGAGACATATGCTATAAAGATTGTTTTCCAGCATTCTGCTTTCCTTCTAATCTTGGTTGTATTAGTTTTGTTTATGTAACAGCTTATTAATTTAATATAATCCCAATTATGTATTTTTCATTTTGCAATACTCTCTATCTCGTTTGTTCAGGAACTTC
The DNA here is from genome assembly GCA_028658325.1 of Potorous gilbertii. Lineage (NCBI taxonomy): Eukaryota > Metazoa > Chordata > Mammalia > Diprotodontia > Potoroidae > Potorous > Potorous gilbertii. Next base: position 467,253,422 of record CM053770.1, read on the forward strand.
TAACTCAGTTAACTTCTACTTTAGGAATCTGGATGCTATACCACTTAGTGAATATACGTATAGTATTGATATAACTTCATTGTCTATGGTATCTTTTTGGCAATAAATCATTTCCTTCCTTTTCTCTTTTAATTAGATCTGTTTTTGCTTTTGCTTTGCTTGAGGTTAGAATTACTATCTCTGCTTTTTTAAAACTTTAGCTGTAGCATAATAAATTCAGCTCCAGCCCCTTATCTTTATTCTGTGAATGTTTCTCTGCTTCAAATACGTTTCATGTAAACAACATATTGTATGTTTCTAGTTTTTTATCACTGCTATCAGTTCCCATTTTATGGGAGAGTTCATCCCCTTCACACTTACTATTGTTAGCTGTGTATTTCCCTCCATCTCATTTTTCCTCCTCCTTATCCTTTCTTTCCCATTACCCTTTCTCTCCTCAACACTATTTTTTTTCTATCTACCACCTCTCCTGATCTGGCTCCCTTCTGTCAGTTCCCTGCCCCTTTACTTAATCTTCTTCCAACCTACTTTCCTGTTGGGTGAGAAAGATTACTATATTCAATGAATTATGCATATTACTCTCTCTTTGAGAAAATACTTATGAGAGTAAGGTTCAATCTCTGGCCATCATCCCCCTTCCCATCTTCCTCTCTACTGTGATAAGTTTTTTGTGCCTCTTCATATAAAATAATTTACCCCATTCTATATCTCCCTTCCTCCTGTACCCAGTGTACTCCTCTTTCTCATTCTGTAGTTATCTTGTTTATGTCATTCACTCAAATTCACCTTATACCCATATCTTCTATCTATGTATAGTCCTTCTAGCTGTACTATTATTCCTGCTACAGTTTTTTTTTTTTTAAAGAATTACAAATGCCCTCTTCCCATGTGGGTATTTACAGTTTAGCTCCATTGAATCCCTTGTTTTCTTTTCCCTTTTTTCCCCTTATAGGCTTCTCTTGGGTCTTGATATCAGAGATCTAATTTATTCCTCACTTGTAGTATTCTCCTTATGAATGCTTGAGATCCTTCTATTTCATTTAATGTCTATTATTTTTCTCTTGAAGTATTATGGTATTATGTTCTATTTCACCAGGTAGATGATACTTGGTTGTAGACCTAGCTCCTTTACCATCCAAAATGTCATATTCCATCAACACCAATTCTTTGTTGTTGCAGATGTTAAGTTCTATATAATCTTGATTGTGGCTCTCCAATATTTGAATTATTTCTTTCTATTTGCAGTGTTTTTTCCTTCACCTGATAGTTCTGAAATTTGTCTACAAAGTTCCTTGCAGTTTTGATTTTGAGATCTCTTTCCAGAAGTGATCAATGGATTCTTTAAATGACTATTTTACCCTTTGCCTACAGAACACTGGGGTAGTTTTCCTTGATAATTTCTCGACATGATACCCAGGTCTTCCTTTTGTTAAACTACCTTTCAGGTAGTTTAATAATTTTGATACTGTCTTTCCTGGATCTATTTTCCTAGTCAGTTGTTTTCTTTTTTTTTTCACAATTCTTTTCCTTCACTCATTTCTTTTCCTAGTTTTTCTCCTACCTTTATTATCTGATTTTTAAGCTCCTGTTTGAGTTCTTCCATAAGTTCTCTCTGTACATGAGACTGTTTTCCATTTTCCCTTTGAGTTTTTTTCCCCGTTGCTGTTTGACATTGTTGTCCTCTTCTAAGTTTGTGTCTTGATCTTCTCTGTCACAATAATGGGGTCAGATTCTTTTTGTTGTTGTTGTTTTTGGTTTTGTTTTTTGCTAATCTTTTTTGTCCTTTCCTTTAAGTCTGAGCTCTACTCCTAGAGTGAAAAGGATACTGCCTCAAGCTTCTTCTGCCAGGAGCTACAGGGCCATTTATGTTGACCTGGTGCTGCACTGATGTTTCCCTGATACCCATGGGAGCCCTTGTATCTGGTGTAGCACTGCAGATGTGGGGCAGGCAGTGACTGGTGCTGCTGGTGGCCATAGGGGCCTGGCAGCTTACATGGTGCTTAACTGGCACCCTAGTGCTTGTATCTGAAGTGTACTGAGGCCAGTGGAATGTTTCTATGTTTCCTTGGGGCTACATTTAAGCATAGGGAAAAGTTCCAGTGCTGACTTAGGTAGGGTTGATGGCTGTCTGTTTGCCCTGGACTATGGTGAAGTACTTGGTGGTTCTTAGACTTTGAGTCTACCAGTTCCTCTGGCTATGCTGAGGCACATGGGGAGTCCTGGTGTTGGGGTTCACCTGCTCCACTGCACTGGGGCTCAGGATTTCCCATTGGTTTACTGAGGTAGGACTTGCTGCTGGTTTACTGGGATGCTTCTTGAACTGGACTGCATTTCCCTTTTGCCCATATGAATCAGATCTTTTCTGGTGATATTCCAGATTTCTTGGGCTCAAAGATTGTTTTGCTCCATCTTTTTGCTAGTTTTGCTGTTCCAGGATTTATTTCAGGGTTCTATTCTATGGTTGTTTAGAGGTGAACATGGGAGAGTTACAACAATTTACTGACAATGTGACTCCCAGGAGGTTATGAAGCCATGTGCTCTCTTGAGGGAATTTAGATCTCTTTCCCCAAAGGGGAAGATGACCAAAGAACACAAAGGCCAGTTCTCCAGATTTAAGTTCTCCTTTTCCCTAAGAGGGAAGAAAACCAGAGAAAGACAATCTCTGTGAAGTTAAAGAAAGGTATTCATTAAGCAGGGGAGAATAAATATGCACATGAAGGAATGCCAGCCTATGTTGATTGCCCACCAAGTAATGAGCGGAGAGAATTTATATATGTTTTGAAGAAAGGAAGGTAAATAATTTGGGAGAAAGCTGGCTTTAGGAAAGAATGAGTTAATAGAGAGCAGGAGGTGGTTAGGAATTAGCAGTGGTCTTTTGACACACAAATCAGAAGGCAATCTTGATGACAAGCAGCTCATATTTCAAGACTTGATAAGGAGATGCCTCCAAAAGCAGGATAATTCCAAGATTCTCCAAACTAAATTCAGGGGAGTCTGGAGAAAAAAGTTGTCTCCAAAACCCATAAAGTCTTTGAAGATAGGCATGCCTCTTGAAAGTACATGAACCACAAAATGGCTCAGAGTCTGCTTCAAAGCTGGTATGAGTTTTATTGGTTTCAGAGTTAGTGATTTTCTACAAGTCCTGCAAGGTTTACTCTCAGTCACCACAAATGATTATTGGTAGGTCAGTCAATAAAACCTGGCTTCATGGAGTTCTGGTTACCTGGATAATTGGGAGACTCAAGCAAATCAAGGTATCCATTTTTGCAAATGTAAGCTACTTGAGGACAGAGATTCACATATCTATTTATCTCTCTATCTCTAATTTTCTGTATCTATATATAAATCTGTGTGTGTGTTTGTGTGTGTGTGTTTGTGTGTGTGTGTGTCTGTGTCTGTGTCTGTGTCTGTGTCTGTGTCTGTGTATAGTGAACATCTCCCCAAATAATTTTTGAACTCCTATCACCTAAGAAAGGTCTAAAATCTGGATTGGCCAATCAGGATAAGGACATTTTGGCCCAGGCATGCTTTGCTTTGTTCTCTGAGTACAATCCAAATGTTCCTTATTGTATCAGCAACTACAAGTCTGAAAGAAACCTTAGAGGAATATTCTTCAGCCAAAGAAAGCCAAATACTATAATGAATAATGGGACTTATTTTGTTATTCAATAGACAAGTGTTATGTTATATATGTCATGTTAGTGATAGAAAAAACACAGGCATATGGAGCAAGGACGAGACAGAGGGGTGAAGGGGAATTTCCCTGTATATCTGACCCTGGGCTCATTTTCACAATGAACTCCCATGAATATCTTTATATATGCAAGTTCTTCAAGCTTGGAGAAAAATAAACTTTTATATGCAGCCTAATTTTATTAGTCTTTCATAGAAGGAACTCAGTAATGGTTGACAGTATATATAAATGTTTGTGTGTATGTTTGTGTATGTATGTGTATGTGTGTGTGCATGTGAATTTATGTAATTATATATAGGCATTTGTAAAGATGTGTATATATATGTATGTACATATGTGTGTGTGTATACACACACATGCACACGCACACACATATGTAAGTACATACATTTTTTTTCCCCTTAGTACCTAGAATAGAGCCTGGAACATACATAGTTGCTTAAAAAGTTTAATGATTGATTAGTGTCAAATACAAATCCATGCAATTAAATAAAAAAACTATGTGAACAGTTAGTAGGAAAATAATTGCAACTTAGATTTACATAGTGTTTTACGATGTTAATGAGTCTTATTTCTTCCTCCTGGATGGTCTTTGATGTGGACAATACAAGTGTTCCCATTTCATAGGTAAAGAAATTAATTTCCCCTAAAGTTATATAGATAGTAAGTGGAAGCAAAAAGAAATGGAATAATCCCTGGGTAGGCAGAATTCAGGTCAGATATTTTCTGATAGTGGATATCATATGAGATACTGGGGGAGGTGGATAATACTCCCTTACCCTACCACCTTTTTTTGAATATGTTAATGATCGATTTCTCAATGGATTGATCTGAGTTAGGTTTGGTAATCTCTTAGGGTGAACAGAAGGCTACTTGAACCTTTTTAACGTCTTTTCTTTTTTAAAGCTTCTATGCTTTAAAAGATTTTCCCCTTTCCCCCTCCCCCGCAACGCTAGAGCAAAGGTCAGACAAGAATAGCCTCTCTAAATTACAGTATATTAAAATGTGAAAAATTCTCCTTCTCTCTCTGAATCAGTTGTCATTTTCTTGTTTGTGTTTTTGTTTTCATTTTCTTTGGGAGCAAAGAGGACAACATCCTTAAAGAACCTACTTAAATAAACAAATAATCTAGGCTTAATAAGCATTTACTGTTTGTAAGGAATTGTTAATGGTTTAGATAGATTTAAATTGAGATAACACTCAGTAATAGGCTTCTATACTCTTTCTATTTAATGGGGGCTGGTCACAACCACCCAGAGCTACAAGTTCTTCTGTTAAATGAGGGGGGTGTACTTGATGGTCTCTGAGGTCTCTTCCAGATACAGATAAATTAACCTGAGATCATACAACAATTCTGAAGACAGCTGTAATTCACAATATTATATGATACATGAAGTAGCAGAATGAATGAAAGAACTGTGCTAAATGCTAGAAATACGCAAAAACACACAAATAGCTAAATACCGAAAGAGAGAAAACGAAGTCCCAGTCCTAAAGGAATTTCTTTCCATAGGCCAGAGAAAGAAGTTTTGCTTTGTGTGAGTTCATTGTTCAAGAAAGTAGGCTCTAGAGGCATTTAAGACTCTTAATTGACATACCCTTTCCCAGGGAACAATGGTTTGATTCTGTGCTCAGAGCAAGAGATGAATTTAGGGTGTGAATGGGAGGGGATAAGTTCCAAACCAAAACAGATGTCTGAGGTTTCTGGGTGGAAAGCTAGATAGCTAAATTGTATTAAAGTAGGGGCTGGGAATGCTAGTTTGCACCAATTTTTCATCAGAGCACCTGGTTAGAGCAGAATTTTCAAAGTAGGATACCTTTCTCAGGGTCCTGCATTCTGGAGGACCAAGGTCCAGATGTTTATGCATTAGAGAATTTGAGGTCTGAGTAGGAAGACTATTATTGACTCAGGAAAATTTGCATCTATTTTGTAATATTTCATTGACTGTCTACCCATGCCTGGGATGCTGATCCATCTCACCTCCACTTCCTGGTTTCCCTGTTTTGCTTTGTTTGTTTGTTTGTTTTTCAAGACTCTTAACCTGAAATAATGAGGATGTCCAAAGTAACAACAGTGGTTTTTAATAAAGACAAGGGGATTACAATTCAGGACCCTAGAGCAGAAATGGAGTACCTGGGAGGAGCAAAAGGGGCAGGGTTTAAACATACTTCTTGAGGGAGGTAGCCTTGTAGAAGGCATAGCTTCTTGAAGTTATTATGTAAATTTTGTCTGCTTGTTGATTGGCAAAATAGCCAAAAATCCATAGAAAAGGGTGAGGAGGTTCAGAGAAAGGTGACATCTGGTTAAAACAGTGGACTCCAGATGCAGCAATGGGGAGTTTCCTGAGAAACCACAAGACTAACTCCAACTGGTTTCGTGGGGTCAGGTAGTATGCTTGCATTCATCGAGATCAACCCTCATCTTCTACAAGAATCCTTACCTCTGAAATTCTATGCCATTTACACTTTGCATTTCTTACACACACATGTTTATTTTGTATATTACCTCTGTCATTAGGATGTGGGTTTCTTGAGGAATATAATGCATTACAATCACATATAAAATATATATGTAGCATTTCTTGTGCTTAGCACTATGCTTGGCAAATAGTTGTGCTTAATAAATGCTTATTTATTGATTGACTGATAGAACTCAGAGTTTTCATAGGGAACGTAGGTGCCTAGAGAGTTCAAATGACTTTCCCAAATTCACATATCAGCAGGTCTCAGAGGACGAAACCAAAACCACATCTTCCTGACTCTAGATTTGGCTTTCAATCCATTACTGCCTCTCAATAAATGAGACACAAAAATACTATCAGGAGAGCAACAGCAGTCTAGTGGTGATGATGGTGATAATAGGAATAAATAAATTTCTGCCCAACCCTTCTACACATCCCTCTTCTGGTACTAAGGTCCATATAGGTCTTCAAAATAAATTGAGGATTGTTGTATACTCATAAATATGGTAGTTAATTGCCCATTAACACTGGTTGACAGTAGCACTATAGTAGGAATGGGAGAAACCTAGAATCATATAGCCTTAGAAGAAGAATTTACTTGTATAAATTGTTCAACTTTACAGATCAGAAAAATGAGGTTCAGAAAAGTCACAGGAGGGAATTACTTCTAAAACTAGCATTAAAACTTGTGATTCCAAAGTCACAGTCATTTTGTTATGCAGATAGAAGCAAGTCTTATTATGCAGAAGGAAGTAGATTCACATGTCCTTAAGCAAATTCAAAAACCACACATTTCTTTAGGCTTTCATGTAATCCAATAGGTGAAAATAAGAAATCAGAATC
>CM053770.1:467260920-467279248 GCA_028658325.1 Potorous gilbertii
GATAATTTCATGAAGGATGATGTCTAGGCTCTTTTTTTGATCATGGCTTTCAGGTAATCCCATAATTTTTAAGTTGTTTCTCCTGGATCTATTTTCCAGGTCAGTTGTTTTTCCAATGAGATATTTCACATTCTCTTCCATTTTGTCATTCTTTTGGTTTTGTTTTGTGATTTCTTGGTTTCTCAGAAAGTCATTAGCCTCTATCTATTCCATTCTAATTTTGAGAGAACTATTTTCTTCAGTGAGCTTTTGCACCTCTTTTTCCACTTGGCTAATTCTACTTTTGAAAGCATTCTTCTCCTCATTGGCTTGTTGAACCTCTTTTGCCAATTGAGTTAGCTTATATTTCAAGGTGTTATTTTCTTCAATATTTTTTTGGACCTTCTTTATTAAGGTATTGATCTGTTTTTCATGCTTTTCTTGCATCTCTCTCATTTCTTTTCCCAGTTTTTCCTCCACCTGTCTAACTTGATTTTCAAAATCCTTTTTGAGCTCTTCCATGGCCTGAGCCCATGGGATACCTATTTCAGATATTTGGGATATGGAGGCCTTGACTCCTATGTCTTTACCTGATGGTAAGCAGTTTTCTTCTTCTTCATCTTCAGAGATTAAGGTTGGAATCATTTTTTTCAAAAAAATAACCTTCTATGGTCTTAGTTATTTTCCCTTTTCTGGGCATTTTCCCAGCCACTTACTTGACTTCTGAGAGTGCTCTCCACCCCTGCCCTAGGTCTGCCCAGCTAGTGCTTGGGGTCTGAGATTCAAATGCTGCTCCCCAGCCTCAGGGCTTTTGGTAGCAGGCCTGGCTGCTCTTCAGGGTAAGATTAAATCAGATTCTCAGGTGGGGGCAGGGCCACCTCCCAGGCTCAGTTCCCTCAGGGGTTTATGCAGAGACCTTTTGTAATGGAGCTACTGCTGAGCTCCTGCCTGCTCCTGGAGCCTCTGGCTGCCTGCTCTGGGAGCCTCTGGCCGCCGCTGCCACTGCTTCCCGAGGGCCTCCGAGTCCCGGAGACACCCCACTCCCCTCTCAGCCTGTCTCTCTCACTGACCTGTGAGTCTATGGGTGGAGGGACCTTCGCCGCCACAGGAGATTCCGTCCCTGATGGCAATTTGGATGTGCTTGCTCCTCTCAGTGCTGCATGTGCAGGGCATGGGAGGGATCCGCTACTGTCTGGGCACGAAGGACCTTTGGGATCAGTTTTTCAGGGCTCTCTGGCACGGAAATCTCCTTCACTGTGTTGCTGCGTGGCTTCCACTGTTCCAGAATTTGTTGGGAGTTCTTTTTAGAGGAAATGCATGGGCTGTGGGTTCAGACCTAGCATAGGTGAGTCTTTCTACTCCGCCATCTTGGCTCCACACCCACAAAAGCAGAGAATCTTTTAAAGCATAGTTGTTAAATTCTCTTTTGTTGTTTTGGGCTTCAACTCCCTATTAGTCCTGTTGGTTTTGTCCTTTCCAGTCCAAAAATAATTCTCCTTGGAAGAGAAAAGGGGAGCAAACCAATATTTTAGAAACAGCCCTGTTATTCTTCATTATCATCTCAAGTATATGGAGTAGTGGTTCTAAAACTCCACTGATTCAACTTTATTCCCCAATGTGGATTCATCTAAATTATATCATAATTATGATTTAATCACAGTTATATTTGCTTCATGAGAACATTAATAGATTTAAAATGTCCTCTTCCAACAAATACAATTCACTGATTATATCTTGGTTTTAATTTTCATGCACTTAATTTGATTGGTACAGGTTTCGCAAGTAATTCCAAGGTTGGGTTTTGCCAATAAACATAATTTTTGACCAAAAAGGTAAATGTTTATTTCTCTGGTCACCTAGTCAATACAATCTTACAATCTTAATTCAATGCTAAAATGGACCTTTACATTTTGCCTAGGGGAGAAATGGTGAGGGGGACCAACATAAAACTAATTAAATAATGTGCTGATTGTTTAGGTATTCTGTTCTAGAATTTGATGAAACAGGGTGTACCAGTTGACAGGTGCTGAACTTAAAAGAGAATATATCTTTGATGTCAAGTGTGTCTAAAGGATTCTCAAGTAAGAGTTATATGAAAATGGCCCCAATACCACTCAATCTATTCCCAACAGTTACCTGCCAGTCTGAGGGCCTCTGTACCATTATAAAAATCTGTCAAGCATTCAAAACCAATTACACACAGGATGTCAAGTGCTGTCATGCCAGCTGTCCTTGCACTCCACAGGGGCGCTCACTGTCCATTTACTGTTAAAAATAAATTTAATGGTATTGTTAGTTTTTCAGGGCAGAAATTCACTAAATTATGTTAATAATTTTTATTTAATAGAAATTAATAACTGATTTGTGTGGATAAACAGGAAACACACTAGATCACAGAAGGTTATGACAGATCATGTATTCAACACCTACCACGCCTTTCAGGGATAGAACAAAATTTCTGTAGCTGATTTTTTTTTCATGTAACTAGCTCTGTTATTAAACTTTATCATTTCTCTTGGGAATATTTCAAGTGTACCTTACTCTTTGGGATTAAATAGGGAAATGTTTGAAGACTAGCAACCAGAGATTGTAAAACTACTGAGAATATTTTTTTTTGTTGGCATACTTGCTTTAAGGAATTGTTATCCAATACACATTCTTTTAGGTGTCAAATCATTTTAGTTGATACCTTCTTAAAGATTGACCAAATATAGAAAGCATGCAGTGTAATCAATCAAAAGATAAGTTTTAAGGAATTACTCTACTATCACTATATCTGGTACTATGAAGGATACAAAAAATAAAGAATTATGAAAATACTGAGATCTTGTTCAATACACTTATTATTGATAGATGTACTCATAAACTTTACATTTACAACTTGACTGCCCAATAAATAAAAAGGGATGAAAGTTGATTTAATTTTCCTATATATCAAAAAATTCTGACATATTCAATGTATATCTACTTATAATTTATAATTTAAATCTACTTCCCTGCAAAGAAGTGGGGGGAAAACACTTTCTCCCATCTCTTTTTTGGGATTCATTTTTAATTTTCTTAGGATTCAGTATCTTAGTATTCAGTCTTAAATTTATTTTTGTTATTCTTTAAATAAATGTTATGAAAGTTCATATTGTTTTCCCGGTTTAGATGATTTCTCTTTGTATTAATTCCTATAAATTTTGCTATGCTTCTATGTATTAATCACATTCATAATTTCTTATAATATGTTAATATTTTATTACATTCATGTAACACAGTTTGTTTAGACATTCTCTAATTTATGGATATGTCTTTTTGTTCCTAGCTCTTTATTACTATATGAACTATACTACACAATTTTTTTCTTGATATATATAAGACTTTTATTCATGCCTTTAATCTGAGGGTAGAATGCCTAGCAGTGGTATAGATATTTTGGTTCATTTCTTTGCATAGGAAGAGAGTGTACTATACTTCATAGCTAGCCTCAAATTCAGGAAGACCAAGGTTCAAGTCTCATAAATGGCACACACTATTTGTATAGAAATAGTCAATGGAAAAGTCACTGAATCTCTTTAGCAACAATTGAATTTAGAGAATGTTCTAAGGTGCATTGATAAAACAAGTTTTCTCATTGTAGAATTTTCTGTTACTAATGAAATTGCAATTCTAGTTCCTATCCATAATACTATCCTTCCAAATTGTTTTGCAGACTGGCTTAGTCCTCAGCTCCACCAAGAATGTAGTGGTATGTCCTTAATATACACTGTATCAATTAACAGATAGTTATTGGTTTACTCTAATGAGGTACAAATGGCTGACACCTCAGACTATGTAGGACTTTATTCCTCTAGTGCAGATATGTTAAATAGTTATTTACTCTCTGGATTAGCTTTTTCATTCCAACCTAATGTCATACTGTCATATATAAATTCCCAGAGAAGGCCCACTACCATTCAATACTTTATTCCTGCTCAAAGTCCTATAAATAAACCTTTTAGGAGGGGGAATATATTCTCCCCTCTCACTTTAACTCTTAAGCCCACACTGTTTCTTTTCCTTTTATATAAACCAAGTCGCTCACAATAATGACATTTTTGGATGATAAGTGTAATGTTTTACTTAAATAATAAGACAAAGTAAATAATAAGAAAAAATCAGCTTTATTCATGTATTGAAGAAGTAAATGCAAGTATAATAAATACATCACATTCCACAAATAAACTTGAGGTCACAATTTTCCTGACAGACTATATATCTCAGAGAGAATTTCCACACAGATAGAGAATGGCAGGGAAGTACATGAGGGGGGAAAAAAACCCAGCATGTATATGTGTTCAACATCAATCTCAACTCTGAACTGTAGACTTTGATGTCATTGGTACATTCAGAGATGCCTGCTACATAAGAAGACACTTTTTACTAATGTCTTGTCTCTGGTACTAAGCTCTCTTCTTTATCATACTCCAACTGACATAACATTTATAAGATATTTCTACTTGTAATCACCCTTCAAAGACATGGAAAAATTTTACATTATAAATATGGATATGTCCCTTTTAAACCAAAGAACTGCAAAGCTCCTCAAACTGATCTTCTCAAGGCAGACAATCATTTTTCTTTTACCAATATACTGTGTTCCCCAGTCGAATTGGAAGTAAACATCGCACACAACAATTAACTTAAGTCTGTCGCTGCCCCTCTGCAGCTCTTTACTCACCAAGATTCTTTGTTGTCCAATTAAATCTCAGAATATCTTTCTATACAACTCAGTAAGTGTATAACCCATCTTTCCTTTTCATGCTTTTTTTTCCCCTATCATCTTAGAGGGGGCAGTTAGAGCCACAAAACCTCTGAGAGTTTTCACTGCCCTTAAGACTTAACACAAGTCTTTATTCAGCCAACATGGAGATAATAAGTGCAGCCTTTTTGTAAGTCAATTTGTAAGCAATTAGTGTTTTAAATAGCTTCAATAAAGTTGCCTTTCTGCCCCTGCTGAGACTTTTGTCAGTTTTCTTCAATCTCACCATCACACCAGCCTCAGCTTTTGCTTTCTATTCCTTTCAATGATTTAAATCATACTCTCCCGGATTCAGCGAATCACTTTTAATTTATAAGACAAAAATTCACCAAATTTCCCCTGACAACCCACATTTAATTTTCATTCATTATTGTTATTTTATTTTTCATTTTTGAGTTTTAGTCAATTAAATCCTTAACAATTTACATGGAAATGTAATTCAAAGACACCAGAGATCAAAGGTATTTTAGAGAAAATTATTTTCCCAAGTCTGAGCTATAATATTTGGTCTATAGGTCTTAGTCTACTCCTTAGATTTTCCAATTCTGGTCAAGTGCTTGGGATATGAACAGTAGACTATTTTGAGTTAATTTATTCATCCATTTATTTAACATAATATTGCTAGGCTATTATTATAATGTGAGGAAAAAGTGAAATACAAAGGGTATTAGAAGTTCATTATATATACTGAATATGTAAATAAGCATATGTATATCTGTATGCACATGAGTGTGTGTATATATATATATATATATATATGTGTGTGTGTGTGTGTGTACATGTAGAATGATAGGTATAGATGATTTACATATAGATATAGATTTCTTCCCCACTCCAGAGTAGGGAAGGAGAGAGGATTGTCAGGATATATAGAGATGTTCTTAACACAGAAATGTTTTTAACCTGCGTAACCTTGGAAAACATGTCTTTGAATAGGAAATGAATCTGTATTGCCAGACATATTATATTCCCATTTTACTATTTTAATCTCCACCAATTTTGAGGAATATAACTTAATTGGGTAAGTGATTGAGGTTATCTACATTTACACTTATAGACATTTTTATCTAAAAGTGAAAGGAATGTAACTGAAATTATGGACAAGTTGAAGAACTGCAAAGTTTAAGACAAACCAATTAATCAAGGAGATAGAAGCTGGGTTAATGAAGACTGACTGAGGAATGAACACAGAGCAGACAATGTAATGGAGCTTATTTATTCATCCATTAGAGAAAGTAACTTTCCTGGATACTTACTGTCTGGAAGGGATTGTGCCAGAGTTAATGGAAGTTAGAAAGGTATGACAGCCACAGACCCCAAGGAAAGGAGAAGATATCTATGAACAAATAATAACTCAAACAAAAGGAGAATGGGATGAAAAACCTCAACAGAAATGAGAGCAAAGCTTTATGGGAATTTAGGTGAGGGGAGAAAACTTTCTGATTTTGTATCAGGAAATACATCAATGGAAGCTGTGAAATGAATTTACTTCTAATAAGTGTAAATATGAGAAGGGAAACACAGGCAGAAGGACCAGCATCAATAAAGACAAGGAAGCAGAAATAATTAAGAGACATTTCAGGGGATTTTGATTGGTCTGGTTTGCCGTAGTGCAGAGTATGCTTAAGAAGTAGTGGGAGATAAAGCTCTAAGAGTAGGCTGGGAACAGGGAAAGAACGTGAAGCTTTGAATATCAGGGTAAAGCATTATGGCTTCATCTTGTAAGTATCATTGTAAATATAGTTCATGAATACACAAATAAGGGAAAGAACTGTACTGTTGATTCTTGATTAATCACTGACAAATATTTTATTATAGGGGTGGACCAGTGAAAAGATTGACATACTTGGTGTCAGGTCCAAGTTCAAATTTGGAGTTGGACACATGCTAGGGAGGTATTTGACGCTGCTAAAGTCATTTAACCTTTGACTTGCATTCTTCATCTGTGAATTGCGGATAGTAATAGTTCCTACTTCTCAGCATTGTTGTGACGATATATGGGTTAATATTTCTAAACTGTTTTGCAATTCTCAAAGCAATATATAAATACCAGACTTTGTTGTTTTTGTTCTTGCTGCTGCCATTTCCCCCTCTTCCTTTAAATTAGATACTTTATTAAAGGTGAGAGGGATATTAAATTATTTTAGTATATGAAAAATGGAGAAGGGACCTTAAGCCAAAAGTATTATTTCCTCAGACCATGCAGGAAGTGCTGTATCAATAGTTTTATCTGAAGCTCAGAGGTTTTTTTTTCTGTTTTAAAATTTCTATCAGTGCAATGATAGAAATTGTTGTAAATTTCCATAATCTTGTTTATTCTTTGTAAGTTTTTATATGATAAGACATACCATTTTCAAAAGTAAATACAAATATCTTTGAAAATCAAAAATAAAGCTATGCTGAAATTATTTTTTGCTTTGTATAGAATACACATTACTTTCCCTATATAGGACATTCAATGGGGAAAGAAAAGATTGATTAGAATCAATAATTGACCATATCACTTTTACTTTAGCCAGTTAATTAGTCCATAGGATCATAGGATGATAAACTTAGGTCTAAAAGTGACCTTAGAGATCATGTAGTTCAACCCTTTCATTTTACACATGAGAAAACTGAGGAATAGAGAAGTTAACTGACTTGCCTAGAAAACTAGTTACTGTGTAAGGTGGGATTTGAACTTAGCTTTTCCTGACTCCAAATCTAGTGTATATCCATTATATGACACTACCTTTCTGCTTGCAACTAGTTTCTTGTTATGCATGTTGCCAAACTCTGGTGCTATGGGAGGATATAATCAGTTTCCTGGCCTTTTTAAGCCCATTGACATGATCTATAACTCCAATGATTGTGGTATACCTTAGAACTCTTACAAGGGATTCTTACAAGAACTCTAACTTAGGGATTGAATAATCTTATTTTTTGCTTTGTATAGAATACACATTACTTTCCCTATATAGGACATTCAATGGGGAAAGAAAAGATTGATTAGAATCAACAATTGACCATATCACTTTTAGTTTAGCCAGTTAATTAGTCCATAGGATCATAGGATGATCCTATGTTAGTGCCCATACTCACCTTCCCTTCATAGCATGTTGTCAAGCAAAATTCAATACCTCATTATGTTGTATGAATCATTAACATTCACACACTTTAGATTACAGTCAAACTGACCTTACTTCCTTTTCCAAGCAATTATTGTCTGTTCCTTTTACACTGATTCCCTCCCCCCTATGTGCCCACCCATCCCATGCCTGGAGTTCACTCCCTCCATACAGTTTTTTTTTTTTTCTAATTCAGATCCTCTAAATTCCTTCAAAACTTATCTCAAATATTATGCTGTACATACATCCTCTCACTTCTGTCTCTTCAAAAAAAATATACTGAAATTGCCTTGTATTTATTTTTATCTACTTACACATTTATAGATTGTTATTCTGCATAGAACATAAGATCCCTCGGCATAGAACTGTTTTTTGGCTTAATATCCATAACACATAGCAGAATGTCTGACAAAATGCTTACTTAATGTCCTCTTCCTAATTGATTAGTAAGTAGCATAGATAAAAATTTAATAATGTCACAGGTATTTCTGTTATCTAAGTTAGAATGTAAATTTGATTTGAATTTTAGATCTTCTCTCCTTTCTTATTTCATCTTTTTTCCCCTATTCTCCCCTCTCTGTGTCTCTAATTTTTGTGCCTCTGTTTTGTTTTTCTGTTCTTACTTTCTATCTCTTTCTTCTTTTTGTCATTTTCTTTCTGACTCTGAGTCTGTTTGGCAGCCTTCCTTGAATGCTTTTGGTATATTCAACTAACTAAAGACAAACTATTGATACTGAGATTTGAGAGTATTATGGAAGCTATTGATAATTCACACAGATGCAGCTGCCTAAGGCAAAAATGATACTATTGTCCATGAGAACTGGAATTTCATCACACTTGGAAACAAGGACATTGATGACAATTTCTAAGAAATATACCATTTGGTACTATTTCATGTTCTAAAGCTTAATGTTAGTTTTCTGATAGTACTGCAATGCATTGGCACTGTATTCAAATGGATTTCAGATTCACAAGAAGGAAAAGGGAGGAGAACTAGTGTGTGTGTGTCTGTGTGTGTATGTGAGTGTGTACCCCTGTTCACATGGAGGGGAATGATCCCAAAGAAAAGGGACAATACTTTTCCTTTTAATTTCTGGTTCTTTTCCACCAGCTAGACATACACCAAGACAATCTTATACTTACTTCATGCCTAGGCTCTGCTCTAGAAGGAATAAACAAAGGCACTTCAAGGGGAACAGAGATAAAAAGGCAGAGTAGAAGGTACCTGCTTGAACTCTCCCTCTAAACCCCTCAAAAAAACTTTAAAAATGACTCTAAACAAATTCTAGGGGAGCAGAAGCCACAAAATGACAGACTGAAGCAAATCTCTAGCCAAAGACAATCTGAAAGGCTAACAGAAAGAGTCTATCTCACCAAGCCAGGGAGTAGGGTCCAGTTTGACTTGGTCCATGAAGGCAGAGATGGAGCTAGATTAGGCCTTAGGGGACTAAATCACTGGAAACTGCAGCAATTTTCCGACTTCTCAACCCAGAAACACCAAAGACAGCTTCCAAGTTCAGTAGAAAGGGTCTCTCACCTGTCTGAGAGGGAAACTTGGCCTGGTCCCAGACCCAGCCCTGTCTCAGGCCCAAGATGACAGCACCCACTGCCACAGTGACTACTAGTGGAGCCTTACACTTAACAAAGAGATGAAAGGCCAAATGAGTAGCTTGGATGATGAGCAAAAGTGGTAGAAAAAAAACAAACTAAAAATTTGTACTTTCATAGTTAAAAGAAAGTCACTGGTGACAAGGAAGATCAAGGTTTACAACCAGAAAAAGAGAAGAAAGTTGAGTCTCCTGCATCCAAAGCCTTCAAGAAAAGCATGAATTAGTCTCAAGCTATGGAAGAGCTCAAAAAAGATTTGGAAATCAAGTAAGAGAAATACAAGAAAAAAACAGGAATAGAAATGAGTAATGGAAGAAAATAATGAAAATTGATTCAACACCTTGCTAAAGAACACCCAAAAAAGTGTGAAGAAAATAATACTTTTAAAATTAGACTAACCCAAATGGCAAAAAAGGTCCAAAAACTCAATGAGGAGAAGAATGCCTTAAAAAGCAGAATACACCAAATGGAAAAATAAGTTCAAAACCTGCCTGAAGAAAATAATTCCTTTAAAATTATAATGCAGCAAGTGGAAGCTAATGACTTTATGAGAAACCAAGAAATTATAAAATAAAACCAAAAGAATGAATAAAAAAAGTCAATGTGGAGTATCTCATTGGAAAAATAACTGACTTGGAAAAAGGATTCAGAGGGGATAACTTAAAAATTGTTGGATTACCTGAGAGCCATGATCAAAAACAAAGCCTAGTTATCATCCTTCAAAAAATTACCAGGAGAAACTGCCCTGATATTCTAGAATCAGAGGGTAAAATAGAAATGGAAATAATACACCAATCATCTCCTAAAAGAGATCCCAAAATGAAAACTTGTAGGAATATTGTGGCCAAATCCCAGAGTTCCCTGATCACGATGAAAATATTACAAGGAATCAGAAATAAACAATTCAAGTATTGTGGAAACACAATCAGGACAACACAAGATTTAGCAGCTTCTACCCCAAGGGATCAGAGGGCTTAGAATATGATATTCTAGAGATCAAAGAACATAGGATTAAGACCAAGAGTCACCTGCCTAGGAAAACTGAGCATAATACTTCAGGGGAAAAATGGAACTTCAATGAAATAGAGTACTTCTCATAATTCTTGTTGAAAAGACTTGAGTTGAATAGAAAATTTGACCTTCAAACATAAAAAGCAAGAGAAACATGAAAAGGTAAACAGGAAAGAGAAAATACAAGGGACTTACTAAAGTTGAACTATTTTTATTCCTACATGGAAAGATGATGTTTGTAACCTTTCTCAGTATTAGGAGGCTTAGAAGGAATATGTGTGTGTGTGTGTGTGTGTGTGTGTGTGTGTGTGTGTGTGTGTGTGTGTGTGTGTATAGAGAGAGAGTCGGTCCTCTCTATATCTCTGTCTCTCTCTCTATCTCTCCATTTCTCTCTGTCTCTGTCTCCATGTCTCTCTCACAGAGGTTGCCCAATGAGTTTCTCCTCTCCTTTTCTATCTGATTCTCCTTTCCTATGGTAGTCTTGTCCTTCCCCTGGCAGCCACTTTCTTCCATAATGTTCACCCACTCTGCCTCATTTCCACTTATTTCTCTCTCCTTTGGAAGATTTAGTGGTAAAAGGGGACTTATAGGTCTTACCTCCTTATGTTGTATCTAAGGATCTTACTTAGTCTTACCTCCTTATGTTGTATCTAAGGATCAGAATGCTTAGATATATAGCCTAATATTATATATGTAATAGAGCTACTATTTGAAAACAAGCTCTCTGACTCCAAATCTATGACTTACCACTTCACACTTAACCTAGAAGAAGGGTTTCACTTCCACTTTTCCTACCTTCATCCTAACCACAGAGAAGCCTAGGCCACATAGACCTGATCCAGCTGGCCAGTTGCCAGCAACAGTAAATACCTTCCCCTTTGACTACTCTTGAATTTTTCCACAATTACCTTCACTAGGCTCCATCTGAGGGAAGAGTGGCATGACTCTTCATACCACTTGGATGGACTAGAAATTATAAGTATACAAGAGGACTAACAGGTTTTGTCACCTGCCTGTGATTGGGACCTCAGTTCTTCACACCTTACCACCCTCCTTGCTGAAATGGCTTCTTGGACACTGTCATCTGACTTGCTGGTGGATGCTAATAACCTCTGAACCTTGCCATCTGCCAAGCTATTATGTTTAGGAGCTCTGTGCCCTTCCATTTGCCCTGCAACTGTAATCTTTTGCAATTAGAAAGTGAACTCCTGTGAGCAGAGCCTGCCTCATTTGTTTTTCTATTTTTATTACTAGTGCTTTGTATAACATTGGATACATAGCATGTAAATCCTTTCTCATTCATTCATTCATTCATTCACTCATTCATATATAATTTGTTCCACAAGGACCCCTCACTGCTCCTTCTATTACTCTCTGCCTCTTCCAAGAAATTGCCTTCAGTACGTTGACCCATTAATACGTACAATCTTGTGTATTCCTAATTCATCCTAGCAATTACCTACTAAAGCTATGGTGTAAGGGGAATTTCTACATACCCCTTTCAATCTATCCCTGTTCCTGGCAGTCAGTGGTACAATTTCCTCTCTAATTCCCTGCCCCAACAACAAAACTGCGTGCAGCCACCTGAAGTTTTACTAAGAGCCCGACCTAAAGTTTTCTGAAGTTATATTGTATGACCACTCATTATAAAAGGATAAGAGGTGGTATCCAGGAAAGAACACAAAAATAAGATTTGATTATGTCTTCCCCTTTTTAGATACTGGAGCAATTTACAATTTAGTAGACATTTTTGTTGGCTTTATTTTTTGTTCTACTAGGTGATTTTAAATTTTATGTTCTTACTCATTATAATTTCTAGACAACTTTTGATTTGTAACAGACTTATTGACATTATACTTTCAAAAGTCCATCCATCTTGCCCAGGGAATCCACAGCATCCCCTCTAAAATGTAACTATTTGTAAATTAATTACTATGTTTGCTATTGTTCACGCTCTCACTAGCTATTTTCTGATGTGGGAAAAATAAAGACAACTTATTTGGAGAGAGCTCTTTGAGTTTATGCAGTGTGAAAACGACATGGGGTTCGTTAGCACTCCATGGGTCTGCAGGGAAAAGACAGAAAGAACTGATATTGCTGTCATCAAGGGTAGACACTAAATAATAAATCAAAGAGCATCCCCACTAGATGCAGGGTGTCCAGTTCTCTTCTCACTAGGAACGGGGCACTGGACAAGAAAAATCTACAGTTTGTGCTAGAGTGTATGGATTTAAGTCATCAGTAGATTTTTTTTTTATCCCTTTTGTTAAAGAGAAAAACACTTTTTTATATATCCAGAAGCATAGCAATCTATATATCTATGTGTCTATGTATACATTTTAATTTTGGACAAAAATAATCAAGTTGAAATTGGGAGAAGCATGAATGGAGAAATAGCAGTCACTATTAGTTCAAGTAGCAAGAAAGATCAATATGACACAAGTTATGGAGGTGACACTTTCAGAAAATAATTTGTGAGTAGGTGCAGTCATAAAAGTAAAGAAGATTTCCTTTCCTTCTTTCATCTTCCACCATCCTGAAGCCTTTGCTTTTTGCCATTTCCTGGGGCTCATATTTGTTTATCTTCCAATCTGCTCATTAGATATATTCTGGAATACTATGAGGCTTGAATCACGGGAATGGTGTTCCCCTCCACACGAGCAAAGCCTCTCCCATGTGGCCTATAACCTTTTCTTGTTGGCCTACCATTGTTAAAACTCTGGCTGCATTGATGCATACCTGTAGTTCTTAGGAATTTTTGCTATTGTTCAGTCATTTTCAGTTGTGCCTGACTTGAAGACCCCATTTGGGGTTTTTTTGGCTTCCATTTATCTTTTCCAACTCATTTTGCAGATGTGGAAACAGACAAACAAACTTAAGTGACTTGCCCAGGGTCACACAGTTAGTAAGTGTCTAAGACCTGATTTGAACTTAGGAAGATGAGTCTTCCTGACTCCAAGTACTCAGTCCACTATGTCACCTGACTGCTCCATTCCCAGTAATAAAATAATGGAAAGAGTCATTATCTGGTACTTTTTCAGATAAAGTAGCTAAGAAGAGAGTATCTGTATTGTACTAAAAATCACTGAATATTTTCCTTACTGTTCTAGGAAAATCAAAGCAAAACAAAACATGTCAATGGAGGATAATATGATAGATTCTGGACATTCTGGAAATTTGATCTAGAAGATGAAATTATATGGCTCACCTGCGACCTCAACTTTTTTTTTCCACTTCTATTTTTAAATGATCACCTAAAAAAATAATATTAGGGAAAAATTCTGACGTTCAAAATATTTGGTCAAAAATGGAATCTTTATTTTAAAAATATTTTTCTTTTTGTCCAGTTGAAAAATGATAGAAAGCAAAGGACGGAATGAGGATCAATGAATGGAAATGTCAAAAAAACCCCACCAAATTTAGTTTTTATACAAGGGAAAACTTCCTAATAGTTAGAATCATCCCAAAATAGTGCGCACTTCTTTGGGAGTTAGTGGCTTCCAATTCAGTAGAGGGCCACCAACAAAGATCCTGATATCCTGAAAGTCTAATGCTTATCTTGATGCTTTCTTTGGCACACTTGAATAGACATGTGATTTCATCTATTCAGTTCCTTCTAATAATGCATATCACAAGTCATCTATACCTGCCCAATTTGTTTGACCCTTGTTCATTTCTACCCAGTAGGTCTACCCAATTTGCTGGAGGCCTTCGTCTCTTTTCCCCAAAATCAAAAGGACAACAAGACAGCCCTCTGTCATTCTTCCTTTCTTCACTTTCTCTTTCCACATGAACTGGTTTCAATCAGATAGTCAGTCAATAAATACTTATTAAACACCTACTACAGGACAGTCAAAAGTCAACCCCAGCCTTTGAGAAGCTGGTAATATAACAGAGGAGACAATAAGCAAATAATTATGAACAATGTTATGCACAATGCAAGATATATATATATATATATATATATATATATACATATATATTTCAATATATAAAATGGGAATAGTTAACAGGAAAAAAGTACTAGAATTAAGAGAGATTGAGAAAAGCTTCCTGACCAGTCCATCATTTCTAACTGTCACACAATCCTTGCCAGTAGCCTTTATTCCTTTTTTATTTCTTGCTATTCATCATAACCACTTCTCTATTGTTCTCTGTGCAATAAACACCTTCATTCTTTAAAGGCCATGATGTTCCTGGTCTTGTGACCATATAACATCATGCGTGAAATATTTATATTGCTTTCATGAGTATCTTGGGATCAATTCAAGTGTTTTGAATAGTGTTTGGCCTATTTACTTCTATTGTTTTTGTAATCTGGGACTCTTAACTTCACTATCTTGGATTTTCAATTCTGTTCACTGTTATTAGTCTGTTCTATTGTTGATCCATCAATAAAGTCACTGCTTGGTGAACACTGGAACATATTTGTTTACATAGGTATGCTCTCCTTTCAGAAATTCCTAAAAGGGCCAAACATTCTTATTTTTGAAAGTTATTTAATGACAGTTTTGCTGCCACAATAGAGATGTCTTCTTTCATACAAATGTGCATGCAAACATGCATGCAGGTATACATACACATATGTACATTTATAGGCATCCATTTGTATATGTACATACTTATATTATGATTATATGTATTTCCACATGCACATCACACACATGTATCTCTCTACAGGCAGACAGACAATAGACGAAAGATAAATTTATAGATATGTGCCTACCAATAAATATATGTATGAATATATATGCATGTGCATGACTTTCTTTAGGAAGTGACCTGTGGAATGACTTTTAAAGAAAAAGTAAATT
The DNA here is from genome assembly GCA_028658325.1 of Potorous gilbertii. Lineage (NCBI taxonomy): Eukaryota > Metazoa > Chordata > Mammalia > Diprotodontia > Potoroidae > Potorous > Potorous gilbertii. Next base: position 467,276,226 of record CM053770.1, read on the forward strand.
TTATGATAGAAGAGAGATGATATACATTTGAAAAATGGATAGCAGGCTGTTTGAAGTCATGGAGATAGGAGACAGATTATACCACTTAGTGGGCACAGTGAGACCAGTTTGGCTAGAATGTCAAATATATGAATAGAGTTATATGTAATAGTAGTCCATAAACATATTGTAAAAATCTTTAAATAACCAAAAAAAAAAAAAGGAGTTTGTGTCTTTTCTTAGAGGCAAAAGGGAAAAGATCTTAGAGCTTATTGAAAAGGAAAGTGACTGGATACCTCCTGAATATTTCCCCATTCTCTTTCATTGATGTTCCAGAGAATTCACATATTTGATCCATCATCCTAACCATTCTTGCCCAGACATTTTCTTTTTTTCTTTCTTTCTTTCTTTCTTTCTTTCTTCCTTCCTTCCTTCCTTCCTTCCTTCCTTCCTTCCTTCCTTTCTTTCTTTCTTTCTTTCTTTCTTTCTTTCTTTCTTTCTTTCTCTTTCTTTCTTTCTTCCTTCTTTCCTTCCTTCCTTCCCTCCCTCCCTCCCTCCCTCCTCCTTCCTTTCTTTCTTTTATTTTTTCCAGGGGGAAGAGATGAGGTAGAGGAAGAGGATAGAGAGAGGGATCTTTTTTATTTCCCTTTTATTCCCAGTTAGATATAATACAAGTTTTCTTAATCAAGATTTGCACAGATCACAACCCTTGGAGAAGAAAAGCATTTACATAGTTAAACTAAAAAAAAAATAATAGTTATTATATAAATGGTTAATTTATAGTGAATACTGGAGTACTTGCTAGATAGAAAATGAGACATTTTCTTCAATGGCTGTCTTTGAAAATCATCACTTTCTTTGTAATAGTAACAAGACATTGAAAGAATAGAGTTGTAATAGAATGAGAGTGAGATAGTGTGTGAGAATAGAATCCAACCAAGGTAGAGCATTATTGCCACATTGAGGGATATTGGCAGACACAAAACTTTGGGAGGCCATTAAATACATGTGCAGGTAGGTGAAGGTGTACATGAATGGAGTGGAAAGTAGACAGAGACAGGAGATAGCAAATCTGAAGGAAAACTCTATTAACCTCTCCATTTAATCTATGGTAAATCCTTTGCTTAAACACTGACATTCCAGTTGGTACCCTTTTCAGAACAGGGAAACGGTACATTAGGCATAAACCTATCTATCCTTCTTCTCCAGCCTAAAGTATCCATACATCTCATTGATTTACACTTTAATATTTTATTACTACAGGAGGTAGATGATTGTTTGAAGTTCCTAATAGCCCCACAACTCTAAGACTAAACAATCTTTCTTATGCCTGGCTGAAGGATTAGAAATTCTTGGTGCTTTAATTTCATGATTGAAAAGTTTCAAAGGACTAGAACTAATATGATTTCTTTTTTAAAGTTATTTTTTGCTTTAGAACTAAAAATTCAGGAATGTTTTTTTAATGTTCAAAATTAAAGCAAAAATATTTGATTACAGAAAAAGAAATTTTCTTTTAAGTTCAAAAAAATTATGCTCCAATTAGGAGCACATTATCACATTTATAATCAGATCATCTTAAACTTATTTGTAATCTTTTCCTTTGTTTGTTTCATGTCTAATCGTGTGTTTTGGAGCTCAGTAAATGTTGATGAAATCATTCTAATAATAATTCATATTCATTTCTGACATTTCTAATGTATTTCCTATTTTCTACTGAATTCATTAAAAGACAACAATGGTGTAAATAGCTTATAATTTCAGTTTCATCACCTTGAATGTAAGTTTAGTATTATGGGTACTGAATACTAAAGAGACTTGCTAGATATACTAGTCTAAGCCCTCCTGGCACAGATTGTGGCATACACAGAGGTACGAGTATGTTTAAATTACATATCAGCCTGATGAACCACACATGGTCAAACTCTATTCACCAAGTACAGCATATGGTAATATATCATTTATTTTTACTTGATTGAATGCCAGCTACAATTTCATGACAGTAACAGCTGACTGCCCCTTTTCAAATGCTCTACTGGTTTCCTATTTGCTTCTTCTGAAGGGTCTTCATTAGAATGGTCTGACTTCAAATTGAGCATAGGGTGAACTAGGAGCCCTAATGAAGATCCTGTTCTGTTGCAGCAAAGTCATCCACACCCATCTCTAACTCTACATTCCCCTCCTCCCTACTTAAACATTGGAATTTTCAAATTATAAAGATTTATATATTATCCCATCTCTGGGAGAGATCTCTTAGAATAAAGTATAACAATTAAAGAAAACTAATAATAGAGACACCTCAAGTAAAAATGCATGAAAGATTTACCATTTGTCATACTCTTGACTTCTTTATTAAAACAATTATGAAAATTAATCTATTTTTCTCCTATCTTAGTGAAATAAAGAGAAAAGAAAGACATATCCCTCATTATAAATAAAAATGATCAAAATAACTTTAAACCAGACTTACACCATTTGGCAGTAGGTAGGAGCAAAAATTAAAATAGGCTAAACTTCTTTGGGCCACAGATAGGTTAGACTAGGGACAGACTAACAGTGATTGGTTGCCACAGTTCACATAACAGCTGGCCATGGGTAATGTGTTATATAGGCCACTTTAAATAAAGAAATGAATAGATAGATACAGATATGCTTTTTTATCCCTATCTATTCCCTCACACGTATTGCATACAAATACACACACATGCATACACACACATATATATATATACACACATACAGATATATATGCATATATTCATATGTATGCATTTGTGTGTACACATATTATTTTTTGTTTTTTTGTTTTTTTTAATTCTTTTTTTAATTTTAAATAAATTTATTTAACTTTTAAAATTCATCTTCACAAGATTTTGGGTTCCAAAATTTTCTCCCCATTTGTGCCCTCCGCCTTCCCCAATACATTGGACATTCTAATTACCCATATCACCAATCTGCCCTCTCTTCTATAATCCCTTCCTTCCCTTACTCCATCTTCTCTTTTGTGCTGTAGGGCCAGATAACTTTCTATTCCCCATTACCTGTAT
>CM053770.1:467279748-467337472 GCA_028658325.1 Potorous gilbertii
GACCCAGGATGAGGCAATTGGGGTTAAGTGACTTGCCTAAGGTCACACAGCTAGTGAGTGTCAAATGTCTGAGGTGAGATTTGAACTCAGGTCCTCCTGACTCCTGCACTGGTGTTCTATCCACTGTACCACCTAGCTGCCCCATATGTATATGTATGAGTATATACATAGCACCAAATCTGGAGAGTCAGAAAGACCTGAGTTTAGTCATGCCTGTGACATTTACTAGCTCTATGATCCTGGGCAAGTGACTTAATCTCTAATTTTCTCGACTTTACATGAAAGTAATAATAGCACCTACCCCCCTCCCAGGGTTGTTGTGAAATCAGTGAGACAATCATTGTAAGGTACTTAGCATAGTGCCTGACACATAGTAAACATGAAGTAAATGCTAACCAATGCATATATACACACATTTACATATGTGTGTCAGTGTGTCTACATGCATGTGCATTTAAACATACATACACACTCACATACACATATATACGTGCACTTAGACTTATGTGTGTTTATGGATAGATATTTGTATAAAATTTTATTTGTTCCTACAACGGGTAAATGTTAAAACTACCCACAGCTGTCCAAGTGGATCTAGTTGAAGATCTACTTAATGCTACAATCATCAGAAATGAGGTGATTCTCAGTGATCAAGTCCTCAAATTCATCCACACTGAACTTTTGAGAAATTTCTTTTCTTGAAAACATGGAATTTTTCAGTGAATTTGGAACTTTAAGTGATCTCTGCAAATAATGCCCAAGCTACTTTTAATTAGCTATATTACCATTTGAACATCTGAAGTTTTGATCCTCCATAGACCATAGTCATGGATATACTGATAAATGTTTAGCAACTGGTCCTTCCCCCACCTCAAAATTAAAAACAAAATAATCTCGTGGCTCACTTTTGAATCTGCATTATTAGCATTTCCTCCATCAATTTCTTAAATCTAGAAATCACCAAAACAATAAATCAAACCCTGATTTGTACTTTCAATTTCTGAAATGTAAATGCTTTCACAGAAAGATAGCCATCTGCACTCTATGCCTTACATATCCTTCAGAAAACATGTTTTTATATTATATTTTCATTTTTAAACTATCTTTATACTTAAAGTCTTACATAGATTATATTGCCACTTAGAAATACATGATAAAAGGACATTCACTAAATGTCAATTTGCCTTCTTTAACAGATTTTTGGTTCATAAAGAATGTTCTATTTTGTTACCTCAGTAATTATATTTGGGCATATTTGGATGTATATATATTCAAGCATAGATTTTCATTTCAGATCCAGGGAAAGCTGGAAAAAAGCTCTTGAGATCCTTCAAAGCATGGCTTAGGGTGTATACCACAATTATAGACTTCATCTTCCCAGGGAGCTTTTTTGAAGACAGTAAAAGATTAACTAAATGTTACTCACTTGACAGACTGCACCTGAAAATGGAATATTTTATTTTAAAATTACTAGTCTGTAGGCTCCATAATATTTAATCTTTTAAAGCACTATGGTGATTCAGAGTTGATAAAATTGAAATGCATGTTTTTGGAAAGACAAGGGCTTGCAAGGTATTAAGTGGGAAAATGTAGACTGTTAGTTCCCATGACCATCTGTAGTAGAAGGTTTGTGACAGACTTGTGACTGATCCCTTTCCTCAGAGACTATTTGCTGAATATGTCAGTGTTCAAAAAGATGTAATATCATTCTCTTGATACTATGTATTTGTTGCTAAGCAACAAGTTCTATTTGTATACACCATGATTTGTCATTAATTTTATATATTCATTCCCTTTAGAAGGGTATGGTTTTGATGTTTTGGGGTAAAATAATACTACAAGTTGAACAAAATAAATGTAAAACTCAAATACAATTCCACTAATAGCACTGAAAACAAAATTTGAAATAAATCTTTTAAACTTACATTTTAAGCTAGACTAAATATAAAATAACTAAAAACTCATTGGGTTTATGAAATGCATTGTGACAACCAGGATTCAATTCTTTGGTTGAATAAGAATTAACAGTAATTGAAAGTATTATCTTTTTTTAAAGTAATGTTTAGAGTTATCATGCATACTGGAGAGAGGGAGCTAGCCTCAAACTGATGCAGAAGTGGATTCAACTCTGGCCTCTGACAATTATCTTTGAAATTTTGGATAAATTACATTACCAATCTATACCCCAGACAATGCTCCAGGAATATGAGCTGTATGACTGCATTGGTAGATAGTATGTCTTCACCTGAAATCACATATATTTTGGTGAAATTATAAATCCATTTTTTAAAATGAAAGTTAAAAATGTTATAATACAAATTATTTGTTCTAAATAGTTCTTTTAACATATAAGTTAGAAATAAATCATTGCTTATTCAATACTAGATAAATAGAAGATGAAGAAATATGACCTATATTATAGAAGATATAGGAAAGTTCCTTGAGATCAAGTGTACTTTCTTTTTACCTTTGATTCCCTGATACACTTAGCAGTATGCCTTGTACCTTCAATACACATTTGTTGAATTTGACTAAATAATTTTGAGTATTGAAATAAACATTAATATGAAACCTAAAATTATCATTCCTTAAAAATGTTTATTATTTTGTCTTGTTTTCTGCAAAGGAGAATACTTTAATCTATAATTATTGCAGAAAAATTCAGTTTGAAATAGTAAATCCATATATCATTAATATCTTTTTGTTAAAATGGGAAAATGACAATTAAAACATAAAGCAGTTTGATGGGTTTGGAAATAAACTGAATGACTGGCTTCAAAGAGTAGCAGTCAATGGATCAGTGCCTATTATGAGGTAGGTCCACTGTAGAGTGCTCATAGAATATTTCTTTGGTTCTGTTTTATTAAATATTTTTATCAATGACTTGGAAGGAGTCATAAATAGTAGCCTAACAAAAAATTCAGGAGACATTAAGCTAAGAAGAGTATTTGTGAGTCAGTCTCCAAAATAATCTTGTCAAGAAAGAGTGATCAACTTAATAATGTTTTATGAATTTTAATAATGTTAAATGTAAAATCCTATACTTGTTCTTTTAAAAGAAATCAACCATATATTGGGCAGATTTAATAAGAAAATATTTCCTAAAAATGCAGGATTTTCAAGGAATGCTAAACATGAATGAGCAGTACATTGTGGCAGTCAAAAAATAATAAAGTTTTAGACTATTATGCAAATAAAGTGTTAAAGAGGAAGTTGACAACTCTGATATATTCTCAACTGAACAGTCTGCATTTCATGGAACAGTACATATTTTAGAATGAACCATTGTCAAATGGAACTATTTACAGAAGAGAGATAATGGTTTGGTGGCAAGAATGGAGGCTATGCCATGTGAAAATGAGTTGAAGAAACTTATTTTCTTTAAAACTGAAGGTTTAGTGAAAAAGAAAGGAAAAGAGAACAGGTTTCAAATATCTTCAAGCAAATAAAGAGCTGCTATGAAGAAGAAGAATTATTTTTATTTTCAGATTTTTAATGTTTTCCAAATACGTTTTTTTACATTTTATTTTTACATTTTTGAATTCCAAATTTTATTGCTATCTTCTACCTCTCCCCTTTCTGAAAATGCAAACAATTTGACATCAGTTATATAAGTGAACTTATACAATACCGATTTCCATATTAGCTGTGTTGAAAAAGAAAACAGACAAAAATAAAACCACATGAAAAATAAAGTCAAAAAGTTTGTTTCAATTTGCATTCAGAAGTCATCAGTTCTCTCCCTGGGGATGGAAAGCAATTTTCATGATGGCTCCTTTGGAATCGATTTGAGTCATTGTCCGGATCAGATTGACTAAGTTTTTCATAGCTGATCACCCTTAAAATATTGCTGTTACTAAATACAGGAGTACAAGGTGGTGTTCATGAGGAGAAGTACCTCTAGTCTGCAGGTTTGCTGAGCCCTTCTCAGGACTACTCATCCACCTTTCATGTTCACCTTTCAACCAAATCTCACTGTAACTCCAAGAAGCTTCATCATATGCAGTGACCACATCCCAGTAAATTGTTTTGGCAGATGGGCCAAAGCAAGTTGAGGGTAACTGACAAGCCTCATACTGTTCAGTTAGTTAAAGGGATGTCTCCTCCAAGGACATTTTGACTTCCTCCATCAAAATGTTTGGATGAGGACAATTTGATCCAGAGGCTATGAAGTGACTGAAGCAAGTACTGTGAAGCACATACAGCTTGGTCAGACACTGAAGAAGACAAAGTCATCTACTACATCCCAGAACAGTGCCAGTCAGTCATCTTGACTTTTGTCCTGCTACTGGACTTCAATAACTGAGGAGGAGAGAAAGAGTGTCATGACTTTGTGCAACTCTGCCTCATTCAAATCCAATTCATGCACATGTTGCACATGTTGACATTACATGATGTCATATGTCCTCTTCCAAAATGAAGGTCAAATAATTATCATGTATAATATTCCCTGTTTCTGATCACTTCACATTGCATGAGTTCATATAAGTCTTTTCAGATTTTTCTAAAACCATCTTTTCTATTTTTTTAGCGCAATAGTATCCCATCACAATTATCTACCACAGCACATTCATCCATCCCCCAACTGAATGGCATCCCCTCAATTTCCAGTTCTTTGTCACCATAAAAAGAACTATTACAAATAATTTTCTATGGATAGGCCCTTTGTCTTTTGATCTCTTTGGGATACAAACCCAGTAGTCATATTGCTGAGTCAAAGAGTATGCAAAGTTTTAGAGCCTTTTGGATATTTTTCCAAATTATTCTCAAGAATCATTGGACCAGGTCACAACTCTACCACTACTGCATTAGACTTACAATTTTTTCCACACACCTTCCAACATTTATCATTTTCTTTTTCTGTCAAGTTAGATAATCTGATAGATGTAGTGCATCAATTATTTTAATTTGCATTTTACTAATCAATAATAATTTAGAGTATTTTTCATGTTACTAATGATAGCTTTAATTACTTCTGCAAATGGTCTGTTCATATCCTTTGACCATTTTTGACCTAGGGAATAGCTCTTCTTTTAAAAAAAATGGCTCAGTTCCCTATACATTTGAGAAATGAGGCCATTATCAGGAAAATTTGTTGTATATTCCCCCCGGTTTCAAGTTTTCCTTCCTTCTAATTCTGGTTGCATTAGTTTTGTTCACAGAAAAGCTTTACAATTTTATATAATCAAAATTGTCCATTTTACTTCTCATAATCCTCTCTATTACTTGTTTGCCATGAACTTTTCAGTTATCCAGAGATCTGACAGGTACATTTTTTTCATGATCCTCTTAATTACCCTAAGTAATGATATTATCCTTTACATGTAAATAATTTCCTCATTTTTATCTTATCCTGGTGTATAGTGTAAGATATTGGTTTATGCCTACCTGCCAAACTGTTTCCAGTCTTTCCAGAGATTTTTGTCAAATGTTGAATACTAACACCAAAAGCCTGGATCTTTGGATTTATCAAACACTAGATTGCTATCATCATTTTCTGTTGTTTATTGTGCACCTAATCTATTCCACCAATCCACACTGTATTTTTTAGCACTAGATTGTTTTGATGATTACCATTTTGCGATATACTCTGAAATTTGATACTGCTAAGCTATCTTCCTTCACTTTTCTTTTCATTGATTGCCTTTATATTGCCTTTATATTCCCTACGTTTTTACAGAAAAATTATCTTATTTTTTTCTTGCTCAACAGAATGATTCCTTGGTAGTTTGATATCGCACTCAACAAGTAAAATAACTTAGTGAGAATTGTCATTTTTATTATATTGGCTTAGTCTACTGAAAAACAATATTTCTCCAATTGTTTAGCACTGTCTTATTTGTGTGAAAAGTATTTTATAAACATGTATACACAGTATTGTAAAGTACCTTGGGCTTGTCTTAGCTGATGGGCTCCCACATGTTTTGTAATGAATAAATTTATTTTAAATAGAATTCCTCTCTCTCTGGCTGCTGGGTTTCATTGGTGGTTTGTAGAAATGCTGATAGTTTATGTGTATTTATTTTATATCCTGGAATTTTGGTGAAGCTGTAGTTGTTTCAACTAGATTTTTTAGGTGATTGCAAAGAGAATCTAAGTATACCATCATATCAGCTATAGAGTGATGATTTTGTTATCTCATTGCCTATTTTATCCCTTTCATTTCATTTTCTTGTCTTATTGCTACACACACACATATATATATATACACATATATATATATATGTGTATATATATATATGTGTGTGTGTATATATATACATATATATACATATATATATACATATATATGTATATATATATATGACATTTCAAATACAATATTGAATAAAAGTAGTATTAATGAAGTACCTTGCTTCATCCCTGATCATATTGGGAAAGTTTTAAAGTTTATCCCCATTCCAGATAATATTGGCTTTTGAATTTAGATAGATGCTACTCATTATTATAAGAAAGAATACATTGATGTCTATATCTTCATGTTTTTGGTAGGAATGGGTGTTATATTTTTCAAAGGCTTTTTTGCATCTATTTATGTGATTTTATAATGATAATATTATTTTCATTAATAAAGACATTTTTGCTAATGGTTTTCCTAGTATTGAACCAGCCTTGCATTCCGGTTATAAATCTCACACTGGTCATAGTATGATGTTCATGACATATTGCTGTAATCTACTTAATAATATTTTACTTAAAATTTTTGCAATGATGCTCATTAAGGAAACTGTCCAAAAATTTTCTTTCTCTATTTTTGCTTTCCCTGGTTGAGGTTTCATAATCATATTAATGTCACAAAAGAAATTTACTAGCACTCATTTTTCCCTATTTTTTCAAATAATTTATATTATAGTGTGAAATTTATATTGTGATTTTGTTCCTTCAGTGTTTAGTAGAATTTACTTCTAAATCTATCTGGCCCCAGAAAATTTTTTCTCAGGGAGCTCACTGGTGCCCTGTTCAATTTTTTTTTCCTAAGTTAGAGTCAATTATTCTATTTCCTTTTCTCTTGATCTGAGCAGTTTATATTTTTAAAAATATTCATGTATTTTGCTGAGATTGTTATTTTTACTGGCATATAATTGGGCAAAATAAGTCCTAATGACTGCTTTCATTTCATCTTTATTGGTGGTGCATTGACCCTTTTCATTTTTAATACTAGTAACTTAGATTTCTTTTTTGAATCAAATTAACCACTAGTTGATCTGTTTTATTATTGTTTTAAAAATCAGCTCCTAATTTTTCTCATTAGTTCAATATTTTACTATCAATTTCATTAATCTTTTTTTATTTTTAAGACTCATTCTTTAATTTTTAATTTAAATTTAAATTTTGTTTTATTTGATTGATTAAATAATTTTAATTCAATTTAAATTAATTTTTAAAATTTAAGTTGAGGGTTTTTAATTTGTTATTTTTTCCAGTTTATTTTATTATTGTATGTCCATTTTATTTATATGCTCTTTCTTTTATTAAAATAAGCCTTTAGAGCTATAAATTTCACCCTAAATAATGCTTTGACTGCATCCTAATAATTTTTTTTACTGTTGTCTTCCATTCATTCTCTTTAATTAAATGACTTATTCCTTCTATAATTTGATTTTTTTCCAACTCATTATTTAGAATTAGATTACTTAATTTCCCATTAATTTGAATATATGATTTTACAGTCCTTTTTCATGGAATTTTTATTGCATTGTGATCTGAAATGGATGGATTTAATACATTTCCTTTTCTGCATTGGATTGTAAGGTTTTACATCTTAATATATTACTTTGTGATGAAGGTGCCATGCATGCTACTGTAGTTTTATTGTAGTTGAAGCTTCCAACTATTATAATTTTGCTGTCTATTTCCTCCTGTATTTCATTTATTTTTTTTTCTTTAATGATATGAATGCTATATCATTTGGTGCACTTTTTAAAATAATGATATTACTTCATTATCTATGATTCCTTTAAACAAATTGTCATTTCCCCTGGTTATGTCTTTTAATAAGGTCAATATTTGCTTTTTCTTTTTCTGAAATAAAAATTTCAATCCTTTCCTCTCTTACTTCAGGTGAAAAAATAGATTCTGCTCCAGTCCTTTAACTTTACTCTTTGTATGTTTCTCTACTTCAAGTGTATTTTTGGTAAACAGCATAGTATTGCATCCTGGTTTCTAATCCGTGCTACTTTCTGTTTTATAGATGGGGTAATCCCATTCACATTCACAGTTGTGATTACTAACTGTGCATTTCCCTACATTCTATTTCCTTTTATTTATCATTTTTTCTATTTATCTTGTTCCTCTTCTAACATCTTTTTTTAAACTTTTGACCACCATCTTTATCCCTTCCTCTCCTATCTTTTCTATCTCCAATTAGGTGTGTGTTTGGGGGAAGTGGGAGGGTAATTCTTTCTTTGAAAAAAAATAATATTAGTGTTGTTCAAGTGTTGCCTTCCTCCTATCATTTTCCCCTCCTTTTAAAAAGCTCTTTCTTAGACAATTCTTTTATGTGAGATAATTTCCCCCATTCTTCTCCCCTTTTCTCTCTCACTATGCATTTTACTTTCTTGCCTATCCCTTTTATTTCACATCATCCCAACACAATCAGCTCACTCCTGTGTCATCTTTCTGTGTAGGATCTTTGTTAATGCCCCAAATAATGATAAAGTTTTTAGAAGTTAGATGTATCATCTCATACAGAAGGGCAGAACGTTTAAATTATGATTTTTTCATATATTCTTTTTTAATGTTTCTCTTGAGTGTTGTATATGAAATTCAGCTTTTCTATTAATCCCTGGTATTTTCATCGTGTATGACTTGAAAGTCCTCTATTTCACTAAATTTCTGCTTTTCCCTTGAAGAATTATGCTCAGTTTTGCTGGGTAGATTATTCTTGGTTACAATACCAATTTTATTTGTTATTTTTTGCTTTCTGGAATATCATATTCCAAGTCTTCCAGTTCCTTAAAAATATAAAAATTAAATCTTGATTAATTTGGACTGTGGCTCCATTTTCTTAAAGTTTCTTTCTTGCTACTTAAAATATTTTCTTTCTGCTTTAGGAGCTCTGGAAATTGGTTATATTATTCCTCAGACATTTTATTTTGTGATCTCTTTCTGATGGTGATCAATGTATTATTTCAATTTTATTCTATGTTTCTAATATATTAAGGCATTTTAAACAGATAATTTTTTTGAAATGTCATGTCAAGGCTCTTTCTTTGATGATGGCTTTCAGAGAGTCCAAAAAGTCTTAAAGTATCTCTTTTTTATCTATTTTTCAGATAATTTGATTTTTTCCCAGAAAATAAATTCACATTTTCTTCTTTCTTTTTCATTCTTTGACTTTATTTTTCCTTCATATTTCATAAAGTCATTAACTTCCATTTCCTCAGTTATAATTTTTAAATAAGTATTTTCTTAACTGGAATTCTGTATCTATTTTTCCATTTTACTAATTCTGACTTTTAAGGTATTATTTTTTTTTAGTAATTTTTGTGTCTCTTTTTCCAAAGTTAATTCTTAATTGTCTTTTAATAGTTTTCTTCATTTCCTATTATTAATTTACCTAATTTTTCTCAACCACTCTTATTTGATCTAAAAAAAAAATAAGTTTTTTCTCTTCCATGAATTTTTTTTTTGCTTTTGTTCAATTCACTTATTCTTCTTGACCCCAAAATGTAGTAAAAGGACTGAAAACTAGAAATTGTCAAGAGGCAATTTTCTCTTGAATATAGAGGAAATTTCAAACAAAAAGAAAAAAAATCTTAGCAATTTGAGTTATCCCAAAGCAAAATAAGTTTCCTCAAGATGCAGTTTATTCTCTTTACTAAAAGTCTGTGACTTGAGGCTGAATGACTTGGAACAGTCTTTTGAAAGATTTCTCTTTAGGCATGCATTTGATTCAATTACCTCAAAAGTCCTCACCAAATCTGAAGTGCTACAATTTTGTGTCATAAATATAAACATTTTACACAAAATTTTATTAGAATTAAGGAGATTCCCAAATGTACTAAGAAAGAAGAAATTTGTCAGAAAAGTAAAAACATATCCTACCTACATCAATTTAGTCTATGAATTTCTTCCAGTATAGAGTCACAAAATGAATGGATTAATAAATGAAAATTCATTTATTAAACACTTCTTATGAATAAGGCATTATGTTAATTGCTAGAATTATATGACTCAAATATAAAAGAAAACTACTTGCTATCAAATTATGTATTCTCTAGTTAAAGGAAACAATGAAATCAGGGAATTCAACTGTCAGATAGATAGGTCCAGAATTCCTTCAGATTCAGAAAAATAAATTAATGACAAGGTACAGGAGTCCTTAAAATTAATCAGATTGCCTGCCTTACAAAGTGGAAAGCATTGAGGGATGTGTCATGTCATCATTGGGATTAGGAGAGTAAGTTTAGTTGTCAGATTAGAGAGAAGATTTTAGATTCCTTCTGGTAGGGATATGTCTTGGTGAGGGGATCAGAGTTCAGAAAAGAGAGAAAAGGGAGAAGGGAACATTGACAGAAATGTTCAGCATAGGATCTGTTGTGGTTTGTGTCAACCCTAGCTGAGAACCACTGGACACCACAAGTTTCAGGAAGCCAAGGAACTAGTATGTGGAAAAAATAATCATACCATATTTTTTTTTCTACTACCTTCTAGCTGAAATTTAGTATTTAATTGAATTATGATTTTTTTTTAAATACTAATCTGAGGAAGAGTTAATAGGTTTCACCAGACTGCCATAGAGGCCATGACAAGCACACAAAATGGTTAAGCCCTGATTTAATCACTGTAATTTTAGGGTAGTAGGTTGAATTTTTCTATTAAAATTAATCAAGTTATTTTATTCATGTAATGCATCTTTTTTCCATCTTAGAAAAATATAGAGGGGTAATGATAAAAAAACAAAAATATGTATACAAATATGAACAGTCAGCATAAAGTGAAATTCTAATTTGAAAGGAAAAAGATATCCAGAACCTAACACTTCAGTGAATTAAATATTTCTCCCCTCATCTATAGAGAGTCAGTAAATAGGTAAACACACACACACACACAGAGTAAAGACCCTGGAAGAAGGACCAAAATATTGAGATGCTGAGCAATGCCTCCAAAGAGCCCCATTTTGAGTTTTTACTCTTTGCCTTTTCTGTGCTCATCTGCTTACATGAGAGAACAAGAAAGACTCTTGGGATTCAAAAAACTGAGTAATTCTCAGATCCACATAGCCCTTGGGGCTTGATGAAATGAAAACCCTTTTAAATTATTTCAAGGAGTGAACTATTTGGAAATAAAAAAAAATAAACATGACTTACAAGGGCTTTTTGATCTTGTCCTATAGAGGCCTGGGACAGAAACTATGCCCCCTGGTGAATAAAAAGTTTAGAAAATGGACTTGTGGTTGCAATTTTGTTGGCTGGTTGTTCTACATTTTAGCACATCTTGAACCCCACTGCTATTGAGAAAACTGTATCAGAGACACAATTCTGAACACTGCCATATTCTTCTTATTGGGGCAATTGTAACTGTTTCCTAGTCAACTGATGAGTGTATGATAAACCTACCTCTCTAACACAGTTAAGCTTAAACTTCTGAATTCTAGGCTAAAACAGAGATGGTGTATCCAATTCTTCCTCTTATGGGAAAAAAAGTCACAACCCAGCTGAAACTACATCTGAAACTAGAAGTTACATGAAAAGAGAAGTTCTTAGCCATCTACCTAGAGGAACTATACCGGGAATCTACTAACAGGCTAGACAACTGTTAGAATACCATCCAGAGGCCGGTCCTGCAGACAAAAAACAGTACCTAGCAGTGACTAAGCATAATGACCAGATCTACCACAGAAAAAGAAAGAAAGAAAACAAAACACTAGGCACCACTGCAAAATATGAGAGACCAATGGAGATTACTGATCTCCATAAGGCCCAATGGCAGGCCTAAGAAGAGTAATGTGATAACAAATCATCAGCTTGGAATTCTTCAAAACCTTCTGTTTCTCTACACTTGTGGCAGAACCAAACTTGTTTACTATATAGAAATATATATGTCTCTGTATGCTGTGTGTAAACTTGAAGTGTGTTTCTTCATGATTTTGATCTTGTCACATTTGCCCTTTATGTGTGGGTTCCCTAGAAATACCTAGTCTCCACATGAGTGGGAGAGTATATCTCAGGTTATTTGAAAGAACGCTTCTTTGTCATTTATCTTAATATAATTTTTATCAAATGCTTTGGTTTGAAATTGATTCCTGTATCTAACAACAAATGAAAATTATGTTGGTGGGGGCTGACTTGTTATGGCTTTGTCTGATTACAGTTTTAGCAAATTACCAGAAAAGAAACATACCTTATCTTGGGGGTGGAGGGAAGAGAAATGTATGAGAAGATAGTAAACGTATGTAGTTTATAGGTTCCTGCAAAAGAAATTAAAAGTCTGGTTTTAGAAAATTCTTCTTCAGAAATAAAAGAGAACAAATAGAAAGAAGCCTCATGTTCTATTATTCCTATTCTCTAAAGCATTAGAAACCGATGTCATGAGGTTATCACCACCTTTGATAGCTTAGTGCATGTTATCCTCTGAGTACAATAAGTTGCCTTTGTAAATGTGAAAGGAGATTCCCTTTCCTCTTGGCAAGCTCTCCTCTGCTTTTTTTTTTTTTTTAATTAAATGGGTTTAGTGCTTCTTGATGCTCCAGAAAAAAAAAATCTTGTTTCTTTGCCTCTAGCCTTTGTATGTAATGGGGTTGGTTTGATACTTTCAGCCCCAGGTACTAAGCTAAATTTCTCAGAATGATCTGACATTCAAACTAATGGTTGAGATTCTTTGAGCTGGCTTCTCAAAATGGCTTCTCTAGGGCCACAGTTGTCATCCTTTCTGAAATTTAAGAGGGAAATTATAGCCAACTACTTTGCAAAAAGAGAGTTGGAAATGAAAGACTTTGTTATTTATAGGTTAAGAAAAGTGCATGCTGTAGAGAATTGCAGTGTAGTAAGTGAAATAAAATGAATGGCTTATGCATAGAGAGAACCCTTAAATTCAAGTACTGTACCACAGTCAGTTTCTCATTTACTGTGATACTCAGCACAGCTAAATCACTTTTGCTAGATAGTGTCAAATGTCATTTTAAGAAGGAATCTAAAGTCCTAATCACAGAATTTCATACATGGGACAGATTCCAGTGGACACCTAGTCCACTCTATATCAGAAAAGAATCTCAGCTATAAAATATAAACACATATTCATCCATCCCTAACTTACAAACTTCCAATGGGAGGAAAATCATAAACAGTTGAGGCAACCCATTATACTTTTAGATAGTTCCCATTTTTAGGAAGTTTTTTTTTCCATCACATATAAATATGTCTCTTTAACTCCTACCTATTTCTGCCCTGAAGGACCAAATGGAACAACAGAACAGTATTCTTCCTCCCTCGCATGAAAACCCTTCAAATACTTTAACATGATTGTCATTCTTATTTCCCAACCCACATCCTGAGTTTTCTTTCCTAAGGTTAAGCATCCTCAGATTCCTGTTTCAATCCTCATTCTGCATCAGCTCCAGGCTGTCCAAATCTTAATTGCAGTACTCTGGTTTTCTCTAACTTATAAATAGTGTTCTGTGACTCTCTCACTTAAACACAATATTCTAGTGTCTGACCTGTGTAGAGTACAGCAGAATTATCACATCCTCATTGCTGTCCATTACAGCTCTCTTAATCTTGTTATTTCTCCATTAGCTCTTCTGGCTGTCATGTTTTGTGGATAACTTGTACTGACTACTTTTAAATTCGTCAAAATATCAAATTTCTTAACAACTTGTCATGGCTAGAAATCTTACTTTTAAAAGTCCAGATGGACTTGAACTTCTGGGAGTCAAGATGGTAAAGTGAACCGTAAGTGCTTTCACCCTGCTTTGTTGACCTTGAAAAACCCAGAGAATATTGCCCCAGGAAAAAAAGAAGCCAGGAATAGTGCAGTCAGCAGAAGGGGTACAACAGCTTGGGAATCTGGTAAGATTGATGGGAAGGGTCCCTCTTGCTGTGTCTAAAGGGAACCAGTGCAGAACCAGGGGTATCCTAGCCAGTCCCACCTTAGTGCACCAGCAGGAGATCCTGAGCCCTATGGATGTGTAGAACCAGTAAGTGCCAACACCAGGACCACAGGTGAGCCTTAGCACAGCCTGGGGAATTGGGCCGATAGGGTTCACTAGCTGCTCAGCCTGACCATGCTCTAGCTTAGGCCTGAGGAGGAAGAAACTTCCAATAGTCAGACTACCCCTCCCCAACACCTCACTACCCAAGCTTCAGTGTAACCATTGGGGAAACTCTGATAGTCTTAATGTGGCCTCAGCATTGGCACACACCAGTTGACTCAGGAACAGATAATCTCCAGAATTATATAGCTTTTAGATGAAAGAATCAGAGACCGCAGCATAAAAAGTCAATAGCCAGTCCCCTAGTTCCAAGCACAAGAAAGGTGAGACAGAACCCCCTATGCCCTGAAAACAGTGATCTACTCTAAAAACCAGGAAAAAGGCAATGACCAACACCAAGAAACAAATCAGAAAAGCAGAAATCATAGAATCCTATTGGGGCAGAGAAGATCAAAATACAAATCCAGAAGAGGATAGCATGGACATCAAACTCACATCTGAAACCTCAGAAGGGAATATGAACTTGTCTCAAGTCTGAAGAGCATTCTTGGAAGAACTCAAGAAGGATTTTAAAAGCCAAATTAGAGAGGTAGAAGAAAAGTAGCCCAGTGATTTCCAAAATAAAATCAGCTACATGAAAAGTAAAATTAGCCAAATGGATAAGGAGGTACAAAATTTAAATGAATAAAATAACTCCTTAAAAGGTAAAATTGGACAAATCAAAAAGGAGGTTCAAGAACTTACTGAAGAAAATATTTGTTAAAAGTTAGAATTAGGCAAGTAGAAGCTAATGACTCTATAAGGCATCAAGAATCAGTCAAACAAAATCTAAAGAATGAAAAAAAGAAGAAAATCTTAACTATCTCATTGGAAAAACAACTGACATGGACAATAGATCCAGGAGAGAAAATCTAAGAATTATTGGTCTCCAGGAAAGCCATGATGAAAATAAAGGCTGGACAGTATCTTCCTGAGGTCCTACGTCCAGATGGCAAAATAGTCATTGAAAGAATCTACCTCCTGAAAGAGATACCTAATTCAAAATGCCAAGGATGATTGTTCCCAGATTCCAGAATAATCAGGTCAAGCAGAAAATGCAGAAAGCAGCCAAAGAAACAATTCAAATATTGAGGAATTATAGTCAGGATCGCACTGGATCTTACAACTTCTACATTAAAAGATCAGAGGGATTAGAATATGATTATTCTGTAAGGCAAAGGCTACAAGCAAGGATCAATTACCCAGCAAAATTGTGCATAATCTTTCATGAAAGGAGAAGAACATTCAATGAAGTAAGAGATTTACAGATCTACCTGATGAAAAGACCAGAGATCAACAGAGAATTTGAACTTCAAATATAAGGTTCAAGGGAGGCATAAAAAGGTAAACAAGAAAAAAAAAAGAAAAAACCTTGTTATTTAATATAGGCAAATGTTTTACATTCCCATATGGGAAAATGATACTTGTTAATCTTGAGAATTGTATATTTATCGTGACATTTAAAAAGGATATACATACATAGAGGGTATGAGTATAAATTAACTGATGTGACGATAAAAACCTAATTAAGGGGTATGAAGGGGAAAGAGTTGAGGAGGCACAAAAGGGTAAATTACATCATATGAAGAGGCACAAAAACGGAGTAGACAGAAAGAAGGGAGGGAGATAAGCATTGTTTGAATATTACTATCCTGGTTGTTGTCCTTCACCTTCAAAGAGGACCAAAATGATATCATTGTAAAGTGAAATGTCAGCAAGTCCTACTGTGGCTGATCAGACCAATACAAGCTCGGAATGCTCCACCAGAGGTTGGGCACAGATAGTCTATTTGAATATTTGGGGTGGATATCCCAAATTTACGTGTTCTGTGTTTACTTTGTGCTGTCTCAATTCTGCTTTGCTCAAAGAGCACAGCACCTTTTCTTATGGGGGCATGCCATGCTGAGTGGTCCTATGCCAGTGTCTCCCATGTTGCACAATCCAATTGAAAGTTCTTGAAAGAGACCTTGATAGTGTCCGTGTATGGTTTCTTCTGACCACCATGTGATTACCTGCCCCATGCAAGTTCTCCATAAAATAATCTTTTGGCAAGTGTACATTTTTTCATATGAACAACGTGGCCAACCCATCAGAGTTGCGCTCTCTGAAGCATTGTTTGAATACTACTAAGTAGGGGTATAGAGTGTGTTTAGGGAGGACCAGTACCTTTGGTGTTATGACTGCTGAGTTCTTTTCTGGGGGTCTTTCTACTTTTGGTGTCCACCTGTTCCACCTAACTCTCACCTATGACTCCAAAACGCTGCAGCATGCACAGTGGGCACACCTGGGTAAACCATTTTGGCAGATGGGCCAAAATGGGTTGAGGGTAACTAAGGGTTCTCAGACTCATTGGCAAGTTATGCCAATGAAGGGTGTCTACCCAGCCCATGTAAAGATTTTATCTGGTGGAATAGGTAGATGAGATCAATTTGTTCCAATGGCCATGAAGGCAGATGAAGCAGGTGATTTGGAGCGCTTAGAGCTTGGTTAGACACTGAAGGCACCAAGGTCGTCTACTGCATCCTGAGCCACTGTCAGCCATCTTCACTCTATCCTGCAACTGGACTATGATGACTCAGGATGATAGAATGAGGCTGACAACTTCATTCAACTCTGTCTCACTTAAATCCAATTTACCCACAAATCAAAAGACATCATCCATACCATTTCTCTATTCAAAGTCCTTAGGCAACAGGCAAGAGATGAAGCAGCAGGTACAGATAAAATGGGGGCTGTAGTCATGACCCTGCACACAGGTGGCTCAGGTTATAGGGTCGTTTCTCACTGGAAGCAGCAGTGTGACTTGGCAGCCCCCTGGGTGCTGAGCAACCTTTTAAGGATCGCACTGCTCACCTCCTGGTATCAGGAAGGGGACTAGAAAAAGTACCCTAAACATTGCCTGTTTACCTAACCCTGGCCTGATTACCACAGCAGGCAGGGAATCCCACTATGGGGTCAAAACACAAAAAATGTACGAAAACATCTGCAGAGATGATTCCATTCACTATGGGCACATGGAATGTGTGCACACTAATAGTCAACACAAAATCCAGTAGACCTGAAAGAACTGCTCTTGTTACAAGAGAACTCAACAGGTATCACATCCAAATAGCAGCCCTGAGTAAAATGAGGTTAGCAAATAAAAGCTAGCTTACTGAAGTTGCAGCTGGATACATCTTTTTGTGGAGTGGGTACAGTAAACGGAAGCACCACAAAGCTGGTGAGGGTTTTGCAATCAAAACTAATCTAATCAGCAAGCTATTATGCCTGCCAAAAGGAGTGAATGACAGACTCATGACAATGTGATTACCACTCACAGGAAAATGCCACTATTACAGGATTTGGTTCAGGGAGGGAATAACATACTCAGTTAAGTATAGAAATCTAACTTGCCCTACAGCTAATAGGATGGAAAAAGGGAAAGAAAAGTGGAGTAGTTAGAAGGAAAGGAAGAAATAGTAAGGGAAATGGCAAAGAAGAGGGAGAGGGACTGATAGAAGGGAGGGAAGATGGAGGGAGGCGGTGATCAAAAGTGAAACTCTTTAGGGAAAGGGAAGGGAGAAGAGAGAAATAAAAGCATCAATAGGAGGGGAAATAGGATGGAGAGAAAGACAAAGACAATAATGTTAACCGTGAATGTGAATGATTGAACTCTTCCCATAAAACAGAGGTGGAGAGAAGAATGGATTAAAAACCATAACTGTACAATATATTGTCTACAGGCAGCACATTTGAAAAAGGAGGTGCATGCAGGGTAAAGCTAAAAGAGAGGAGTAGAATATATTATGCTTCAGCTGAAGTTAAAAAAAAAAAGAAGGGATAACAATCCTAATCTCAGAAAAAGCAAAAGCAAAAATAGATCTAATCAAAAGAGATAATGAAGGAAACTATATCTTACTAAAAGACACCATAGACAATGAAGTAATATCATTACCAAACATGTATGCGCCAAGTGGCATAGCATCCAAATTCTTAGAGGAGAAGTTAAGAGAATTACAGGAAGAAAGAGAAAACAAAACTGTATTAGTGGGGGACCTCAACCTCTTTCTCTGAACTTGATAAATCTAATCTCAAAATAAACAAAAAAGAAATTACGGAGGTGAATAGAGGTCCAGAAAAGGAAGATAGGATAGGTCGCTGGAGAAAACTGAATGGGGATAGAAAGGAATATACCTTTTTCTCAGTGATATATATATCTGAACATGTACTTGTAATGGCAAGCAAAGTAAGATTTTATGCTGTTTTTGTTTAAGTAATCAAGGTTTCTGATTGAATAATGTGATTAAAGATCTTCCTCAGCCATTAATTGGCCTGGAAAGATTTGTAGGAAGACCCAGAACTTTTGTTAATGAGGAACAGATTCTCAAAGGTTGTCAAGCCCTCTGGTTCTGAAAAATGTATAACTATCTGAAGGGTGATTTTACTTTGTTGTTTACTCATTGGAAGTGTTTTCTTTGGCCAAAGGAGACTCTGGGCAGTCGCTAAGGAGCCTCCTTGCTTTTAAAAACCCAGATGTTGGTGCTTCTCTCTCTGATAAATATGGATGTAATCATCAGACAGTTGGATCTGTCTGTTGATCTATGATGTATGTATTGCTTATGTCTGGCAGCTGGAAGCACTATTTATAGATCTATATTTCTCTAAAGTTCAGAGTGCTGGCTTTTTCCTCTGAACTGAGGGGAGGATATATGTGTTTGATTAATGTAATTGGTGACCCTAAAATTTGCCTTTCCTTTTAGAAAAGTAGAACAAAGAAACTGTGATAGCAGGCCCTCCTATGTATGTCAGAGTGCTTCCTTTTACAGTGTGAGAGCTTAAAAACCTCGCAATCCAGTGAAGGAAGACAGAAATAGTTAATACATTCTCTTCAGATCATGATGCAATAAAAATTATATGTACTATAGAGCCGTGGAAAGATGGACGAAAACTTAACTGGAATTTAAATAATCTAATCCTAAAGAATGAATGGGTCAAAGAACAAATCATAGAAACAATCAATAACTTCATTCAAGAGAATGAAAATCATGAGGCAACCCACCAAAATTATGGGATGTGGTGAAAGCAGTTCTTCCTGCAAATTTCATATCTCTAAACATGGATAAAATAGAGGAGATCAATGAATTGAACATGCAATAGAAAAAGTTAGAAAAAGAATGAATTGAAAATCCCAATTAAATACCACATTATAAATACTGAAAATCAAAGAAGTGATTAATAAAATTGAAATTAAAAAAACTATTAAACTAATAAATAAAACTAAGACCAGATTTTATGAAAAACCAATTAAATTGCTAAAGTTTTGGTCAATTTTTTTAAAAAAGAAGAAAACCAAATTATGAGAATCAAAAATGAAGAGTGAATTAACATCCAATGAAGAAAAAAATTGAAACAATAATTACAAATTACTCTACTTTATTCTCATAAATTTGACAATCTAAATGAAATGAATGAATATTTCAAAACAATATAAACTGCCCAGATTAACAGAAGTGGAAGTAAATTACTTAACCCCATTTCAGAAAAAGAAATTGAACAAGCTGTCAATGAACTCCCTAAGGAAAAAATATCTCCATGATCAGATGTATTTAAAACAAATTCTGTCAAACATTTAAAGAATAGTTAATTCTAAAAGCATATAGACTCTTTTGGAAAATTGAAGAATGAATCCTACCAAATTATTTTCATTATAAAAATATGGTACTGATACCTAAACCAAGAGCAGCCAAACCAGAGAAAGAAAATTACAGACCAAATTCCCTAATGAATGCAAAGCATTTACATAAGATATTAGCAAAAAGATTACAACCACATATCACAATTAATTATAATTTGATTTGATAAGATTTATACCATAAATGCAGGGCTTTAACAAAACCATCAGCATAATTGATCCTATCAACAACAATACTAACAGAAACCGTATGATTATCTGAATAGATGCAGAAAACGCTTTTGACAAAAGACAACACACGTTCCCCTTGAAAACACTGGAGAATAAAAGAATAAATGAAGTTTTTCTTAAAGTAATAAGTAGTATCTACCGAAAAACATCAGTAACCCTTAAATGTAATGGGGATAAGGTAGATGAATTTCTAAAAAGACCAGGGGTGAAACAACCATGCCTGTTATCACACTATTATTCAATATAGTACTAGAAATGTTTGCTTTAGCTATAAGTTAAGAAAAGAAATTGAAGGAAATAGAATGGGCAAAGACAAAATTAAGATATCATTCTTTGCAGAGTATATTTTGAAATAATAAACAGTATTAACAAAGTTTCAGGATACAAAAGAAACCCAAATAAATCATCTGCATTCTTATATATTACTAACAAAATTCAACAGCAAGAGATAGAGAGAGAAATTCCAATTAAAGTTACTGTTGACACTATAAAATATTTGGGAGTCTATCTGCCAAAACAAACCCAGGGACTGTATGAACACAATTATAAAACACTTTGCACAAATAAAGTGAGAATTGAACAACTGGAAAAACATCAGTTTCTTGTGGGTGGGCAAAGCTAATATAATAAAAATGACAACTCTACCTAAACTAAAATACTTATTCAGTGCCATGCCAATTAAATGACTAAAATACTATTTTTAAGGAAAGATAATTTGATGACTTGTTGATTTTCTACATAATGCCTTTTCTGGATTCTGCTCTGAGAGTTGCTCAAGCACTTTAAAAAAAATAATTATTTTATTTGTTTACAGTGTTCTATAATAATTTCCATATATCTTAGATTTTTTTTCCTCTCCCTTCCCTCTTACCCCCACCTTCCCCATTCCCTACCTGAGACTGCTTGTAATCTTATATAAGTTCTACATATACGTTTCTATTAAATACATTTTCACCACAGTCATGTTGAATAGAAGAATTAAAATGAATCTGAAAAACCATAAAACGAAACAAAACACAAAAGAAAATAATCTGCTTCATTCTGTGATCCAGTTCCATAGTTCTTTCCCTGATTGTGGAAGGAATTTTGCCTCTAAAGTACATTGGGAATCTTTTAGGACCTTGCATTGCTGTGAAGGACTAAGTCTACCAGAAAAATTCCTCTCACATTGTAGTTGCTGCTGTGTACAAAGTCCTCCTGGTTCTGCCCCTTTCACTCAACATGAGTTCATATAAGTCTTTCCAGGTCCCTCTGAAGTCTTCCTATTCATCATTTCTTATAGCACAATAGTATTCCATTATATTCATGTACCAAACCATGTTCAGCCAATCCTCAGTTGATGGGTATCCCTTTGATTTCAAGTTTTGGAGCATTACAAAGAGAGCTGTTATAAATATTTTTGTCCATTTGGGACCATTTCCCATTCCTATAATCTCTTTGGGATACAGTCCTAGGAGTGATATTGCTGGGTCAAAGGGTACACAGATTTTTGTAGCCCTTTGGGAATAGTTCCAAATTGCTCCCCAGGATGGTTGGATAAACTCACAACTCCACCAACAATTAGTGTTCCAACCCTTCCACATCTTCTTGAAAATTTATCATGTTCCTGTTTCATCATGTTAGAAAATCTTATGGGTGTGATGTGACATCTCAGAGTTGTTTTAATTTGCATTTTTTCATATGACTACAGGTAGCATTAATTTCTTTCACCGAAAATTGCCTGTTCATATCCTTCGACCTTTTATCAATTGGGGATTGACTTGTATTCTTGTACATTTGACTCAGTTCTCTATAGTCTAGAATTGAGGCTTTTATCACAGATATTATTTGCAAAAATTTTTCCAGTTTTCTGTTTCCCTCCCAATTTTGGTTGCTTTGGGTTAGTTTATGCAAAAACTTTCCAATTTAATGTAATCAAAGTTATCTATTTTATACTTTGTAGTGTTTTCTTTCTCTTGTTTAGTCAAAAATTTCTCCATTCTCCATAAATCTGACAAATACACTATTCCTTGCTCCACTAATTTGTTTATACTATCAATAATTATACCTAGATCATGTACCCATTTGGATTTTATTCTTAGACATGGTGTCAGGCATTGATCTATACTCAGTTTCTGTCACACTGTTATCCAGTTTTCCCAGCAAATTTTCTCAAACAGTGAGTTTTTACCCCCAAAGCTGGGGTCCTTGGGTTTATCAAACAATAGATTGGTGTATTCATTGACAACTGTGTCTTGAGTACCTAACCTATTTCACTGGTCTACCCTTATGTTTCTTAGCCAGTACCAAGTGGTTTTGATAATTGCTCCTTTGTAATACATTTTGAGATGTGTTTGAGCTAGGCTACCTTCTCTAGCATTTCTTTTCATTAGTTCTTGTGAAATTCTGGACCTATTGTTATTCCATATGAATTCTGATATTATTTTTTCTAGTCCTAGAAAATAATTATCTGATAGTTTTATTGGTGTGGCACTGCATAAATAAATTAATTTAGGTAGAATTGTCATTTCTACTATATCGGCTTGACATGCTCACAAGCAGCTAATGTTTCTCTGCTTACTTAAATCGATATTTGCATAAAAAGTGTTTTGTAATGATATTCATATAGTACCTGGTTTGTTTTGGCAGGTAGTCTCTCAGATATTTTATAGTATCTACCATAGTTTTAAATGGTACTTTTCTTTCTATCTCGTGCTATTGGGCTTTGTTAGTAATATATAGAAATACAGATGATTTCTGTGGGTTTATTTGCCAAAGTTGTTTATTACTTCAAGTAATTTTTTGTTTGATTCTCTGGGATTTTCTAAGTATATTATCATATTCTCTGCAAAGAGTGATAACTTAGTTTCTTCTTTGCCTATTCTTATTCCTTCTATTGCTTTTTCTTCTCGTTGCTACACAAGAGCTAACATATCTAATATCATATTGAAATAAGAGTGATAATGGACATCCTTGTTTCACCAATGATCTTATTGGAATTGCATCTAGTTTATCTCATTTACAGATAATAGTTGGTGAAGGTTTTAGGTGAATGTTGCTTAATATTTTATGGAAAGTTCCTTTTATTCCTATGCCCTCCAGTGTTTTCAATAGGAATAGGTGCTGTATTTTGTTAAAAGCTTTTGCTGCATCCATTGAGACAATCTTGTGGTTGCTGTTAGGTTTGATATTGGTATGATCAATAAAGAAAATAATTTTCCTAATATTGAACCAGCCCTGCATTTGTGTTATAAATCCTATGTGATCATAATGTATTATTCTTAGAGAACAAAACACAGTCCAGCCTTGGCTGTGCCGTACCTATAGGAGCAAGACTGGAATAGGCTTTTGGGGCAGAATCCATGGCAGCAGCAGCAGCAGCAGAAGTTCACAGATTCCTCAACCAACAGGCTACCAAGACACTTCAACCATCAGTGAGAGGGCTTTTTCACCTCCATGACAAGGGAGCAGGGACCTCCCCTAGTCTGGTCCCAGGCAGTGGGGGTGAGAGGGGGGTAGTAGTAGCAGCCAACTTCCATTGTTGAAGACTCAGCTTAAAGGCCCTGGGGAATTGAGCAGATGATCTGAACATTAGCCCTGAGTAGCAGCCCTGCCTCCACCCAAAACTCCTGGAGGAACTGAACAGCTGATCTGAATCTGAGACAGGAGCTAAGCCAGGGAATAAATTCCTCTCCTCTGATTGTGCCTCTTTGGAGAAACTGAGAACCTACAGGTCCCCAGAGTACACCAGTACTCTTGGCAAAGAACCTAAAAGTCAAGTAGCTGCTTTGGAAAATTCCCAAAAAAGGGAAAAAAATAAGACTTTAGAAGGTTACTTTCTTGATGAACAGGTATTCTCTGCCATGCTCTCAGAGCAGGAAGAACAATGTTTGCCATAATGAGAAGACATAAAAGTCAAGGCTTCTGCATCCCAAACCTCCAAAATAAATATGCAATGGTACCAGGTCATGGAAAAGCTCAAAAGGGACTTTGAAAATCAAGTAAAAAAGGTCAAGAAATAATTGGGAATAGAAATGAATGTGATGCAAGGAAATCATGAAAAGCAAGTCAACAGCTTACTAAAGGAAACCCCAAAAAATGCTGAAGAAAATAATACATTTAAAAATAGGCTAACTTAACTGGCGAAAGAGATCCAAAAAGCCAATGATAAGAATTTTAAAAAGTTGAAATAGCCAAATGGAAAAAGAGGTTGAAAAACTCACTGAAGAAAATTGTTCTTTAAAATTAGAGTGGAACAGATAGAAGCTAATGACTTTATGAGAAACCAAGAAATCACAAAACAAAAGCAAAAGAATGAAAAAATGGAAGATAATGTGAAATATCTCATTGGAAAAACAACTGAACTGGAAAATAGATCCAGGAGAGACAATTAAAAATTTTTGGGACTACCTGAAAGTCATGATTAAAAAAAGAGCCTAGACATAATCTTTCATGAAATTATCAAGGAAAACTTCACTGATATTCTAGAAGTAGAGTTCAAAATAAATACTGAAAGAATCCACTAATCCCTCCTGAAAGAGATCCAAAAAGAGAAACTCCTAGGAATATTGCTCCCAAATTCCAGAATTCCCAGCTCAAGGAGAAAATGTTGTAAGCAACTAGAAAGAAATAATTTGAGTAATGTGGAAATACAATCAGGATAACACAAGATCTACCTTCTTCTACACTAAGGGATCAAAAGGGCTTGGCATATGATATTCCAGAAGTCAAATTAAGCAGGATTAAAACTAAGAGTCACCTACCCAACGAAACTGAGTATAATACTTCAGGGAAAAAAAATGGTCATGCAGTGAAATAGAGGACTTTCAAGCATTCTTAATGAATAGACCATGGCTGAACAGAAAATTTGACTTTCAAACACAAGAATTAAGAGAACCATGAAAAGGTAAACAAGAAGGAGACATCACAAGGGATTTACTAAGCTGAACGGTTTATATTCCTACATGGAAAGTTCATGTTTGTAACTCTTGAAACTTTTCTCAGTATCTGGGTAGGTGGAGGGATTATACCTATACAAACACACATATATGTATATATATACACAGAGAGAGACAGAGAGCACAGAGTGAGTTAAATAGGGAAGGATCATATCTAAAAAAAATAAAATTTAGGGGTGAAAGAAGAATATATTAGGAGGAGAAAGGGAGAAATGGAATGGGGCAAATTATCTCTTATATAAAACAGGCAAGAAAAAGCTTTTTCATTGGAGGGGGAAAGAAGGGAGGTGAGAGGGAAAAAGTCAAACTTACTGTCATCACATTTAGCTCAAGGAAGGAATAACATTCACACTCAATTTGGTATGAAAACCTATCTTACACTACAGGAAAGTAGGGGAGAAGAGGATAAGCAGGGTGGAAAGAATTATGGAAGGGAGGGCAAATGGAAGAAAGGAGCAATTAGAAGTAAACACTCTTGGGGAGGGCCATGATAAAAAGAGAAAATAGAAAAAATGGGTGGCAGGATAGGATGAAGGGAAATATTGTTAGTCTTATAGAACATGACTATTATGAAAGTTTTTGCAAAACTACGCATATGTAGGTTATATTGAATTGCTTGACTTCTCAATGGGGATGGGTTGGAAGGGCAGAAGGGAGAGAAGTTGCAATTCAAAGTATGAGGAAGGAATTATGAGAATTGATTTTGCATACACCTGGGAAATAAGAAACACAGGTAATGGGGTATAGAATCTATCTTGCCCTACAAGAAAAGCGAGAAGATCGGGATAAGGGAAGGGAGGGATGTTAGAAGGGAGTTCCATATAGGGGGAAGGGGTAATCAGAATGCAAGGGGTTTTGGGTTGGTGAAAGCAAGAAATGGTGTGAAAATTTGGAACTCAAAATTTTATGAAAATGAATGTTGAAAACTTAAAATAAATTTAAAAATTTGGATGCTATGCCACTTGGAGCATATTTATTCAGTAATGATATTGCTTAGTGGTCTAGGGTGTCCTTTGAGCAGTCTATAATTTCTTTCCTTATCTCTTTTGATTAGATTTATTTCTGCTTTTTCTTTGTCTGAGATTAGAATTGCTACTCCTTTTTTTTTTACATCAGATGAAGCACAATATATTCTGCTTCAGCCTTTTATCTTTACCCTGTGTGTATGCCCCCATTTCAAATGTACTTCTTTTAAACAGCATATTGTAAGATTATGGTTTTTAATTCATTCTGCTATCCGTGTTTTTTGGGAGAGTTCTTCCCATTCACATTCACAGATATGATTGCCCTGTCTTTCCCTCAATCTTCTTTTCCCCAGTTTGTACTTTTGCTTCTTTCTTCCCCCTTCCCATCCACAATAGAGTTTCAATTTTTGTCCACTGCCTCCCTCAGTCTTCTCTTCCTTCTTTTAGGCCTTCTCCTTTTTTACTTCCCTTTTCAAGTACTACTTCTTCCCACCCTTTTAGCCTCCCCTCCCTTTTCTTTCCCTCTTCCCCTCCTACTGCTTATAGAGATAGTTAGATTTCCATACTTAAGTTTGATGTCCTCTCTTTGAACCAAATTAGATGAGAGGAAATCTCAAACAATACTCATCTCCTTTCCTTCTTTCCCTCTAACATAATTTTGTGCCTCTTCTTGTCATGTAATTTACCATTTTTTGCCTCATCTTTTTCATATCTCCTGTTACAGTCCTTTTGTACCCTTAAATCACATGTTTATTATTACATCATTTACTTTATACTTGCTCCTTCTATCTATGAATATCCCTTTCATATATCAAGATAAATATACAATTCTCAAGATTAACAAGTATCATCTTCCCTTATAGGGATGTAAACAGTTTGCCCATATTGAATAACAATTTTTTTTCTGCCTGTTAACGTTTATATGCCTCTCTTGTGACTTGTGTTTAAAGATCAAATTTTCTATTGAGTTCTGGCCTTTTCATCAGGATGGTCTGGAAATCCCTTATTTTGTCAAGTGATCATTTCCTTGCCTTGAGTATTATGCTCAGTCCTTCTGGTTAATTGGTCCTTGGTAGTAGTCCCAGCTCCTTTACCTTACAGAATATCATATTCTTATTCCTTTGACCTTTTAATATAGAAGCTACAAGGTCCTGTGTGATCCTGACTGTAACTCCTTGATATTTGGGTGGTTTCCTTCTGTCTGCCTACAGTAATTTCTTCTTCACTTGATAGTTCTGGGATTTGGCAAGGATATTCATTTCTGTTTTTAGTTTGAGATCCCTTTCAGGAGGTGATTGGTGAATTCTTTTGGTGACTATTTTGCCCACTGGATCTAGGACTTCTGGGCAGTTTTTCTTGATGATTTCTTGGAAGATATTGTCCAGGCCCCCTTTTTTTTTTCATCATCACTTTCTGATAAACCAATAATTCTTATATTTTCTCTCCTGGATCTATTTTCCATGTCAATTGTTTTTCCAATTAGATATTTTGCATTTTCTTCTATCTTTTCATTCTTTCAATTCTGTTTGATTCTCAATATCTCATAGATTCATTAGCTTCTACTTACCTGATTCTATTTTTATCAAATTGGTTTCTTTGGTTAACTGCAGCGTCTCCTTTTCCATCTGTCCAATTGTTCCTATTAGGAGTTATTTTCACCTGTTAATTTTTGTACTTCCTTTTCCATTTGTCCAATTTTCCTTTTTAAGGAGCTATTCTCTTCCATGAATTCTTTTTTTTCATATTTTTAAAATCATTGGTCAATTTTTCTTCTATTTATCTAATTTGTGTTTTAGAATCCTTACAGAGTTTTTCCAAGAAGGCTCTTTTCTCCAACCAGTTCATAGTCCCTTCTGAAGTTTCAGATGGGAGTACAGTCTCAATGATGACCTATTTGGCATTTGTGTTTTGGTCTTTGTTCCCATCGAAAGAGATCTTTTCTTTTCTGCTTTGCTTTGTACTCATGATAACAACCCTTTTCCTGGCTTTTAAGTTAGTTCTCTGCATCTGTGGAAGAGGGAGCTCTGTCTCACAGTTCTTGTGCCTAAAACTTGAGGCTTTGTGTGTGGTGGCCTCTGGTTTTTTCAGTTAGAAATTAAATGCTGCAGCTTATCTGGTGCTGAGCTATTTGCTGTTTGAAAGCAGGGGCTGATTAGATATTTTTGGGGTTCCATGCAGTTACCCTGGAGGTAGCTTGTTAAATGGGGAGGGGTGGTCTGAATGCAGGAGGCTCCTCTGCTGAGCTCAAGCCTAGGCAAGCTCGGCTTTCTGTGCTAGTGTCTTCCTGATTCCACTGGGGTGTTGAGGCACACCTGCAGTCCTGGTGTTGGCAGTTGCTGGCTTCGCCCCCCTGATCTTCACCCAGTTTGTTGATGTGGGACTGTCTGGGACAGCTCTGATTCTGCATTGGTGACCTTTGGCCATAGCAGGAGGAACCCTCCTTAGAGATCTTTATAGCCTCCTGTGCTGAGTCTGTTTACCCCTTCTGCTGGTCCCAGTCTTCCAGGGTTTTTCCTGAACGGAAATAATCTCTGGGCGGTCAAGGTCAGCAAGAGTAGGGAGATAGCAGTTACCAATGACTCAGTCATCTTGGCTCCTGGAATTGGAAATTGTCTTGTTCTTTTCTCTTATTAAAAACAAAACAAAACAAAAAAACCCCACAAATCTCCTTTGAAGACAAATATAGTGCTACTATTCCCTATCAGTGTTTGTACTTTGAGATGATTTTCTAGTAGTGAGAAAGAATACATGCCATCTATCAGCCCTCTCTTCCCCAGCGCAACTGGAAAACATCCTTTAGCAAAACAGCTGGTTGAAATTAGATGTCTAGTTGATAGCCATGAAACAAAATTAAGTTCCTTGACTCACAGGAACAGAAATCCAACAGAAGGCATTGACCTTATTAGTAGAAAGCTACATCCAAATGAGCTGAGTGACTAGATTATACATTGCAAGAAACAAGCATTTTGGTCAGAAAATAATGCCTCCTAATTTTAATTGCCACAGTCAGCTATCAGTAACTGTGGAGGACTTTTTTTCTTTTAATGCTTTAAATATCTAGACACTATCCTAGCAGCTCCAGTGAGCAACAAAATACATGCAAAGTCACTGCCAAATAGGACTCATAAACATCTCTGAGAGCAGAGTTGGAGTTGTTTCCTGTCAGGATCCAAAAAGGTAATGACATTCACAAATGTCTGGATGAAGCATGTGATAATTCTATTGTCCGTATGGGTCCTGTCAGGAGCTGCATGCAATGTGATTAAGGTCTAGAAAAGGAAGAGGCTGAACTCCAGATCAGGTCACTAGTTTTGTATTTTCTGTTTTGTACTCATCTCATTCCCTAATCATGCTATGTTCTAATTGCTCTGTGACAATTGGTCAGTTCTGAACTCCTTTTGGGTAACAGGAAACAGAGGTGAAGGGCCTTTTCTAGATATCTATTCTTTTAAAGAATAAAATATATTAAAGTTGGAGCTATTACTTTTTACCAAGGCCTGCTGGTAATATTTTTTGATTCTAAAATACCTTAGGTATTTATTAGGTTGAAACTTGGAATGGGAAGTTGCTTTACAAATCTGCATGTCTATTTCATCTTTATGGGTTTACTTTTCTTGGAGGGTTCATTTTACAATTACTATATTCAGAGTGCAGGGGGGAAATTGCAACACAAGTCATCCTGACTTAGAAACTTATACTATATTCTCTTCACTAAGCACCTTCTTATTTAGTTCCCCCCAGAAATTTATGAGAAAATCATTTAAAATATCAGTTCCTTCATTACTTCAGTAGGAGGCAGTGAGTCAATTCAATAAATAGAGCTCTGGGTCGAGAGTGAGGAGGAGCAGAGTTCAAATCTGGACTCAGATACTTATTTTCTGTATGACCCTGGACAAGTCCCTTTACCTCTGTCCATCTTAATCCAATGGAGAAAGAAATAGCAAACCACTGCGCTATCTTTGTCAAGCAAACCCCATGGACAATATATTCCACAAGGTCATAAAGAGTTGGGTTAGACTAAAACATTGAGTACTTCAGTAAGACTGGCAGTTGGAGAAAAGGGGCCAACACTTCCCTGAAGGAATTTCCTCTTCTGGAAATTTCAATATTAGCAAATTCTCAGATTAAATCCTTATTTGTCCTATTTAGAGATATTAACTTTAGTTAATATAATCATTTATGCTTTTCATTTTAAATTCTAACAATACATTTGACAACTGTGCTCAAACCAAGACAGTTGTCATAGCAGGGCAAGATTTCCACCTCCATAGTCAGAAGCTAGTTAGGATCATCAGGAACTGAAAGAGAAATAATTTATTTTATCTGATATTGATAGATTGAAATTAAAACAGAAATGAATTAAATATGTTATAGATAATTACTTTTCATAACTACACTTGCTAAGGTGTCAGACTCTCAGTACGATTCTCATGTCAAATATTATATTCTGACTTCCCATGACAAACAGATGGGCTCTACTAAGGAGCAGAGAAAAAGAAAAAAAAATAAAGCTCAAGTCCTGTTTTAACAACATAATGTCAATTTAAAATATCTTTGAGTTCTAAATTTAAATAGATCACTTGGGCCTAAGTCAATTAAACATGTCTGGCTCCAAAAACATTGAAGGCCCACACAGTGGCGCAGAGGCCTTCCATGAGACTGCTCACCATCTGTGGTGTAGCATTCCCAGGCCATTTAAAACCAAACATCCACTTGAATTAGACCTTTTCGGTAACACATTCAGATACTATAATTATCCACCATTACAATTAAAAATACACAGTCAGCAAAGGTAAAATAGTAATTACTAAATGACAATTAGAACTAGAAAAGAAAAACAATATTTTGATTAGAAGTAAGTCAATAATGCAGAACAGTTAGTTGGTGCAGTAGATAAAGTACCTGGCCCAGACTCATGACGACTTGAGTTCAAAGTCAGCCTCAGACACTCACTAATTCCACACAAGTCACTATGGAGACACTCTGGAGAAGGAAATGGCAAACTGTTCAAGTGTCTTTGCTAAGAAAATCTCATGGATGAGTTCATGGAGTCAATCAGAGTCAAACTCAATTGAACAACAAAGTTAATAATACTTGACTTGATTTCCACAGAATTTCACACACAGGTTTTATCTATGCAGATAATGGATAGTTGTTGGCAACTTGAGTTTTGAGATTCTATTTACTTATACTTCAGATAGTAGTAACAATACTGGTAATCTTTACCAGGCAATCATTAGCTGGGTCAGTTTACACATAGAGACATGGGTAATACCCCATGGTAGCCAGCCTTTTTAAAAGAAATAACAAGAGCAACAATTTAATAGCCTTTTATAATTTTGAAAACCAATCAATAGGTTGTGGGAAAGCAAATGAAAAGTAATGGAGAAAAAAGTATTAAAGCAATTCAAACTGAGCTTCTTTTCAGTAAGAAAGGCATATTAAAGATACAAGATGTCCTTAAAGCCTAATGACTTTAAGCCATTAAAGAATAGATCTTCACTAACATTTTTGGGACACCATATATGTTGAACAAAAGTATCCCTTAAATGATGAGGGGAAAATACACTGTCAAACTCTTATGCTAGTAGGTAAAATAAACACAAAGTCTCAGTTGAAGCCTTTGCAGTTTGAGTGCTAAACATGTCTCACTAAGAAGTCAATCATTTGTTCATTTTATTAATAATAACTGAAAGCTTACTATATGTTAGCAGTTGACTGTGCACAATCATGAAAAGTAGAACACAAACTTCTCAAAAGCAAAATATCTTTTTTTTCATCTCTCTATCATCAGGCCTGCTATGTAATAGCTACTGAAGACATGTTTGCTGAATTGGAAACCAGAACGAATGAGATCCAGTGTATGTCCTCAAGCTATTTATTATCTAATAGAGGAAACAAGGCATGTATTTATTTCCATACAGTTTGAACTTCTCTGTCACAGTTGAACAAGCCCATTTACATTAACCTAAACTCTGCACTCCATCTACATCCTCAGGGACTTTGTCATCTGTGCCTGAAATCTGCTCCCACATGTTTATCTCTACCACTGAGATTCATTATGCTCAGATCACATGCCACCTCTACAGGAGACATTTATAGATTCTTTTTGC
Source organism: Potorous gilbertii (assembly GCA_028658325.1). NCBI lineage: Eukaryota > Metazoa > Chordata > Mammalia > Diprotodontia > Potoroidae > Potorous > Potorous gilbertii. Next base: position 467,311,857 of record CM053770.1, read on the forward strand.
TTATAGAAAGGCAGGTAGAAAGGCAATAAAGAAGGGAGGAAAGAAGGAAGGAAGGAAGGAAGGAAGGAAGGAAGGAAGGAAGGAAGGGAGGGAGGGAGAAACTGCAAGAAACAGGGAGGGAGGAATGGAGAGAAGGAGGAAGGGATGTAGAAAAGGAGGGAGAGAAGGAAGAAGAAAAGAAAAAAGAAAGAAAGAAGGAAAGAAGGAGAAAGGAAAAGGAAATAACAATATTATGACTACTACCACAATCAGATTGTGGTTAATTTGCACACATAACCAATTATAATTATGTATTGAATTACACCATACTTTAACACTGTAAAAAATTAGGGTCATATAGCATATAGAATATTCAGAGTAGTTTGGGATTAGGGTGGAGAGAACAGAATTTTGACTGTCTTTTAAATAGTCTATGAAAGGAATTAAAGAGGAAGGGAATAAAAATTAAGTGACTACTCTGTGACCTATGCAATATATCTCATTCGAAAGGAATACTTCCTCTGAAGTAGGATAGTTGGTGTGCAACAAATTTTTGCTTCTTTTTTATTTGTCTAATATGAGTATTTCTTCCATTTTTTTTCTGAGAAATTGAAGACTTTACCTAGAGTTTTCAATCACAAGAAACTGGAATTATATTATAAGCACTGGAACACAAGTGAATCAAATTGTATTTGAGGTATGTGGAGAAGAAATATTCATCTAAACTGAAATTTACCTGATAAACATGTTAGGAAGTTTTCCTTACACAAGCCTTCATTTAGTTCTTTAAAACATCTATCCATTGCTCTTAGTTATTACTTCCAGAAATAGCTAGACTAAATCTAATTTTTCTAAAGTAAGGGCCTTTATCATGCCCCCCTCCCCTCCAGGATTTTGTATTCAGATATACAGAATAAACACATTAAGACAAGAAAGGTTGGAAAGGTAAGGTAGAAACTGACTGTAAAAATCCCAAAATACAAGGAGGGAGTTTGTCTTCAATTACTGAATTTGGAGGAAACAGAGTTAATTGAGCAAGTGTGTGTGTGTGTGTGTGTGTGTGTGTGTGCGCGCGCGCGTGTGTGTGTGTGTATGTGTGATGTGCTTTAGGAAAATTACCTTGACAGCTGTGTGGAAGATGAACTAGATAGGGGGAGGGAGAGGAGACTTGAGATTATTGGGACTTGAGACTTGATTAGGACTCTATTGTGCTAATTTAGGTGAGAGAAAAAATTACTTAAATCAGGGTGTTGGATATATGAATATATAGAAGTAGTTACTTGTTTCACATTCTCTTCCATTTTTCATTCTTTTGGTTTTGTTTTGTGATTTCTTGGTTTCTCAGAAAGTCATTAGCCTCCATCTGTTCCATTCTAATTTTGAGAGAACTTTTTTCTTCTGTGAGCTTTTGCACCTCTTTTTCCATTTGGCTAATTCTGCTTTTGAAAGCATTCTTCTCCTCATTGACTTTTTGAACCTCTTCTGCCAATTGAGTTAGCCTGTTTTTCAAGGTGTTATTTTCTTCAGCATTTTTTTGGGTCTCCTTTATCAAGGTATTGACCCATTTTTCATGCTTTTCTTCCATCTCTCTCATTTCTCTTCCCAGTTTTTCCTCCACCTGTCTAACTTGATTTTCAAAATCCTTTTTGAGCTCTTCCATGGCCTGAGCCTGCTGAATATCTATTTCAGATGTTTGGGATACAGAGTCCTTGACTTCTATGTCTTTCCCTGATGATAAGCATTGTTCTTCCTCAACAGAAAGGAAAGGAGGAAACATCTGCTCACCAAGAAAGTAACCTTCTATGGTCTTATTTTTTTTTTCCCTTTTCTGGGCATTTTCCCAGCCAATTGCTTGACTTCTGAGAGTCCTCTCCACCCCTGCCTAGACCCGCCCAGCTAGTGCTTGAGGTCTGAGATTCACATCATGCTCCCCAGCCTCAGGGCTTTCAGCAGCAGGCCTGGCTGCTATTCAGTGGGATTAAGTTCAGGTTCTCAGGTGGGTACAGGGCCACCTCCCAGGCTCAGTTCCCTCAGGGGGTTTATGTGGAGATCTTCACTAATGGACCCCAGCTCCTGCCCACTCCAGGAGCCCCTTTGGCACCACTGTCTCTGCTGCTGCCTCCTGAGGGTGCCTGAGTCATGGAGACACCCCACTCCCCTCTCAGCCAGCCCAGAAGTCTCTCTCACTGACCTCTGTGCCTGTAGGCAGAGGGACCTTCGCGGCCGCCAGAGATTCTGTCCCCGAAGCCTGCTCGAATCTGCTCCTCTTTGGACCAAGGCAGGGCTGGGCTCTGCTCCAGGTCGGTGCGTGACAAATCTTTGGGATCGGGTTTCCGGGCTCTCTGGAACAGAAACCCCCTCTACTCCACCACCGCGTGGCTTCCACCACACCAGAATTCCCCGGGAGCTCCCTTTTATGGATAATTTATGGGCTGTGGGTTCAGAGCTAGCCATATGTGAATCTTTCTACTCCGCCATCTTGGCTTCTCCCCAGAAGTAGTTAGGTGAAACAGAATTTGTAAAACAAGTTAAAACAAAAAGACTTAGCAAATGATTGCATATTGAGAAATAGATAGAGTAGGGCTTATTGGGATCACACCTAAGTCACAATCAAGAAAGAATGATACTGCCTTTGCCTGAAATAGCGACATTCAACAGAAGGGTAGGTTTGGGGTGGGGGGAAGGACTTTTGTGTTTGTGTTTGAAGTTTGGTGAGAAATTGATAAAATGTAGTTGGTGATGTGGGCCTGGGGCATTGAAGTTTCCATATTTAACTTATTGTAGAGCTAATTGAGTGGTAGACTCCTAGTGAACAGAGGGCTACCCTTGGACTCCAGAAGACCTCATTTTATATTATCTGTGTGATGAAAGCCAAGTCATTTAATTTCCCATTATTTTCCAGTATTTGGCTAGTCTAATTTACAAATGTCTTGTTGATATTCCCAATTTGCTTTGGCAGAGGGAATTTTCATTTCAGTATCATAGTCTAGACAACTTTCCACCAAATAAAAAAGGGAAAAAAAGATTGCTAATTTAAGATTGTTGTCAAATTGCTTACTTATAAATTGACTTAACACCTAGCAAATTCTTTTTAATCAGTAAAATAATTACACTGTTAATTTTACAGTGTGTTCCTCGTAATGCCAGATAATTAAATCAGACCAACAATTAACTGTTTGATTATATACTTGCTAATCATCCATGTTATCAACTTTTCCTATCAGGCCCCAAATATAAGTACACAGAGTTCAGTGGAATGAAATGTACTTCATGAGCATTTAGGGAAATATTGAATACTCCAGCTACAGGAAGACTGATTGTTTTATTGTTGTTATTAAAAGAATGGATTATTCTTTTACATTAAAAATTATTACCAACAAAGACTGGGAAATGATGAGTCATACAATAAAAAGAGGACAGATGAAGTATTTACCAGAATGACAGAATTTTAGATATGGAAGGAAAATCAGAAGTTTCCTAGTCCAGCCTATCGTGCCAAATGAATTCCTACTATAGTCTATCTGAAGAATAATTTGAAGCCAGTTTAAAGGGTGTTCAGGGATGACTAAAACCTCTAATATGAGGGCTGATTTCCACCTTTGGTGTTCACTTGATTGACCAAACTCTCACTTGGACCTCCTAGAAGCTAGAGTGTATGTAGTAGCCACACCCTAGTAAACCATTTTAGTAGAGGGTAAAAAGCAGGTTGAAGATAATCAAGGAATCTCTAATCCATTGTTAAGTTAATACCCAAAATAGGTAAAGACTTGACCCAATGGAATGGTTGCATAAAAGCAATTTCTTCCACTGTCAATGAATGGCAACAATGCAGCAGAAAAGAAGTGAGCAGCTTTCAGATTTGGTTTAATCCTTTGGCCCAGAACATGTACCAACATCAAGAATGATCTGATGAAAATAGTGAGGAAATTTAGACACTGCTAAATGAAAAATGAGAAGTCCATGAGGTTTACCAATAGGTTAGTTTGTCTGTCTCTAAGAAGGCAACATGTAACTTCATCAAAAGCAAAGTGAGTAAAACCTTAAGAGATAAAGGATTCTTGACTCAGTGAAAAGGTAAATGAAACTTAGTTTTAAGCTGATAGTTAACAATACAAAACACTTCTATGATGCCCTAAAGGCTATTCATGCTCTAAAGATCTATGGTGCATTTCAACTGTTCACTGTTGATAGAATCATAATGACTAATGATAAGGACATTACACTGAGTAAACACTTCTATAGCATTTTCAGCATATTGTAATCAATCAATCCTTTGTTTTGAGTGAGGGAGGGCTCTGCAGCTCACCAGCCTCACTTCTGCTCCAGAGCCATCTGAATACAGTGACCAGATATTCATCAGGATGACTGGAGAAGACCCAGGATGAGGCAATTGGTGTTAGGTGACTTGCCCAAGGTCACACAGCTAATGAGTGTCAAGTGTCTGACATGAGATTTGAACTCAAGTCCTCCTGACTCCTGCACTGGTGCTCTATCCACCGCACCACCGAGCTGCCCCCTTTGACTCTATGCTTCAGGTTGAAGTCAATCCCTCTTTAGGTGAACTTCCAAATGAAGGAGTCTTGAATGCCACTAGGCTCCTCTTGTGTGGCAAAGAACATGATGCTGATTCTATTCAAGTCAAGATTTACCAGGCAGGGGTCTCCTGCTCATACAAAAGCTGCCTAAAATTTTCCAGGTTATATGGTAAGAAGAGGTAATCTCCCAAGAGTTCAAGGATGCCTCTATTTTTTATCTCTAAAAAAAAAAAAGGAAGTAAATTGTCCTGTGACACTCCTGGGGGGGGGCAGGGGAGAGGAGAGAGTGTCTCTTTCTTACTCATTGCCGGAGTGATTCTTGCCTGAATCCTCCCTAATAAGCTAATCCTTTACCTGGAAGATGTCCATCCACCTGAAAGCCATTTTGGCTTCAGAAAGGTCCAAAGAATGGTTGATATGGTGTTTGCTGCTCAACTATTCCAGGAGAAATGGCAACAGCATAATGAGCAGGTTGGTTGTTGTCCTTTGTTTTTGAAGATAACCCAAATGACATCACTATGATAAAGTGCAGGTTCAGTGTGTATGACTGTGGCAGATTAAATGAATAGCAGCTCAGAATGTTCTACCACAGGATGGACACAGATACTCTGAGTGAACATTTGGGGTAGTTGCTCCAAATTTAAGTATCCTACATTTCCTTTGTGCTATTTCAGTTGTACTTTGGTCACAGAGCACAGCACTCTTTCTGATGTGGGCATGCCATGCTGAGCAGTTGTATGCCAGTGTCTCCCATGTTGCACAACCAAATCCAAAGTTCTTGAGAGAGACCTTGAGAGTGTCCTTGTATCACTTTTTCTGACAGCCATGTGATCACCTGCCCCATGCTAGTTCTCCATAAAACAATCTTTTGGCAAGCAAATATTTTGCATTCAAACAAGTAACCAGCCCATCAGAGCTGCCCTCTCTGAAGCATAGTTTGAATGCCTGACAGTTTCATTTGAGCAGGGATCTTAGTGTCTGGTACCTTATCCTGCCAAGTGATCTTCATAATTTTCCTAAAACAGTTCAAATGGAAGGAATTCAGTTTTTTAGCATGGCGCTGATACACTGTTCATGTTTCACAGACATGTCCATGTCCATACAACAATGAGATCAGCACAAAGGCTCTGTAGAACTTCAGTGTGGTAGTCACTCTTCTCTCTCAAACTTTTATTCACAGCTCCCAAACACTGAGCAAGCTCTGGCAATGCATGTATCAAACTCATTGTCTAAGTGTACGTCCCTGGAAAGTACATCCCAGAAAAGTTCACACTTCCAAGTGAATTTATCTACACCATTCAAAACTTCTCCATTTGTGATAACTGATTGTTCTGCCTATGGATGTTGTGGGGATGGCTGATGGAGCACCTATGTTTTCTTGGTTTTAATTATTAGGCCAAAATTAGCAAAAGCAACAGAGAATTGATACATACTTTGTTGCATCTCAGCTTCAGAAGCTGCACTGAGTGCATAATCATCTGCAAACAGAAAATCATTCACCAACTTTCACTCCACTGTGGTCTTGGCTTATGGCCTTTTCACATTGAAAAACTTACCATCAGTATGACTGAAAACATTATGCTACAAAGCATGCCATTTTCATCCCTGCTGAAGGCATCCAGAAACATCACTGGTAATATCATGGGAGTAAGCACACAGATTTACTTTACAGCATTGGTAACTGGAAAAGCAAGAGAGCATTTTTCATTATCCAGAACTTGAGCAAGTATACCATTATGAAAATGATGTACAATACATATGAACTTCTCTTGACAATCAAATGTTGCCTTGATTTTCCACAAGACTTCACAACTAACTGTATCAAAGTCCTTTGCTAGGTTAACAAATTTTTTGTACATACTCCTGTCAGAACCTTATGCCAGAACCACAGAGCAGCAGCAGGCTGAAGGGCGGAGCCCAGACAATGAGCATGAACAAAGCAGAAATGCAACAGCTCCAAAGAAGTATGCAATATTCAAATTTAGAGATATCTTAATTGCAAATGTTCATATGGAATGTATGTGTCCAACATATGATAGAGCCTCTTGAGTTTGTAGTGATCTGATCAGCCACAGTTGGCTGTACCTTGACCCCGATAAAATGATGTCTTCTTTGAGAATGAGGAACTATATCAAAATAACCAATTTTCAGCTTCTGTTTGATGTTCTCTGATAAAGAGAAACTTTTCTCATCTGAGGCAGTCCGTTATACTTTGGACCACCATAATTATTAGTAAATGTCCCTATCAATGACATCAATTCTAAATTTGATTTTTGCAATTTCCTACTTTATATTTTCATCTGTAAATTAGAAACATTATCTTCCATACCTGCATTAAAGAATTGTTTTTGAAGGAAAGTGAGTTGTAAAATATGGCATGAGATATACATAGAATTATATTCATTATTTGGTGCCATATGTGGTAATGAATACAAACATATTCATTTTGTGATATTTAAAGCATAATGTGCATTACAATATATTTATAGTATCAGGCATTGCGAAACTAATTTCACAAACTTTGAATGTCCATGTTGTCTCAGTTTTATTCACAGAATTCTCTCATATTTCCTTCTCCTCTCCAAACTCTTCCCAATGGACATGGCAACTGCTATTTCCAACTCTTTTCACCTTTTTTTTTCTCTTGGTAATTAAAATATGTAACCAAACTGAAGATCACTATCACACCCTCCTTTTGAACATGATGTGCTTTATCCTGAAAACCCCTGAAGAGTTCAAAGCTTCAATGTATGGCATGACAAATGAATTGTTTTCCTGCTTTATCACATTACTCAGTTTATATTCTTTATATTAATTATATTTAGGTGCTTTAATTGCATTTTCATTAAAGGGTATGCCCTCTACAACTGGTGTGTTATTTTCATGGAATAACATATATTAGTTGGCAAAGAAATAGTAACTGAAGGCTAAAGTTTTTATTTTAGAAAGACTATGTACATGTAGATAGCCCTCAGCCAAAAACAAAGGGAAAAATTTCCCCCAGAATCCATGAGATTTAAGCTTGTCTGTCTGTTCAATCTGTGCTCTGTAATAGATAGCACCACCAGATTCATGTTTTTAGAATGTGAACTATCATTTATATTCACACAGGCACAGTTTACAAGAAGCATACTTATTAAAATAAAATTTTCATTTCCCTTGAAAATCAGTGAAGATACAGATCCTAATAATTAATTGTATTTGCAGCATCATTCTTTCTTCAAAGAAAAATTGGAAAGGGTCAATTATCACTAAAAAGAGGATTAAGATGCCTGAAAGTTAGAAGGCAGCTGTGAGCATTTGGAGCATTCTGAGTCATTAAAAGGATTGTGAAAAAAAAATAAGTTGCATGAGGCTATTTCCAGAAGACAAATCTTGAGCAATGTTTAAGACTTACATAAAATCTTACGTGCAACTATGTACAAAGGACATCTTTTGTTAAACTATTATCAATCTAATACAAAGCAGTTGCCCTCACACATTCCCATCCTCTCAAGTGATAGAATACTGTGACTGAAATACACCTGAAGAACACCAAATAAAAAAATTTATCCAGAGAGAATAGAGGACTTGGAGAAAAGGGATTAGTGGTATTTCTGACTGTTTTCAAAGGTTCTGGAGGGGATTGCTATTCCCTTCTCCAGCTCATTTTATAGATGAGGAAACTGAGACAAATAGGGTTCAAGGACTTGCCCAGGGTCACACACCTAGTCCCTGAGGTCAGATTTAAACTCATGTCCTCCTGAGTCTAGGGCCAGTATTCTATCCACTTTACAATCTAATTGCCCAGAGAAAAGAGATATATTGCTCAGACCCTTATATCTTTACCTTGGAGGGTGCATTTGGAAATTTGAGGAAATTATTAGCAAGACAGACACTAGAAGATAAAGTGAATTAATTTACTAGTACTCAAGAAGTTTATTTCCATGCTTTACTATTTAAAATTCTTTGTAATATAGTGTCAATCTGTAGGAAGAGTGACAGGTTTCTATTGTTTCCTATATTAATAACGCTGATGGAATTAGCCACCAATAGCTCTATGGTGAAAGAGTTTTAAAATACATTAATAAATGGCAGAGCTATGCACATCAACAGTTTCTAAAAGCATTTGCATGTATTAGAAGCATATATATATGAATCATAATTAAGAAATATATAGAATATGTAATTTTAATAATGATGTGTGTACCTTCTTTCTTTTATATCCTTTCCCACTCTATGATTTGAATCCATGGATAAATTATGGAATCTTTTGGGCCTCAGTTTCTTCATCTGTTAAATGGAAACAATAGTACTTGAACTCCATACTTAATAGGGTTACTGTGAAGATAGTACTTTTAAAGCTTAGGGTACTAATGAAGTGTCAATTATTCTAGAAATAGATCCAATTTTTCCCTTTTCCTTTAATTTCTTGATTTTTATCATGGGTGATAAATTAAAGATATAAAAATTTAACTAGTCTTTTTTTAAATCTAAGGCATATAATGGATTCTGGTTGGTTATGATCTTGAAGTTATTTCAAAATTACCATTTATTTTAAAATGAAGTTTACAAAAATTTTTTTAATTATATTGAAAACAAGATGTTTCAATGGAGAAGAAAATTATTTTGGATTAAAAAAAAGCAATACAGTTACTCTGAATAAAAGACAGAGATAGCACTGCCTTTCAGAATTATGTATAAAAATGTTATATAATACTTATTTTTATAATAAAAAAATGAAATGTTAAAACAATTAAAATAATAATATTCATCTATATTGCACTTTCAAGTATGCAAAATGGGTATTAAAATGTTTATTCAACTTAGTTATTGTTTCTGTTAGGGACTAATAGCAAAATAATTTACAAGTATATGAAAGCTGAATGAATATAAGGCTACTAGAGAAATAAAAAAGTGAATTGTCACAAAACCATTTTTCCCATAATCCATCTGTATCTGATATCATTCAAAAATAGTATCAAAAATTTAAAAGCCTACAGTTGTGCATGAGCTAATTATTTGTATCATAAAAGGATGAGACACAGGAAGTCCCATCAGAAGAGAATATTCAGTTGGGCAGTATGATATAATGGAAAGAGAGTTGATTTTGGGGTCAGAGTTCCCATGATTGTTTCCTGGCTTGGCTACCTGTGGGACTTTAGTTAGTTCATTGAAAATCCCTAAGTAACTGTCATTAGTGTCCAAGATGAAGGAGACTGATAAGATAACCTCTAAATTACCATTCAGATACAAATCTATAATCCCATGAAAAATATACACCAGTAGCAAGGTTGAAGAAGAGTCAAATCTCTATTTTCAAATTACGAATGCATTTTCTCCCTTACAATCACAATTCTGTGCCAATCTCTCCCCACTTTTCATCAAATATCTTCTGTCTGATTCTGAAAAATATAGATTATATCTTCATCCTCTCTTTCCAACTGTCCAGGTGTCTGTTTCATTGATTAGCTGCCCATCACATTAGTTTGTGATCTACTTCATTGATAATTCTTGCCATTTACAAAATATTTGTATGGGTCTAGTAAGTTTCATGTGTCTCTTTATCATAGTGTAGCATCTTCTCTGGTCTACTTTCTCAAATTCCATTCACACTGGTGGTCTGGAGCTCTAGATGGTGATTATTACTATTCCTTCAGGGACCCAGGTATAACCCTGAAAGTCTCTGGTATTTCTAGTATTAGCACTTGGGAGCTCCCACTAAGGTATTGTCCATTTGTCATTATCCAGTAGCTTTAATTGGCTATTACTAAAGACAATTTAAAAAGCACTATAATAAGAATAGTTAACACAAAACATTATACCCCATCTTAATTTTTTTTAAGCCTATGGTACAATAATCCACAAAATTACACACAAAGTTCAAGAGAAGAGTGATTAAACTGAGAATATGATGTTATTGAGGTACATATATGGAGAACACATAATTGTTGGTATTGGAAGTCCTTTCCTAGATTCATAAAATATATTCTTATCTCTTTCAAGGGGTCGTCTACCTTAAAACTATTTTATTCCTCAAGCAGTTGATTGTGCATATGTCTATGTCATATCTATCTGGGTTTGTTCTCTCTGAGTCTCCTTCTCGAAGGGTAGATCACTTGATATCATCAAGGAATGATGGATACCTCTTGCCTAAGAGTGAAAATTCCAGTTTTTGCTGGTGCTCCTGAACCTAGAAGTTCTTGAGGGTTGACTGTTTCATTAATAGACTAATCCTAAAATTCTTCCACTATTTACACCCCTTCCCAGATGTGTGGACAGTGGTTTTGTTGGTCATTTACAACTCCTTCTTGACTCAAAGAGAATGATGCTTAATCAATGTTACACATGTAAAAATTTATGATGATCTTATATTGAATATATTGTAGTAATCGAAGTGGGAACATATGACCCTCATTCTTTATAATAAGGTTAAAGATTTAGAGATAAAGGGAATTTTGTATTCATCCAGTATGTCTTTCTTTTAACATATAAAGAAATTGAGACTTGAGTAGTTAAGTGACTTAACTAATGCCACATAAGTTATAAGTAGCATGGCTAAGATTTGAGCCCTCTAAATATGAATTCTATGTTCTTTCTACTATACTATGATGCCTATTCAATCCAAACTAACCTTCCACCTTTAGATTAAGATGACTAGGATAAGTTTCAGAGGTATAGTCCAACCATCTCAAATTACATGAGTATATGGAAGTAAAAATTACTCAAATAACTTGCCCATGGTCAGACAGGTGGTAAAGAGGGTGCCAGAACTAATGAAACCATATCATGATGAATCCCAGAACCTTCTTAGCAGCTGTTTGACATAAGAAGCGTTAAATCTATAGTATGGCAACAAGAAAGGAGAGTGGAGGAGGAATCTATGGAGGAGAGATAATGTGGTTGTTTTTCTTCATTCATCAGTATAGCAAATGGATAGTATTTTGGACTTAGGGTCAGGAAGACTTGACATTCTTTACTTTTTAAATGCTTATTTATTTATTTTTACTTTTCAACATTCGTTTCCACAAAATTTTGAGTTCCAAATTTTCTCCCCACCTCTCCCCTTCTCCCATCCCATAATGCCTTGCATTCTGATTAACCCTTCCCTCAATATGCCCTCCCTTCTATCACAACCCACCCTTCCCTCATCCCCATCTTCTCTCTTTTCTTGTAGGACAAGATAGATTTCTATACCCCTTTACCTGTATTTCTTATTTCTCAGTTGTATGCAAAAACAATTATCAACATTCCTTCCTAATACTTTGAATTGAACTTCTCTCCTTCCCTCCCTCCCTCCCATCCCCACTGAGAAGGCAAGCAAATCAACATAGGCTACATATGTATAGTTTTGCAAAAGACTCCCATAATAGTCATGTTGTGTAAGCTTAACTGTGTTTACCTCTATCCTATCTTGCCCCCATTTATTCTATTTTCTCTTTTGACCTTCTCCTTCCCCAAAGGGAAGTTTATGTCTAATTGCTCCCTTCTCCCATTAGCCTTCCCTTCTATCATTCCACTCAGCCCATTTGTCCCCTTCTCCCCTAATTTCCTGTAGTGTAAAATAGATTTGTATACCAAATTGAGTGAGCATGTTATTTCTTCCTTAAGCCAAATGTGAAGAGAATAAGCTTTACTTTTTCCCTCTCTCCTCCCTTTGCTCCTCCATTAAAAAAGCTTTTTCTTGCCTCTTTTATGAGTGATAATTTGCCCCATTACATTTCTCCCTTTCTCCTCCCAATATATTCCTCTCATCCCTTAATTTTATTTTTTTATGTATCATCCCTTCTTATTCAACTCACCCTGTACTCTCTGTCTATATGCATGTGTGTGTGTGTGTGTGTGTGTGTGTGTGTGTGTGTGTAATCACTCCAACTACCCAAATACTGAGAAAAGTCTCAAGAGTTACAAATATTATCTTTCCATGTAGGAATGTAAACAGTTCAATGTTAGACAATCCTTTATGATTTCTCTTTCTTGTTTACCTTTCCATGCTTCTCTTGAATCTTCTGTTTGAAAGTCAAATTTTCTATTCAGTTCTGGTCTTTTCATCAAGAATTTCTGAAAGTGCTCTATTTCATTGAATAACCATTTTTTTCCTCTGAAGTATTTTATACTTAGTTTTGCTGGTTAGGTGATCCTTGGTTTTAATCCTAGTTCCTTTGACTTCTGAAATATCATATTCCATGCCCTTCAGCCCCTTAATGTAGAAGCTACCAGATTCTATGTTATTCTGATTGTATTTCTAGAATACTTGAATTGTTTATTTCTAGTTTCTTGTAATATTTTCTCTTTGACCTGGGAACTCTGGAATTTGGCTACAATGTTCCTAGGAGTGTTTCCTTTTGGATCTCTTTCAGGAAGTGATCTGTGAATTCTCTCCATATTTATTTTGCCCTCTGGTTCTAGAATAGTTTTCTTTGATAATTTCATGAGAGATGATGTCTAGGGTCTTTTTTTTTTATCATGACTTTCAGGTCGTCCCATAATTTTTAAATTGTCTCTCCTGGTTCTATTTGCCAAGTTACTTGTTTTTCCAATGAGATATTTCACATTATCTTTTATTTTTTCATACTTTTGGTTTTGTCTTGTAATTTCTTGGTTTCTCATAAAGTAATTTGCTTCCATCTGTTCCATTATAATTTTTAAAGAACTGTTTCATTCAATGAACTTTTAAAATGCCTTTTCTATTTGACTAATCCTGTTTTTTAAAGCATTCTTCTCCTCATTGGCTTTTTGGACCTCTTTTGCCAATTGATTTAGCCTACTTTTAAAGCTGTTATTTTCTTCAGCATTTTTCTGGGTCTCCTTTAGCAAGTTGTTAACTCAACTTTTCGTGATTTTCTTGCATCACACTCATTTTTTCCCCCAATTTTTCCTCCACCTCTCTCACTTGATTTTCAATATCCTTTTTGAGCTCTTCCATGGCCTCAGACCATTACTATTTATTTTGGAAGTTTTGGATGCAGAAGCCTTGATTTCCTCTCATGGTAAGTGTTTTTTCTTCCTCACCTGAAAGGGTCAAATAAAATACCTGTTCACCAAAAAAGTAACCTTCTACAGTCTTATTTATTCTTCATTTTGGGGGCATTTTCCCAGTCATTTACTTTCCTTTTGAGTCCTTTATCAAGAGGAGGGTATACTCTGGGGATCTGCAAGTTCTCATTTCCTCCAAAGTAGCACAATCAAGGGAGAGGAGTTTACTCCTTTCTTGGCCTGCACACTGGCCTGGGAGCGACCAAAAACTTTTCTGCCCAGAATCTGCAATTTGAATTCCCTCACCACAACCTCCTCCAGCTCTACCACATCAGAGTGCCTCCTCACCCCAAGCTGAACTCAGGGCTGAGAATCAGATCAGCTGCTCAATTCCCCCAGGTACTCTTTGCAGAGGGCTCCAAAAATGGAAGCTGCCACTTCAGCGCCAGCTGCCGAGTCCAGAATGTGTTCCCCTCTCCTGGGTGAAAGAGGCCTCCCACTGATCTTTGAAGCTGTCTATGACATTTGTGGGTTGAGCATTTTGGAAGCTGCTGCTGCTAGTGGCTCCCTGAAGCCTGTTTCAGGTCCTGTCCTTGCTAGGCTGTGCTCCACACTGGGCTGGACTGAACTCTGTGTGCTGACATGGGCTCTGCACCAAGACTTGACATTCTTTTAGTGACAATCCAGTCATATCTAAGGAAATAACTAATTAAGGATAGCCTAGATGCTTGATTGTTATTCCTGCAACATTAAGAAAATTGAAGGAAGGGCACTAATTGGGCATCTTCTCCCTTCCCCCTTGGTTCATACCCCATTGCCACATTTTTATTGCACTTCTTTAAGGTTGTTAGAGACATGTAAAATGAGCAGACTTGAATGAATTGCAGTCTTCAAAACTGGAGGAAATATCAACATATATGAGATCATGGATACACTGAAATATTGAAATACATGTCTTCTTTACTTATTTAGTTCTATGAATATTCACTGGTTCAAAAAAGGAAGTGAAGAAGTGCTCTGACAATACTTAAAATGAAACTTTCTGAAGACTCAGAGAAAATATTTTCAGGTCTTTCTCACGTGCTTTAGTTAGTCTAAGCACTTTTTAGATCACAATCACATAATATGTGACAGCCTAGTATATCTCATCACAATTATATATGTTGTGAATGGAATTAGTAAAGAGTAAATATCTGAGCAAAACATCATAAATGAGAGTAGATGGGAGTGGCATGAAAGTGGGCCCTTTAAAATCAAACACTGTTTTTTAATTGAATTTCCTACTGAGCACAACAAAAATCAAGACTCTGCTGGAATTACATTTGGCTTGCCGTGCACTTTAAATGAAGGCACAGAAAGTGCCTCTGGGGCTATCCTAGCTGAATAGGCCTTTCAAAGGGCTTTTGGAAAGCATTTCAACAGAGATTCTTTTTTTCTATCCCCCAGTGAAAACCAGTTTCACCTCATGGTAACTCACTCATTTCTCTCAGGTTCTTCCCTACCTACATTTATCAAAGACCCCTATAGTTCACAGGAGGAACTCACTTAGCAAAATTCAAACTAATTAAAAAAACACTTCACTGAGACTTTAGGATATTGAATTTCTGAACTAGTGTGAATGCTTTAAAAAAAGTTTCCCAATATGTCCTGCTTAATAGCATCTCCTCTCCTTTCAAATAGCTAGCTATCAGAAACCCAAAAAGGTCCTTTTCATATTCACATGCATAATCCATGAATGCACACACACATATACACACATACTGAAGTCCTGAGAAAACACTCAAATATAACTGATTGACAAATTATGCAACTTTCTGTATCCAAGTCTACCAAATTTTCTTAAATTAAACATGATTCCTTGGCCTTGAGTAAATCATTTAGAAAAGAGATAACAGCCAGAATAGGAACAAAATATAATTTTCTCTATGAATGAAATTAGTAAAATTAATGGAAAGATATTTTTATTTATGTATAAATTAAACAATTAAAATTCAGAAGGAGCACAAATTCCATTAAGAAAATATGGGATTTTTTTTTCTTTTTTCTGGTGACAACCAGGAGTAAAGGATTCCTTCACTCACAAGAGGCCCCATATGGTAATTTGTGGCCCCAAGAAATCTATTTGGACTTGTACTAATTTTTGCTTGTCTTTTCAGTTCTGACTAGGTAGTGAAGCCCTCAACTCAGGAACTGAAGCATTGTGAACTTTGAAGTCCAAAATTCCAGGGACTGAGTTTTCAGCCAACCAAGTAAGGAAGTCCTGAGAAGTCAGAGTACCTGAACACAAGCCCAAAGTAGGGATTTACACTTGAATTCACAACTGTCTCAGTCTGGACATCTCCCCCTGTAAATAGACTCCATAGTATGGAACCCCTTCCTCCAATTGATCGATTCTTCTCAGAATCTCCATTTGAAAGAAAATAGCTAGGCCAGCCATGTCTTTTTTCGTGACTCTCAGAACTTTCTCTAGCTTGCCCACCTCCATACTTTTCAATTTCATTTTATGTATTATGTGTAACCATTAAAATCAAAATTCCTTACAAAGAGGAACTATATTTCTGCATATATTTGTACTCTCATCACTTAGTAAACTGCCTGGCACATTTTTTGGTTAGTCATGCGGTTGTGTCCAACCCTTTGTCACCCCATGCAAAATAGCATACCAGGCCCTTCTATCCTCCACTATCTCTCAAAATCCATCAAGTTTATGTTCATTGTTTCCATGATATCATTTTTCCATTTCATACTCTTCTATTATTTTTTTTTTTCTTTTGCCTTCAATCTTTCTCAACATCAGTCTTTTCCAATGAGTTCCCTCTTCTCATTATGTGGTCAAATTTAAGCTTCAGTATTTGTTCTTCCAGTTCTTCCAGTTCCATAGCCTGAATTAATTTCTTTAAGTATTGACTGATTTGATCTCCTTGTTGTCCAAAACACTCTCAAAAGTCTTTTCTAGCACCCCAATTTGAAAGTGTCAATTCTGTAGTGCTCAAATTTTCTTACAGTTCTGCTACTGGAAAGCAAATAAACAAAAAATGAACAGAATATAATTTGGCCTATCCAGAAATTTGTTGTCAAGAGAATACCTCTGTTTTTTAGTATGTTCTCCAGATTCATTATAGCTTTCCTTCCAAGAAAGAAGCATCTTTTAATTTCAAGGCTACAGCCACTTTCTGTAGTGATCTATGTGTATAAGAATATAAAATCTGACACTGCTTCCATTTCTTCTTCCTCTGTTTACCAGGAAGTATTGGGAACATTTGCCAAAATCTTGGGTATTTTTTTATTTGTTTTGTTGTGATTTTTTTATATTAATCTTCAAGTCACCTTTTAGACCCTCCTCTCCCACCATCCTCAAGAGACTTCTTAACTCCTCTTCACTTTCTTCTAGCAGAGAGGCACCATATGCATATCTGAGATTATTGATATTTCTCCCAGCAACCTTCATTGCACTTTTTGATTTATCCTACATGACCTTTCACACGATGCTGAACTCTGCATATAAGTATATAAGGTGAAAATATACAGCCATGTCACACTCCTTATTCCAGTCAATTGGTTTTCCATGTTCTGTTATTATTTTCTATATTCTATTAAAATTCTAATTATTGCCTCTTGACCTATACACATGTGTTTCAGGAGACAAATAAGTACTTCCATTTCTTTGACAACTTCTCACTTTTTATTTTTTTGATGATTCACAAAGTCAAAAACTTTAGTATAGTCAGTGAATCAGAAGTAGATTTTTTTTTTAATCTCCTTTGCTTTCTCCACAATCCAATGAATGTTGATAATTTGTTCTGTAATTCCTCTGCCTCTTTGAAAGCTATATAGTTTTAGTGGTAATGTTTGGTTCACATTTTGCTAAAGTCTTACTTACAGAATCTTAATTTTAACTGGACTGATGTAGGAAATGAATGCAATTGTTAAGTAATTTGAACATTCCTAGGCATTGTCCTTGTCTTTTTTGGCAATAGTGCTTGGAGCACAGATTTTTATTACTGTGATGTTGAATGGTTTACATTGGGTTCAAACAGATATTGTTTTGTCAGTTTTTGAATTTATACCCCAGTACTGTTTTTATCACCTCTTCTATTGACTATGAGGGCTACTTCACTTCCAAAGTGTTCTTGCCCACAGTAGTATATTTACTGATCACTTGACTTAAATTCATCTATTCCTGTCTATTTAAGTTCGTTGATACAAAATGTGTTGGTGTTTAATCTTTCCATCTCCTGTTTGACCACATCTGTCTTGCCTTGGTTCATGAATCTTATATTCCAGGCCTTATGCAACATTGAGCTTTATAATATCACACTTTCCTTTTGTCATCAGATGCATCCACAGTTAAATTTTCTTTCAGCTTTGATTCAGTGGTTTCATCAGTGCTGCAGCTACTTACAGTTGTCCTCCATTCTTCTCTGTTAGCATATTGGACACCTTCTGACCTGAAGGGCTCTTCTTCTGATGTTATCTCTTTTATCATTTTAGTTCTGCCCATGGATCAGTTTTGCTGAAATTATTTCTTCTCCCTTGGTTTTTGTGATGATAATATTCTACTGGTTCTCCTCCTACTCCTCCTACTACATGTTTTTTTTCCCTGGATGGACCATCAAACATTTCCCACTCTACTGATAAGTTTAGAGATTTAATGGACAGATGTTCCCTCTTCCTAAACATGACTATTTCCCAAAAGTTCTTTTTAAAGTCCCTTTATTTTATCTCTCTATTCATTCTCTCAATGACCCTATCAATGTCCAGGGACTTAAAGGATGCTGTGTCATAGATTTAGAATTTGAATTAATGTTAACTTCAAAGTTCAACACTTTCATTCTGTAAGTGAAAAAATTAAAATTTAGAGACATGAAGAGGCATTCCAAGGGTCAAATATTTCATAAGTTTGTAAATCTTAACACAGGTCTTCTTGATCCCAAGGCCAATGCCTCACCCATTATATTACGCTACATATCAATTCTCATTCACTTATCATCTTCATGCAGATGACTAATCTTTCACTTAGCCTCCAGTAGCAGATCATCAGCTGCTAATTAATAGACATTTCTTCTGGTATGTCCCACAGGTGTCTCAAATTCAACATGCCTCAAATTGATTTCATCATGTTACACCTTGTATATATATCCCAAGACCTAGAGTCCTCTGTCCTCTCTTTTAACTCTTAATTTCTCTGACATATTTTAAGAATCATCTCATATACTACTTTCTTGAAAAGAATTTCCCCAGTTCCTCCTTACTGCCCTGCTAATGCATTCTTCTTTCTAATTACCTTCTAATTCCTCTGCATGTATCTTGAATTTACTTAATTATTTACATGTTGTCCTCTCCATTATCAGGTAAATATCTTGAGAGAAGGTGCTATTTTGCCTTTCTTTGTATCTCCTGTAACTATCTCAGGAAATGCCACATTATAAGCATTTAATGAATGCTTGTTGTCTGGGTGACTGAATGTTATCCTCCTCCCATCCCTCAATTTCCCTCGTTATGTTGAGAACCCCACTGTCTTTCAAGTCACTAATGTTTGAAAATTTAGAATAAAATACTTTATCCTCTTACTGATATTTATTTTCCAAAGAATTGATACAATAAATTGATGTCATTATAAATAATGTATCTCCAGTTAGGATACAATTTCATTTGTTTCACTAGAAGAATTACCTTGCTATTTGAATATTTTCTCCACTGAGTCTAGGCACAAATCATTCATTCTTTCACATCCTATGTAATTTAAGCTCATGTCTTTCCATATACATTTTTGAGAACATGTTGATTAGCCTAGTACACTGGACTATTACATGCATACAAAATACATATACATACACACATACACACACATATATAAACTCACATATACATAAATGCATTAATATGTGTATATGTATGTAATATTCTTCCCAGAGTAAGGAAGCATTGAGGCCATATATCTGTCATTCTTTCCCATTCCTATAAAACTAGCTCACCTCTTTTTTTTTATTTTTTGAATCACACATTCTCTTAATATTTTCTTTTAGACCACTTCTTGCTCTAATAGTTAATAGCAGCAGCCAGCAGCCAGTTTACACCCAATACAACTAAACTCAGGTGATCAAAAACTAATAAACTTTTTGATTTCACTAAAAGATATAGTTCAAGCTTTTTAAAATATACACTCCAACTTTATTTTGAGTCTACAGTTAGAATTCAAATATTAATTTGGACAACCTTGATCTTGAATTCAAATGAAAGTATATGTGCTTAGTTGTGTTAGACTTCCAAATCTCTGGTGTAATTTGAGTGGAACAAGGGAAAGTTTCTCCTATGCAAAAATGTTTCTCATCCTCTTTCTGTTTCAGCACTTGGAATATTCATGATATTCATTCTTTTGAATTATCTCTGTAATGAATATATCTGCAAGGAAAAACATAAAACTTAGTATAACCATTGATATAATGCTGTTTTTTTTTTAAATCTTTCCGATAACCTAGGTGATTATATTGTATGACTAAGGTGATGGGAACAAGACTCAATGTTTTGAAAGGATGTATGTGGGAGAATAGAGACAGAGAAGATTGAGATCTGAATCACGGAATATTTGGTAAATTTTGTTAGAGGCAACAGTGGGAAATGCTGACCTTGAAAGGAAAAAAGAACATGAGGTGACAGAAGTGAGGACATTTTGTAGAGACAGAAAGTTGCTAAAGAGAAATGCTACGTATATACAATATTTTAACATAGATAATTTAGCTGAAGGTGGAAGTCAAGGAAATGGTGCACGTCATTATTTCAGCTACCATTAACCCATGTTTCTGGGCTTTTCAATCTATATCTCTAGCTCTTGGGGCTTTTATATTATTTTCTTGAGAACAAGATTAAATAAATTTTCCTTCCCACTTGACTCTTCTGTCTTGAATGAGCCATCAATGGTACATCCTACTAATTTCAGTTCTTCCCCTCCAAAATTGCTCAGAATTATTTTCAGATAAACATTTCCTGTTTTACCAGGGACAAAATATAGTCTATTGAATATATTGAGTGAGATTATTCAAAATGTATGCTTAAACTTGAAGTTGAAAATATCATCTCTTCAGTTTGTGATGTAACAGTGAAAAGGTACAATTTCAGAATTTTCTTCATATGATTTTGTAATAGGATGAATGAATATGAAAAAATCTAGGTTTTCAGATGGTCAACACATCATGGCTTTATTTCCCTATGTTAAAATACATGCATGCATGTACATACACAGTAGATACACTTATTCATATATATATGTGTGTGTATGCATATATGTATGTATGTGTATACATATGTGTGTGAGTATATATGTACGTATAAAATGTAAATTTAATCAGTTTTATGAAAGACAGCAATGCCCTCTTCTGAAGAAACTGAATTTTCAAAATAATTTTTAAATGCCTTTGACAATAGGTAGAATAAATTCTTAAAAGAGTATTCCTTCTCCAAAGCCAATATACTGGCATATGGTCCCAAGTATTTTACAAAATACAGCATGCAAATGAGTTAACCCTCTCTATTTTCACTACAAAGAAACTAAGCTCTAGAAGGCAATAAAAAATGCATTAACATCATGAATGTCTGTAAAACAGTGAACTTGAAAAACAAAATGGACATTAAACGTCACTATAAGATGGAATTACATATAATGTTCACATTAAACTCTGATAGCTAGCAGCTTTGGTACATCCATTACCAGCATGGGATTTGAATGAAAGTGTAAGGGGTGGAGTATTAGTGGCAAGTGATTTTCATTACGGTTGATCAATCTGCGTTATCACACTGGATATCAAAGAAATGAATTTGAATCATAATGTACTGTCAACATAGAAATAGTCTGTACATTTCTGAGGAGGTTTCTATATCATTACCTTTTCCCTTAACTAGTTCCAATTTAATTCAGTGCAATAAGCATTTACTGAGCACGGACAATAAGCCCAACATGTTCTAGGCAGTGGGGATAAAAAAATATAAAAGAAAAGAAACAGAAAGAAAAACAAAAAAAGAAACAGTCCATGTCTTAAAGAGTCTACAATCTTTTGTAGGAATATAATACATGAAAACAAGGAAATATACACATAATGAATCGCAGAAACCTGGCATCAGAAATGGAATGACCTGCATGGAAATTTTGCCTTTGACACATAATTGCTGTGTGGCATTAGGTAAGTCACTCAACTTTTCCATGTCTTACACAACTCTTTTAAATCATTTTACTATGGAACAGTTGAAATTTAAGTTGCAAACTGTGGACATGGCACTTCTTCTCACTCAGCCCCAGTTTCCTTGTCTATATTACGAGTATAATGAAAGTTGTATTATTCACTACTACTAAATATTATCATGCATTTATGTCTCTTTATAAACCTTTTATTATGTAAATGTCAGCTTAATAGTTGTGTGTGTGTTTTTTTTAAATAACAATTCAAACTATCCAAAATTTTAAAGGATTTTCTCAGGTAGTGGATTTTCCTCACTGAAGATCTCCAGGTAAAGACTGGATGACCATTTAGAGGTGATTATTGTTCAGGTATACATTCAATGATATTTATAAAATCTTTTATATTTTGATTGGTCATTGGGTAGATGCAGAATAACATTGATATAATTTCATATGCTCTCTTTGAATATTTAAACAATTGTATCTTGGTTCATCAATAACTCAACAAAAATACAAAGTAGTAATATATCTCTTTGGGAGTATATAATGCCATATTAACAAATAAAAGAGAGAAGTCCAAGCTTCTCAACTCTTATGCAATTTTTCCTTGGCAAGGAGGATTAGTGAGATGGAGAAATCCCAACTAAAACCATGACTAGGAAGGAATTAACACACAAGATAGCAAAGGGACTGTGAGAGTAAGGTTAACTTTATAAATTCAAGTTGTCAGACCCAGATGATCTATACATTAGGGTATGAAAAGAAGACTGGGTTTATATGTTTGAGTCATTTTCACTGATCTCTGAAAAGTCATGGAGAGTGAGAGATTCCACAAAACTGCAGGACAAATGCCCTATTTATCCAACATGGAAAGATACTGATGTCTGTAAACCATAGTGTAGTGAATTTTACTTCAAATCCTAGCAAAATTTAAAATTTATTGTTGAAGGAGTTAATCTTATACCTTCATAAAGGAGGGAAATTTTAGAAATAGCTTTTATCAAGAACAAATGTCAGATTAGCCCAATTTATTTTATTGACAGGGGCACTAAACGGGATTATTTATTTACTAGGTTGCCAATTAATTATGTCATAGTAATGCTATATAAAATATCTATATCTTTGACAAATATTTGACAAAATATTTCATTTTGTACTTGTGTACCTATGGGTTACAATGTTAAATTCAAAGTTTATTGAATGTCTGGAACTAAAGATTAAGTATAATGGTTTCATGTTGCTTGGAAGGCAATCTCTGAGAGAATGATCTTCCTTGATCTTGTGCTGTATGTGTGTATATGCACATGCATTTGTGCATATGTTCCACAAATTGAATTAAAGTGTACTTTATGTAATTATTAAATATAAAGATTACAGGAACGTGGTAGGGAAAACTCAATAGACATTAGACAACCTGACCAGACAACAAAATGTTGAACTAAACCTATAAGATGGAATTTATTAGGGATAAATATCATATCTAACATTTGAGTCCAAAATATAAAAATATTAACTTCACTATTACAACATTTGAGTAGACAATCAAATAGGAGTTCATAAAAGGGGGAAGGATTTTGGATTTTTAATGAGTTGCAAGCTTGCATGATCACAGACTCACAGAAGATCAGAATTCGAAGGGAGTACTACAGTCATCTAGTCTGAAAAAAAATGAAGAACCAACTCCTGTACAGCTCACTTGACAGCTATAACCCAATGACCTCCAATAAATAGTAATCTGTGACCATCTAAGGTATTATTTCTTTCCATGATAAGGAAATTATAAATGGCCAGGAGGAGGAGTAAAAGTTATGCAGAGCACAAAGTGTCATATAGACCCTTCTAGGGCTAAATAAGTTTCTAACTCTAAGGAGAAGAGAAGCAGAAACTTCCACTGGATTTTTTCTACTTAGGGGCCTGAACTTGCTTCCAAAATCCCAAGACTAATAATCTAAATATGCTCAGATTCAGGTTATCTGTGTATTTGTGAAAGAAAATAAAATAACGAAGAAGAAATCCAGAGCCATGAGACAGAAGATCTAAGAGAAAGACTTAAAGACTAAAATTCAGGAAGAAATCTTAAATAAAAAGCTATCTTGTGAGCAGAGACCAACTGAAAGGTTTTTAAAGACAGGAGGGAACAATTCCTAGAGGTAAGAGTATGTGGACAAGTATATACTATGACAGTGTATAAAGTTTATGGAGTATTTTGGAATGGCTAGAGGTCTTACTGAGTCCTTTTCAGTTCTGCTTATCAACCTTTGGTGTTCATTTGTCATTCAATTCTCACCTGTGGCTCCAAGAAGCTGTAGCACATGTGAAGCTACACTGTGGTAAAAACTGTCTCAGTAGATTAACTAAACCAAATTGAGGGTAAGCAATAGGCTTCAAACCCATTGATAAGTTAGGGGAATGTTTACTCTAAGCATGTGAAGACTTCTTCCAGTGGAATGGGAAGATGAGAACAATTTGTTCCAACGGCCATGAAGCAGGTGCTGTGAAGCATGTAGACCTTGATGAAACATTGATAATGTGAAGGTCATTCACTGTCTCACAGGCCATCTCAAGCCATCTTGACTTTTGTTCTGTCACTAGACTTTCATGACTCTGGTAGAGAGAGTAAGCCTGAAAATTTATGCAATTCTGCCTCACCTAAATCCAATACAAACTCATTGGTCTTTTTGAAAATGATGGATGAACAACAGCACTGTTAAGGAAAAAGGAATCAAAATTATGTTGTGAAAAAGAGAATTCTGAAAACTATTCAAAGAAAATGAAATAATCCTAAAATACTTTAGAATTTTCTTTCAATTACTATTTAATTCTGATTCTGGGATATCGGGATAGTTTTTCTTGATTATTTCTTGAAAGAAGATGTTCAGTTCAGAGTGACTCTCTCTCTCTCTCTCTGTCTCTCATCATGGTTTTCAGGTAGTACAATAATTCTTGAATTATGTCTCCTGGTTCTATTTTCCAAGTCACTTATTTTTCCAATGAAGTATTTTACACTTCCTTTCATTTTTTCATTCTTTTGATTAACTCTTGATGTCTCATAGAGGTGCTAACTTCCATTTGCCAAATTCTAATTTTTAAGGAATTACTTGCTTCATTTAGCTTGTATACCTCCTCTTCTATCTGGCCAACTCTAGTTTTTCAAGAATTTTCGTCAGTGGAGTCCTTTTCTATTCAATCAGTTTTGCTTTATAAATAATGGTTTTCTTCAATGAATTTTTGTATATCTTTTTGCCATTTTTTTGTGGTTCCTTTACCAAGTTGTGAGCTCTTTTTCCCCATAACTCTCTTTCCTGAATTTTTCTTCTACCTCTCCTATTTGATTTTTAAATTCTGTTTTATTTTTTATTTATTTTTTACTTATTTTTTTTATTTTTTGCAGATGTCTTCATTTTAATCATTAAATTCCATTTTGACACTTCATATGAAACTCTAAAGTACTCATAATTAAATGTTAAATCATTCAGTCCCCCCCATCAAGGCAAAATAGCCTATAAAAATAATCATTCATTTTAGTAGTTTGCAGTTTAAAATAAAGGACATCTATATTTTTGTAAGGTACCAACGTTGTCACATTTTCAAAATAAGAACTCAGTTCAACAAGCCTTTATTGATCACTGCAAGGCACTGTGGTGCAGTGGATAGAGAATGACCTTGAAGTTAAGAGGACCTATCTTCAAATCCCATCTCTGACACATATTGCCTTTGTAATTCACTTAACCTTCTGTGTTCTTTTTTTTTTCTATTTTAAATAAATTTATTTAACTTTTTACATTCATTTTCGCAAAATTTTGGGTTCCAAAATTTTCTCCCCATTTGTCCCCTCCCCCCTCCCCAATACACTGGACATTCTAATTACCCATATCACCAATCTGCCCTCTCTTCTATCATCCCTCCCTTCCCTTACCCCACCTTCTCTTTTGTCCTGTAGGGCCAGATAACTTTCTATTCCCCATTACCTGTATTTC